>JAAIIK010000027.1:2019871-2069820 GCA_014706435.1 Silurus glanis
AGAGAAGAGAAGAGAAGAGAAGAGAAGAGAAGAGAAGAGAAGAGAAGAGAAGAGAAGAGAAGAGAAAGTTGATGAATAGAGATGGGGGTAGAGGAGAGATGTTGAGAAAGCAGAAGTCCAGATAGAATAAAAGAACAAAGACCAAAGACAAGAAGATCATGATGATCACACATTACTCTGTGCTACTGGGGTAACAGAATATTAGAACAGAACACAGGCGCACACACACACACGCACGCACGCACGCACGCACGCACGCACGCACGCACACACGCACACACACACACACACACACACACACACACTTGTATACAATAATTCACACAAAAGTGCAATTTTTAGAATAACCAATCCACCTACTGGCATGTGTCTTGAAAAGGAAACCAGAAAACCCAGAGGAAACCTGTGTGGACGCAGGGAGAACTAAACCTCCATACACAGAGTAACCCGAGCTCAGGATCACACTGGGATCACTACCCACTACACAGCTGTGTCCTTCTTAAATGAATGTCTTTATTTATGCAAGCATAAATCACACCAAATAAAAGAACAAAAACCTCATCAACAGCCCAAACGATGCTGTTAAAGACGTTTACAGCAGAAAGGTTCGGAAAAAGAGAATTTACATGCAAATGTGACAAGACACCAGAAACATCAACACAAACACGTTATGAAATGTATATTTAAAGAGGCGACCTGGACGTGTTGAAAGTAAAGTAATCCACACACAGAACCACAGACATTGAAAATAAAACGATAAACTTGCCAGGTAGTTTGCAGCGGTCACGCCCGGGTATGATAGATCAAACCGGGTAACCTGTGCAGGCTGTAGGTAAAAAAGTGAAAAAAAGGAAAAAGAAAAGAAAAGACAGTGAGTAGAACCAGTCAAGGTTGAGAGGAAACAGGAGAGGGAGATGAGAACGCAGGCACACTGATGAACCACGACAGAGAAACAGACAGGAAGGTAGAAGAGAGGGTTATTAATCAGCCCCTGACCTGGCAACCTACTACAAGGACAAGTTTTTCATAGAATACAAAGATCTTTTCCAATATATGTTGTATTAGGGTCTGCTACATCCTGTAAATATGAAGAGATTGGGTGTTTGTGTAGAATTGATTCACAGTGTCTCAAATTCTTTTTCAAAAGTTACACACCATTTCTATTGAAAGCGCTGCACAGGTTCTGAGAGATTAACAATTAGCAAAACCATCAAATTCTACGATTTAGCAATCTGCCTTGTGTGTAGCATTCTACATTAAAAAGAACATTCAAAATGGCTAAATCTTAACAAACTGTTTAACTAAATGTTTAACTAAACAGACTGCTAAATATTTTTTTCTTACATGTATGAATTGGGCTCCAAGTCTTTACAAATTTGTTTAAAACCGGTTCTATATTTTTTGGACATGCCTTATCTACTGTAACTTTTTAGCGACACCCCAGAGGTGCTAGATTGACAGTGTCTCCATTTTTTTTTCATTTCCTTTTGTGTAGCATTGGAAATAAAAAGATAATTCAGAATTTCATATATAAAGGCTGTTCGAAAATTTTACAAAATGTCTAAAACTAAACAAATAGTCAAACAAATGTACATAAAATAAACTCACTGCCTTTTTTTTTTTTTTTTTTTTACAGATATGAACTCTCTTACAAAATGTTTAAACCTGTTCTATTTTTTGAACATGCCTCATCTACTTTTACGACTCAGCAGGAGGGTTAGCGGCACCCACAGAGGTGCTATATGTTTCCATTACTGTGCAGCAACAGTGTAACAGGATAGTAGAATTTCACTGTGAGTGTGTCTGGCACCTAAACACCCCTAACTAGCGTTTTTGAATTCTTTTTAATGCCATAAACAAGTGGCTGAGTTTTAGCATGACAGGGGATATGGGTCCTAGCGGGCTAGTTTCCTTACACATTAAATGGTTATGGGCAAATTAAAACAGCAGCTTTGAATAAAACTTTCAGGAGTTCCAAATAAATGCTACAAAACTAAGGTTTGGCTCAGTGCTTTGTTTATAATGATGTCCGTAAAGAACCGTAAAGACTGTAAAGAAATAAGACATTTGTATAATCTGGACAAAAAAATATAGACAAACATTTAAGACAATTAGAGTGCTATTAGTGAATTGTTTTCACAGTAACACCACAGTGTCTCTGTACAACAAAAGTAGGAGTTTGTATTTCGATGCAGGCTGTTTGCAGTTCATGGGTATAATTGGCTAAAGACACTTTGCCTGAAAAGAGTGCCTCATCTTTCTTATCTTGTAAATTACAAGCAAGCTCACAGTGTCCATTTATCTTCTGTAACTGCTTTATCTGTAACTGCTTTATCCTAGCCATTCTGGTAACGCTGAGTGCACCCTGGGAATACAGCCTGGATTGCATCGCAGGCCGAGATGCACACATTTAAACCTTGGGGCAAGTCAGTGTAGGTGCAATTTAGTGGAAGGTCAGAGAAAACCTGGTGCCACATATTTCCTCAGGACCTTGTAGTTCTGTGCATGTCCAGTGCTGTTTCATTTACGTTTTAAGTTCCTGTCAAGTTTTCTTTTTTAGCCTGTAGACTTCCTCTGGATTGTTTCCTGGAAAGTCTTCTTTTTGAAGCCACCTTCTGCTGGATCTCCACAACGGTGGAGATCAAGTGCACAATCTTGCACTGGATCTCCACAACGGTGTCAAAACGGCAACCTTTGAGCACGATCTTCATTTTCTGAAAGTGGTCAATTTCCGCAGGAGCCAAGTGGCGAGTAGGGTGGATGCAGAAGTGAGATCATGTGGATTGTTCTCCGACCTTCATCATGCACATGTTGCCGAATGGTCCGTTGAAGTTCTTCCTGATCTCTCGTCCTCTTCCTATGATGTTTCTTTCACTCTTTAAGTGCACGCAGCACTTAAAACACCTCAAACAGTTCGTTGTAGCATCGCCGTATGAATCTGATCACACTCCGAGGAAATTATATGTCTCGTTGAAAGTTGTTAGATCAAGTCAAGCCCAAATATACTACTTTTTTTAAGTAACATTTCATATCCATTAATTATATGACTCTTTTACATTTCAAAGAAGCAGCAAATGTAAAAACTCCCATTTTTGTTTTACAAAGAACACAATGATAAGGATGATGCAAATTGATCTAGCAAGCAAATACCAAATACTAAGAATATATCAACAGATGCGAGTGTAATTCCTACACATTTTTCATTTCAAAATCGCATACTTATCCAGACTTAAATATGCAGACTTCCCTAAAGATTTTTGAGACCATCTTTAACATCTGAAATAATGATTTTAAATATCAACTATAACATGCGTTACGTTACGATCTCTAAAGTATGTCAAAGTCAGAATCTACAGCAACAGGATTGTTCATGTGCAATTCAACAAGAAACTACAAAACTAATCTAAAGTCCATTAACAAAAACACCATAAAAAATATTTTTTTACAAATGTTTTATTTTCTATTATAGAAAAACAAATTGGGCAATATTATGGAAACACTTTTTTTTCTAATATATACTCGTTGTTCTTTTTATCATACGAATCCAATCCTGGCAATCACTCAAATCAAATTCTTTTTGTAAGTCATATAATAGAAATCAACTGTAATAAAAACCTGTTCAAAACCATGTTCATGACATCATTTCTATACTGACATCCTACAAGTTAAAGAAGCAAAAAAATGTTTGAAAGAAGCTGAAGTGGTCCTTCAATACTACATGCTGATATGTGTAAAAAAAAAATTATAATAAAAAGACAGATTGTACCATTTTAGGAAAAGTCCACATAACAAAATGGCTGCTCTTAGCATAAATTGAAATAGATTGAGACTTAAGGAGCCCCAAGTGCTGGGCTGATTAGTCACGGAAAGTTGTGGTTAGTAGTTGTATAGAGTTGCTTTGTACGCTGTGAGACTCGGAAACCAGAAAAATCGCAGTCAACACAATTCGGGCCACCCAAATTATCTTCTGCTTCCAGCTAACAGTAAGCTGAGTTCCTAGTCCCTACCAATTTATTAAAACCACAATTAACACCACAATTTCTGATGCGCATTTTTTCCATCACACTGTACTGTACGTGCAGCATCATCACAAAATAATAAGGCTCACAGTTCCTCTTATTTGGGAGACATCGCAACCAGGACTTTCTTCCGAACCATGATACAGCCTTTTTCCTAACCATAAAAGCACCCATGTAGGCATCAACTATGCAAAAGCACAAGTTTTTCCTATTTAAGAGTTTGCATCATTACATGAATTACCAGGCTATAACTGTCCAATATACGCCTAATATCAGTGTAACCTAATAATAATTTTTTTACTGATGATCACTATTTAGGCAGATATTACACAGATTATTACTGCATGCTCTATAAAAATATGCATAACATAACAGTCATAAACAAATTCTATATTATAAAACCCTCAGCATGTGGACTGACTACCACCTAGTGGGCAAGTTGAGAAGTAGCTCTTCCCACCATACGCTGATGTTCCTTGTGGTTAGTCGATTCGTACCGGAAACACGATTTTGTACTGCGCATGTGCACAAATGTGTCTACTTCCTGTCTGAAGTAGGTCGAAACAATTGATGGCAGTTTCGAGTATTTATAATACTGTTGACACAACACCGATAGTAGTTCTTAAAATAGTTAGGAAAATAGAAAATAAAAAAAGTCGATTTTTTGGTCAAATATATATTCATATATTCATATATATTCATACATGAAAATATTGATTCAATTAAGTAATCGAATAAGTAGAACAGTTAAGTAGTACATATATTTTTTTTAACACACAATTACATGCCCAAATGGGATCTAACAAATGTAAACTATTTAATTTAAATGTCCCCTTTATTTAATTTTATTTAATCGATTAAATTGATTCCAATTTAATCGATTACTTAATTGAATCAATATTATATATATTTTTTTTATGTTTCTCTGTTACCAAAAAAAAGTGTATGAACTGTATTGAAGTGATGTGGTATCAAAAAGTTTTGAGACTAATGGTGCAACTAGTGCTATTCTGACAATGTGAGTTACCACGTTGCGAATTCATCATGGACAGCAAATAAGAACAAAGAGCAAACGTGAAATTCTGCCAAAGAGACGTTTGACATGTAATGGCGATGCTGCAATGAGTCGTTCAAAGTGTCTGAGTGGCACGTGTACTTCAAGAGCAGAAGACCATCACTTGAAGATGACGAGAGATCAGGCAAACTTTCAACAAGAACAACCCCTGAAAATGTCGAAACCATTAGGCAAATCGTGCATGATGATCATCATAAAAAAATCCACATAATCCCACTTTCGTACCCACCCTACTTGCCAGATTTGGCTCCTGTAGACTTCACCCTCTTCTCAAAGATGAAGATCCAGCTCAAAGGTCGCTGTTTTGACACCATTGCGGAGATCCAGCGTGAATCTCAGAAGGTGCTTGACAAGCTTCAAAAAGAAGACTTCCAGGACAGTGGCAGGAGCACTGGGAGCATTATTGAGCGCTGTATAGAGCGCTGTATTGCTGTGCACGGGGACTATTTTAAAGGTGATAGTATGTAAACGTAGATAAATAAAGTATCTTACTAGTAAATAACTATTTCCGATACGGAGCGGGTAGAGTCAACCAGTATTATAAATACACCGAACTGCTGTAAATTGTTTCGACATACTTCAGACAGGAAGTAGACGCATTTTGCGCACATGCGCAGTACAAATCATGTTTTTCCGCTAGGAATCGAGAAGCCACACTTCTGATTAGGCACCCCAGGGCATGCTGGGTAAAATGGGATACTGGGATATCAAGCTCTACTTTAAAACTCTTAAATTAAAAACCTGATTCTGTAGAGGACAGCTTCTGAGAGAGTGGAAGACATATGGAAACCATGGCAGCAAACACTCATGGGGTTTTTGATAAGAAAAAGGACTCACCTTCATTGGCGAGATGTGTGAGTGGGAAACGAAGCCGTGCACGTTCTCAATCTCGGACAGGTTCCTCTCGGATACATGCACCAGCTCTGGTGCTCGGGCTTCGCCAGTCAACCGGGGGTAACTATGCTCGGGTGGTGACTCGTCATCTTGGTAATGATACTGAGGAGCAGGAAGGAGAGGGAATATAAAGCCGAAGGAGAAAGGGCGAGACACAGACAAGTCAATCAGAATGATGCAGAGACATCAGAATAATCGATTGCATAGATATGAAAACAAGTCACATCGACGCCATGACATGGTGGAAAAATACGGCTGCAATTGCATACCAGTATGAGATTATATCCTCTTTAAAAGAATCAAGCGATCAAGTAAGATTTAGAGAAAACTTTATTATATATATTTTGTAATTAGCAACATGTAGTCATCTTTACAATGTTCTTTTTAAATAGAGCTGCAGCCGTTCTAGCCAAATTATTCAAGGGAATGAATTTATTCATAATCTAACCACTAGATAATGTTTCTCTGATATAGATTCATGGTCCACATTATTAGGAACACCACTGGACTTGCATATTAATTAAATCATTTCCTCAGCCAATCATGTGTCAACATTGCAGATACTATGGATGTGCATCTCCATTACTGAGGCCTTCGCATCTCAATGCATAGCCATAATACTATATATTTAAGATACATATTAAGCAGATACCGATGCTAAAGGATTATTACTATGCAATGCGATTCGATTTGATTCAATGCAGTAGGATGCAATGGCAAAAATATCATGCCATGCAATTTAAAATAGTACAGATAGTTCACGTTTATTTCTTTGGTTTGGGCATACAGCAAATCATAAATTTACTTAAGTGCCTTCTGACTTCTAGTGCAAAAAAAAGATTCAATAAAATCAGATGTTCTTTTCCTGTTCTGTCTCCAGGAAGATGCAGCTTTAACTCTGCCATGATAATCTATACTCTATTTGACTCTCAGGACATGCCTCTGTCTCCCTAGTGTTGTGGTACTCATGGAGCTGAGAGAATGCGATTGAGAAACAGTTTTTTCGAGAAGAAATCAATCTACATATTAAATATTGGTCAAAAATTATTGGTCACTTTCTGTATAATTAAAGTATAGCACATCTACTAATAATTATATATTTAAAAAAATATTAGTTTTTATGGATGCAAATATGTTCAAAATGGTGCATCATGATACAAATGGCAAAACGTGCTTGTATCCGATGTGCACTTTTGAAACTGATCCATCACATCTTTAAGTTTTATGCCAATGTATCAATGTAAATTGTTGAATCAAATCAAGTCAGGAGCTTTAGTTTTTGCTCACATCATCCAAAATTATTAAAGATCTGATCCCCTAATTTTAACATACAAATCTTTATACAGAATGGTGCAAAACAGGAGATAACAGGAAGACTAAAGTAACTCAAATACCCTCTCTTGAACCCTGGTGTGAGCAGAATCTCGTGTCACTGGTGTCAGATATAGTAAGAACAGAAATCTGGGGCAACAATGGACAAACCTGGACTGTTGAAGATAATAAAGTCCAGGCAATGTTCCTCAAATTTTCAACTGCCTGGTTTCATTAAAGCCTGTTTCTTTTCTGCATCCTTTTTTATTTTTTTTTATTTTGTTTACATTTCTATAGAGACTGTGTGTAAAAACCTCAGGATATTAACACTTTCTGAAATATTTCATTGTTCCCATTTGTCACCAACTATTATGTATCTTGTATGGTTTTATTAATTAAAATTCAGTCACATGATTGGCTGACTAGATCATTAATAAGCAGGTGTACAGGTATGTATGTGGACATGAAGAGATGACACTAATACTTGAAACACATGTATCAATAGACACTGTATACACTGTGATTCCTAAAACTAGGATACTGTGGTTTTTATGCAGGTAGCCCCAAATTATGATGGTTTGACGATTCTTCGATCTTATAATGATGAATGCGATATGACAAAATGTAAAAATATTTTAATTGATATGCAGCAGGAAAACGTAGCAGCGTATATGCAGTACGATACTTCAGGACGCTTCCAGGTTGTACGCATCTCACGCCTTGTGAGATGCCTTACTCTCGCCAGCAGTCGACAGGGTTCAGTTGTCCCGGTGAGAATAGATAGATAGAATAGATCTATCTATCTATTACGGTACTGTAAATTGCTCTGTTTTGCTTAATTTTGTTCTATTATTTGTTAAATTATTAACAAATTACAGTATAAAACCCCATACTGATCACCATTCTCTAAGACTCCTGGTTAGGCTAGGCCATGTCTTGACTTACGATATTTAGAAGTTACAACGGTGTCATTGTAACGCATCTCCATCGTAATTTGGGGAATACCTGTAGTTATCATACCAGGACTATTTTATACAGCTCCACTCATAGTGTGACATATCAACCCATCATGATGAGCCATAGCTGTTAAAGACCTCTGAAAGCAAGCTGAATGAAGCATAGTGCTGGGTGGAGGAAGTGCAGCCAGTGATTCATTTGTGAAGTTTTTCCTGCTGTTATCATATGCATGTGGAATCTGCAAAGCAGTTCATGTTTGCTAAAAGCTATAATGGGCCGTGACGTGCAAAAAAAAAAAAAAGAAGCAGCAGCATGATGCAAAAAGCGAGCAGCATGGATGCAGCAGGTGGATGAATTGATGTTTAAATGATGACTGCACTCCGGCTGTCTGTCTCACCCAGGGCGAGTTCATCAGGGCCGGGTTTGGGTTGGGGTTCATACAGGCCGGAGTGTGGGTCTGCTGCTGGGAGCTCTGAACTGCCGGCGGCCTGTTCTGGAAATACACACACAGGAGCCCAAATATGAATACCTAAATATAAGAATTATGTTTACACTGGTTTTACACCACGCAAGTCCCACGAGTTCAAGAGGAGAGGCCTGGATTTCTGACCAGAAGAACATTGCACACATTTTGACACATACAGTATGATGATGCACAAAAGGACTAAAAAAAAAGGTCAGTGCTGACTATTGTGAATTAAAAATCCCTGAACTACTGGCCAGAAAAAGCTGGTGTGGGTGTTAACCTGTGCAAACAGAAGCAATGTGTGATCAGTCATGGATATGGTTATTATTAGACACAAGTTTTATGATCCCAGTGCTGGAGTCTGAGAAGAAAAATGTTATTAACAAGCATGAACACAGATACAGAATTTGCACAAATTGTGCCTTGAAAAGAAACAGAAGCGCTACACCAGCTGTACCCTCGAACCAGGAAATAGTGCTCTTAGCAAACACATAGCCTGGGACATATGGCAAACGGAAAAATTAGGAAGATGTCATTGCACCGTCTGCTTCTCTGTCAAGACAAATCAAGTGTAATCATATTTCGCTCCCAATCATTCTTCAGAATGTTCCAGAAAACATCGGAATATAATCACATTTCATAAATATCCACATGGCCAGAAAAAGATCAGAACCCTAAGTGTGACCTCAACATATCTCAGTAATATGCTCATCAACTGTGCTTGAAATCTTCTGTCTAATAGCCAACAATTTCAGCAATTCAGTTTTTCTTTTTCTCCATGCTAACTGCTCACAGGTCAATATATTTTAAGTTTTTGTATTTTAAGTAACAATAATATAAAGTACAGACAGGAAGTTGAAGAGTTACATTGACCAGTCATAACATTATGATTGGTGAAGTGAATAACCCTTATTATCTCTTCATCATGGCACCTGTTAGTGGGTGGGATTTATTAGGCAGCAAGTGAACATTTTGTTCTTAAAGTCAATGTGTTAGAAGCAGAAAAAATGGGCAAGTGAGTTTGACGATTTGAGCGATGTTTGACGAGGGCCAAGTTGTGATGGCTAGAAGACTGGGTCAGAGCATCTCCAAAACTGCAGCTCTTGTGGGGTGTTCCCGGTCTGCAGTGGTCAGTATCTATCAAAGGTGATCCAGGGAAGGAAATAACAGTGGTGAACTGGTGACAGGGTCATGGCTCATTGATGCACGTGGGGAGTGAAGGCTGGCCCGATGCTCGAAAAGCACATACCATACTTATGACCAGGTGTCTGCAAACTTTTGACAATATAGTGTATTTAGGTGGAATGAAAACTTACAGACACATTGACACTTTGTGGATAAGATTAAAGACTAAAAGAATGAATCTTTATACTTATCACATGTACTTTTTAGCACAGTGAAAATATTTCTTCGCATATCCCAGGCCTGATGACCTAATTTTTGACCTGTATAACTTACTGTTTGGTTCCCATAATTCATTTTAGGGCAGGCTTTGCAAGCTAAAACAACGAGTTTCCAGAATCTTTGTTAGTTAGACCTCTAAGAAAATGGCAGAAATAAATTTATCTCACTTTAATACCACAGACATCATAGATGAGTTAGTACCAGGAACCTATACACTCATATTTTTCGGATAAAAGACCTGCAGACCAGAACAAAGAGAAAAGTGGGGGAGGTCGAGAAACAATGGCGGATGTGTTGGATGGCCTCAAGGACAATCACTGAACTAACCGAAATAAACTACTCAAACATATCCATAACAATGTTCCATAATGTGACTAATTCCATTATTATTTCAACAAAAACCACAAATACATACACAGCTAGAAATCACAGTAGCCCCCTGTGGCACTGTCTTACTCAGATCTTCTCATCACTGCCAACAAGCAGATTAGCTCACAGACACATGTAATTACAGACTGGAACACTTATTGTGACCTACTTGTTCAACATGAAGTAATAAGTACAATAAGTGCCTGCTGTGTAATATGAACTTGTAATATGTATAAGGACATAAAGTTAGTGCACAGTTATTATACTGCACACTTATGAGAGCAGAGCTGAATGGAGTGAATCGAAAGTAATTACTAAGGTAAGATAAGTTTCTGAGGGGATTTTAATAAGACATAGATGGTGCAGTGGGATCTGCCCTGTGTAAAAGCTCTATTATCTCCTCCTGTGAATAAAAGCAGCCTTCTCCCTGTCTCAGAGGGAGTGTTACTAACATGATCATATTCAGGTATTATATTGCAGCATCAAACGTACTTATAAATATGCATATATCACAAAATATATATAAAAGAGTTCATATGGTTGTGGATCCTTTTTTGTAACCCACTCACTTCAGTGCTTTACAGACTTTGTATCTCTGTGTATATAATTTAATGTTTACATCTACATTATTACATCTACAGGATTGCAGTATTAACCTAGCCTGATTGGGCCATGTATGTTGCATTCATTGCATTTTTTTTTATTAGCAATTGTAAAACAAACTGTAAATTTAAATATTTAATTTTGAAAACAGCTATTTGTGAGCACACAAAAAAAAAACCCTGACTTCTTAATTATTTTTTCTTTTAGTTTAATCACACCGAGTGTAGTAATCAAAATCTCACAAGACCAAATATGAAAAAGTGTAGCACTTTTCCTCTTTGTACCTCTGAGAAATGTCTGCTTGGAGCAGTAATTTGGATTAGTTATTTGAATTAATACATAAGAATTCAGATTCTATGAATATGCAAATTGGTAATATCAGCCTAACTCCAAGACTACTGTTAAATTAGTGTAATAAAATATTTATTTTTACTTTTCTGTTGGCTTTATTTACTTAATAAAATATGACAGTCCTGTATAGTTTTATAATAGCTTAGCTTGTTAAATGCTTTGATCCTCTCAAACTGCTGTCTCAAAAACGCATGTGAAAAACTGCTGCACTTACAATTTTTCTCATCATTTCCTGGAAGATAAAGCATAAAAACAAGTACCACCCATGCAGTTCATATATAGAGATCATATCCCGAACCATCTAGAGATGCACCAGAGTCCTTTTTATCCCACTTCATGCAGAGTTTTGACATTGGACTTCCTTGAACATTTAAAGGTTCTGGCATGGAGGAGTTGGTGTTGGATCTATGATGATCTCAGATGAGCTATTTTATGAGTTGCTCAGGAGCTCCTGCTTCCACAATGTCAACTGACTGTATACGACTGTAGAAAGGACATTACTCATAACCACACACTCCGGTGCTCATGGTAGTTCTCTATCTCAGATGTTTTGTATTGTTTAAGATTTATAATCACACTCTTGATATCACCCAAATGAGGATGGGTTTCTCTTTTGAGTCTGGTTCCTCTCAAGGTTTCTTCCTTACACCACTGAAGGGAGTTTTTCCTTGCCACAGTCACCCCAGGTTGCTCATCATGGATTAATACACATAATTTACTTATATAAAAAAAAGAAATTGTTCTTATGTTCTGTAAAGCTGCTTTGAAACAATGTCCATTGTGAAAAGTGTTATAGAAATAAATTTGAACTTGAACTATCAAGACCATGCAGGTCACATGATTTTCCTTCCACTTAGGAAATAATAGATAGCTCCAGATTAAAACAACCATGCATTAGTTCATACATTTATACAGTCACATGACCACATTATAGCAGTTCAAAAGAGCTCTTAGTACTTTTTATACACATAATCACTCTGCTTGTGATCTAATGTGCCTGAAATGAAGCTGCCCAAAATGGTATTCTAGATGACTTTGGAGCTCTGTTTTTGCTTATGGTTATGGTTAGGTTATGAGTAAACTTTTATAGATCTCTAGATCAGACATTTTGTTTCATCAGTTAAGGTTTTTGATTATTACTTAAAGAAAAAAGTTTTAGCAATTATTTTTCTATAATTTTTATACAAATAAAAAATATTCATAATTTCCCAGTGTTTATTATACAGAATTGAAATGAGTCTTTTGCCATCATTTTTCTAAATAGAAATCTTTGAAGACAAGTGTATTGTTAGACCTGTACTAAATAGAATTATTGTATCAATAATAATTCAGAGTTAACAAATCAATTGTGGCTACCTGAGTGCTTATTTGCACAGAAAGTTGAATTGATTTTAAGGTGCACATGAATTTTAGCTAGCCTTAAATTATACTGTAATAACTACTATTTGTATTTCATGTGTTTCATTAAATGAAAAATGGTGGGTACAAATGCAGATTAAGATGACGTTCATTAAATAAAGGGGTGGAGAAAATCCAAATCGTAATCCAAATATCGTAAAACAAACATGGATCAGTCAAACAGCAAACAGCACAAACTGGGCAAAACAAAAAGAAGAATCTGAAACCAGCACGGGATCAAAAACCAGGAAAACTACACACACAGCAAAGGCTTGGAGACAACTGACCGTATTGCTTTGCAATGAGCTGAATGAATGAGTGATGTGTAATTGGAAATTGGTGTAACTGCTCAGTATGAGGGTGATCATGAACATGAAAGTGTGTGTTGGAAGTTGGAGTGCAGAGCAGCCATGTTTGAATTCTGTGGTGTAAATGGAGTTTAAGCCTGGCAATGACCTGCCAATATGAATAGCACCTGAAATCTGTGCACCCGTTAAACCTACTGCATTTCTATATGCATTCTATAAGCTTATTTAAAAGAATAACAACATTTATTTATATAAGAGGCACAAGCCAGTGCACTCTTAGTGCCGGTCCCAAGCCCGGATAAATGGGGAGGGTTGCGTTAGGAAGGGCATCCAGCGTAAAACATGTGCCAAATCAAATATGCGGATCACAAATGAGAATTTCATACCGGATCGGTCGAGGCCCAGGTTAACAATGACCGCCACAGGTATCGTTAGCCGACAGGGTACCGGTGGAAATTGGGCTACTGTTGGCCGAAGGAGAAGGAGAGGAGGAAGACGTCTACAGAGACGGCAGGAAGGGAGCAGTGTAGGAGAGTAGAGGTTCGGGTTGGTACTTTAAATGTTGGTACTATGACGGGTAAAGGGAGAGAGATAGCTGATATGATGGAGAGGAGAAAGGTAGATATGTTGTGTGTTCAGGAGACCAAGTGGAAAGGGAGTAAGGCCAGGAACATTGGAGGTGGGTTCAAACTGTTCTATCATGGTGTGGATGGAAAGAGAAATGGTGTAGGGGTGATTCTGAAGGAAGAGTACAGTAAGAGTGTAGTGGAGGTGAAGAGAGTTTCTGATAGGGTGATGAACATGAAGCTGGAAGTTGAAGGGATGATGATAAATGTCATCAGTGCCTATGCTCCACAAGTTGGCTGTGAGATGGAGGAGAAGGAAAGATTCTGGAGTGAATTAGATGAAGTGGTAGATGGTGTACCTAGGAAAGAACGATTGGTGATTGAGGCAGACTTTAATGGGCATGTTGGTGAAGGGAACAGAGGTGATGAGGAGGCGATGGGTAGGTATGGCCTTAAGGAGAGGAATGTGGAAGGGCAGATGGTGGTAGATTTTGCTAAAAGGATGGAAATGGCAGTGGTGAATACGTATTTTAAGAAGAAGGAGGATCATAGGGTGACGTATAAGAGTGGAGGAAGGTGCACACAGGTGGACTATCTTCTATGCAGGAGATGCAACCTGAAGGAGATTGGAGACTGTAAGGTGTTGGCAGGGGACAGTGTAGCTAGACAGCATCGGATGGTGGTCTGTAGGATGGTTTTGGAGGTGAAGAAGAAGAGAAGGAGAGTGAGGACTGAAAGAAGAATAAGATGGTGGAAACTGAAGGAGGAAGAGTGTAGTGTGAGGTTCAGGGAAGAGGTCAGACAGGGGCTCGGTGGTGGTGAAGAGGTGTTGGGTGATTGGGAAACTACTGCAGGAGTGATGAGGGAGGCAGCTAGAAAAGTACTTGGTGTGACATCTGGAAATAGAAAGCAAGACAAGGAGACGTGGTGGTGAAATGAGGAAGTGCAGGAGAGCATAAGGAGAAAGAGGTTGGCAAAACAGAAGTGGGATAGACAGAGTGATGAGAAAAGTAGGCAGGAGTACAAGGAGATGCGGCAGCAGGTAAAGAGGGATGTGGCGAAAGCCAAGGAAAAGGCTTATAAAGAGCTGTATGAGAGGTTGGACACTAAGGAAGGAGAAAAGGATTTATACCGATTGGCCAGGCAGAGGGACCGAGCTGGGAAGGATGTGCTGCAAGTTAGAGCAATAAAGGATGGAGAGGGAAATGTGTTGACTAGTGAGGAGAGTGTGTTGAGAAGGTGGAGGGAGTATTTTGAGCAGCTGATGAATGAGGAAAATCAGAGAGAGAGAAGGTTGGATGATGTGGAGTTGGTAAAGCAGGAAGTGGATAGGATTAGTAAGGAGGAAGTGAGAGCAGCGATTAAGAGGATGAAGAGTGGAAAGTCGGTTGGACCAGATGACATACCTGTAGAAGCATGGAGATGTTTAGGAGAGATGGCAGTGGAGTTTTTAACCAGAATGTTTAACAAGATTCTGGAAGGTGGGAGGATGCCTGAGGAATGGAGAAGGAGTGTGCTGGTACCGATCTTTAAGCATAAGGGAGATGTGCAGACCTGCAGTAACTACAGGGGAATTAAGTGATCAGTCACACCATGAAGTTATGGGAAAGAGTAGTGGAAGCCAGGCTGAGAGAAGAGGTGACCATCTGTGAGCAACAGTATGGTTTCATGCCGAGGAAGAGCACCACAGATGCCTTATTTGCTTTGAGGATGTTGATGGAGAAGTATAGAGAAGGACAGAAGGAATTGCATTGTGTATTTGTGGATTTAGAGAAAGCGTACGACAGAGTGCCGAGAGAGGAGCTGTGGTACTGTATGAGGAAGTCTGGTGTGTCAGAGAAGTATGTGAGGGTGGTGCAGGACATGTATGAGGACAGTGTGACAGCAGTGAAGTGTGCAGTAGGAACGACAGACTGGTTCAGGGTGAGGGTTGGACTACATCAAGGATCGGCCCTGAGCCCTTTCCTGTTTGCAGTGGTGATGGACAGGTTGACGGACGAGGTTAGACAGGAGTCTCCCTGGACTATGATGTTTGCGGATGATATTGTGATTTGTGGTGAGAGTAGTGAGCAGGTTGAGAAGAGCCTGGAGAGGTGGAGATATGCGCTGGAGAGAAGGGGAATGAAAGTCAGTAGGAGTAAGACAGAGTACATGTGTGTGAATGAGAGGGAGGGCAGTGGAGTGGTGCGGTTGCAGGGAGAAGAGGTGGAGAAGGTGGAGGAGTTCAGGTACCTGGGGTCAACAGTGCAAAGTAATGGAGAGTGTGTTAGAGAAGTAAAGAAAAGAGTGCAGGCAGGGTGGAGTGGGTGGAGAAGAGTGACAGGAGTGATTTGTGATAGCAGGGTATCTGCAAGAATGAAAGGGAATGTTTATAGGACTGTGGTGAGACCTGCAATGTTGTATGGATTAGAGACAGTGGCATTGAGTAGAAGACAGGAGGTGGAGCTGGAGGTAGCAGAGCTGAAGATGTTAAGGTTTTCGTTGAGAGTGACGAGGATGGACAAGATTAGAAATGAGTTTATTAGAGGGACAGCGCATGTAGGATGTTTTGGTGACAAGGTGAGGGAGGCGAGATTGAGATGGTTTGGACATGTGCAGAGGAGGGACATGAATTATATTGGTAGAAGAATGCTGAGGATGGAGCCACCAGGTAGGAGGAAAAGAGGAAGGCCAAGGAGGAGGTTCATAGATGTGGTGAGGGAAGACATGCAGGTAGTTGGTGTGAAAGAGGCAGATGTAGAGGACAGGGTGGTATGGAGACGGATGATCCGCTGTGGCGACCCCTAATGGGAGCAGCCAAAAGAAGAAGAAGAAGATTTATATAAAAGTCAGGTCACTTCTTCTAAGATCCAGTAAGTCTACCTACACCTACATATATGAAACTGTAAAAGTTTGTTCGAGCTAGTGTGAACCACTTTAGTTAGATAACATTCTCAGGTATGGGACATTAATTCCTCTGGGATATATAGCAATTTGTTAGAAACAGTCTTGGCAGAGATAATGTTGTTTGCAGAGTCCTTTTCAACCCTTGAAAATATTGTGTGTTTGCTTGTAATGAGACCAGGTAAAATAGACTTTTTAAAGAAAGTAGATATTTGGTTCTCATCATGACAGGGACAAATAGAGCTCATATACTGTTAAAATTATTTGGTTGGCACAATATAGCATGAATATTTTTTTGCAGCACAGTGATTGGATTGTATAATCGATAAAAATCCACGATTAAAATAAATCCTAGCGAATGAAACGAAAGAGAAAGGAGGGAAAGTTTCCACTCTGGTTTGACCAACTGTTGTGTCACACTTTACACTTTTCTGTTGTCTACTTTTTGACTGGAACAAACCTGCTCACGTGTTCAGCACATGTGCACATACATATGCAGAACCAAAGAATTCCTAAAAAACACTTGCCGGAATTCCTGGACTAGATGTCGACAGAAACTAAGGCTACGTCTACACTAATCTGGATAAATTTGAAAACGGAATTTTCATCTAAAACGCTCCATGTCCACACTTTCGTTTTCAATCGTTTCCCAAAAGTTGTTTATCCACACCATCTGAAAATGTAGTGTGGACATGAAGCGTTTTAGATTAAAATGGCGTTTTCAAATTTATCTGAATTTATCATGTGAAAAACGCGTCCCCGTACTATACATGAGCAAAACGTAAGACGCTTCGTCCAGTGACATTTCTGCCTGGCGTTTATTTATTTTCCGGCTCATGAAATGTCAGGGCAGTGACTAAACATGTGTCATTTTCAAAAAGCCTCCTTTTCACAGTTCACACTGTGACACGAAAATGGTGTATTCAGATTTATCCACTTTGGAGAGCGTTTTCAAAAGGCTAAGTTTTTGTTGACTGAAAACGCCATCTTAGTGTGGACAAAAGGCCAAAACTGAGAGAAAAATATGAATTTTTAAATGTAAACGTATAAGTGTTGACATGGGCTAAAAAAGCCAAGTGTGCTGATTATTCCATCATCACTGCAGGATCGAAAATCAACAGAACACATAAGCACATAAGCAATAAATTGTAAAATCCTCTACCCCTAGAGCTAATCTATCATGATGGATGGGTAACATGCTGTATATGGATGCGTGTGCAGGAAGAGAAATACCCACAGTAATTCTGAATGATGAAAAAATAAACAAGTAAGCTTTCCTCCTGATGCATTAGTGTCACACTTGGGAAGAAGACATTTTCAGATTTCTATAACAATCAATTCTAATTAAAAGGCTGTAAACACAAAGGCTGCAAGGGTCATTCCTTAGCATGGTGTAGAATAAAGTATAAGTCAGAGCAAGAAAGTGGTGTTTGGTAGGGATGAGTGAAGTTGTGAAGTGTAGAGCCACACACAGGCTTCTAAAGCAATACAGTGTGACTCATTATTTCTTGATGGTCATCTGAGCACATTTTTATCTGTTCTAAATGTACCTTAAATGAATACTTTTTAAAGATTTTTAATACACTAATTGTAACAGGTGTTATAAATATATTAATTTCACTCATATCATAATATCTCCCTTTGTTATTCATTATTTTATATTTAATTAATTATTTTACACTCTGGAAACTATTCTTTTAATATTAATTTCTTTTTTTCATGTTTCTATAGTGTTCTATAGTGTATAGTCTATGTTCAATTTTCTCAGTGGTTGTTTTAATTGATAAATATGGTACGTGGCTTGTTTAAGAATTATATTACAGTTCCGGTTGCTGTACCTCAGTTCACAGTAAGCACGGCTGAGGAGAGGTCAATGCTGAAATTGTCTGGGAAGGCAATGTTTAGTAAATAACAATTATTTTTCAGTAGAGTGAATTTTTTTTATATCAGAATAAAGAAAAAATGGCATGAAATAATGTGTGTTGCTGCATTAATAAAAAATAGTGCCATTACAAAACTAATTTGCGTTAACGTGATATTAATGCATTGATATTGACAGCCCTAATTTTTTCACAATTTTGTCCTATCGCTATCATCGTCATAAAATCTTAAAAATCATGAAAAAAAGTCAATCCATCATAATTCGGGAAAACCTGCACACAAAAACCCATATGACATTCTTGTTTTCTCACACTCTTTATCTCTTACACTCTGCTAGGCACACATTATAGAGCCTGAAAAAATATATTACCTGTGCATTCTGAAACTCAAGCTGAACTCACATAATGAGTGTTGGGACAAAACTGGGCTAATTGGAGCAGCTGATATACAAAATTTGCAAATATTTTCACTCACTACTTTACTATTAAAACCTACCCTATATAAGAAACATTCTTAAATGGTTTTTATCTGTAACCATAGAAGTGCATATTACGATTTTACTTTTCATTCGAGTTACACATGCAACATACAATTATCTGGCACAATATGTAGTGTCCTATTTAGTTTTGTGTTTTGCATTATCTTGTGTTGATTTATTCTGTTTTTATGTAGCAACTTGGTCCTATGGGAATGTTTTTTCGTTTCACTGTGTACAGTGCTTTACTGTATATGGCTGAAATGACAATAAAAGCCAATTGACTTAACTTGACTTTATTTGACTCTTTTTTTCATACTATTTCATGACTTCAGTTTATTGCGAAAACGAACTTGCAGCAATTATCTCCATACCTACCTTCAGTAATATTCATGGCGAAGATTTCAGTATCTTAATTATTTTTATTTTCAATGTTACATATTATATTTGACAGCAAAAAAGTGAAATCCTTCTACATTTTTATCCCTGACTTTTTTGAAGCTTAAAGTCAAATGTAAGTTTCTTTATTTTTGTGTCTGTTGGTTCAGACACTATTAAAAACTTTTTTTTTTTTATTTAAATCTCTGGTGTTTCTATGCAAAATCAATTGTCACCTCATAGGCATAAAGAACACCCAGGTCATTTTAATTTATTCTGAATGAAATGCCTAGAAATTCCACTTAAGCATAACAAAACCTATTCGTGCATAACATGAATCTGACTACCAGGAACTTTCCCAATGTAAAGATTAATGTAACCTTTGTAACAAATAGTACCTTTGTTTATAGGGCCTTTGGTTAATGTGTCATTTATAAAGTCAAAACCTACGTCTAGTAAAAATAAAAATTATATTTGAATATATTTTTCAGTGTTATATATTGTCATGTCAGTCACATGATTTTAATCATGCTCAAAGCAGTTCTATATTAAACATTAATACACTTTCATTGTTAAAGCCAAAGGATATATTTTTCGTTATTGTCCTGACATTATGATAAACATTAAGATTTTTATCACTTTATTCAGAACCAGAAAAAATGTGTATCTCTGTTGTTACAGTGTCACTGTGTAACCTTTATAACATCAAGTGTTATACAGCGGGGTTTCATGCTGATGTTATTAGCACCATGTGAAGAGTTTCTGTTTGTATCCTGAATATTGCTTCTGCATATTCTTCTATACAACTCCTCCTCCTCCTCCTCCTCCTCTTTTCTACTCTCGTAAATTAAGAGGAGATGAGAATGTGACATTGCCTCTAGGATCCATGTGGATTTGTATGAAATCACCATGCGATTGAAAGCACTGACCCCATTTTCTGTGGTCTAGTAAACACTTAACATCACCATCCTTTACACATGACTCCACTCAGGTCCCAGAGAGACAGAAAAAAAAAAACACTGTCAGAGGCCATCCTTTCCTAGTATTACTTTTTTATATTATTTCAGAGATAATACAAAACAAGTTGTAAATTTGTATTGCTTTTTTTAGACCGTGTCAGAAAGCAACTTTGCAGACATCGAGATGTAGATTTAAGGTTCAGAGGAGACAGTAAAAATTAAATGACACATCATGAGGAAGAATCTTCCTATGTCTAGTCTTCTATGTGACTATGAATGGTAGTTGTATAAACATCACAGTATACAGGTATAGACGACTAAAGTAATACAGATTCATTTTATTTTGATTACGTTTTATTTGTATAGAACTTTTAATAAGGGATATTCTCTCAAAGCAGCTTTACAAAGATATACAGGTTATAAAATATGAATATATTTGTTAGTGCTTAAAGGTTTAGTTTCTATAAGTTTAGACCATACATTTTTATCCCTAATGAGCAAGCCAGTGGTGACAGTGGCTAGGACAAACTCCCTGAGATGGTAAAACGAAATAACCTTAAAAGGGAGCCAGACTAAAAAGGGAACCATCCTCATCCTCAACGAATGTCTTCTTCTTCTTTTGGCTTCCACCATTAGGGGTCGCCACAGCGGATCATCCATCTCCATACCCCCCCTGTCCTCATATCTCTCTTTCACCACAACCACCTGCATGTCTTCCCTCACCACATCCATAAACCTCCTCCTTGGCCTTCCTCTTTTCCTCCGTCCTGGCGGCTCCATCCTCAGCATTCGCCTACCGATATGCCCCATGTCCCTCCTCTGCACATGTCCAAACCATCTCAATCTCGCCTCGCCTCACCTCATTTTTAATCCTATCCATCGTCGTCACTTCCAATGAAAATCTCAACATCTTCAGCTCTGCTACCTCCAGCTCCACCTCCTGTCTTTTACTCAATGCCACTATCTCTAAACCACACAACATCGCATGTCTCACCACAGTCCTATAAACTTTCCCTTTCACTTTTGCAGATACCCTTCTAGCACATCAACACTGAATATCTATTTATTATAATTTTATCATTGCTGTGGTGTGCTATTCAGTGATCGTTAATTGATGGACATGTAAAACTGTTATGCTAAACTAAAAATGCCAATTGTACTCCTAAGCCATTGTTTGGCCTAGACTGTTTATATTCATTACAGTCCATATCTATTTTTATACTTCTTCGGCTGCTCTTCATGAATTTTTAGGCCGTTCATAGTCAATAAAAGAGATCTCCATCTAGAGTCTGGACATCGGGATGTATTAGGCGGATCCAGAAAGAAGAAAGGGACAGGATTACTGGTCACTTTTACCTCAGGAGCATGTTTAACTTGATCTTTCAAATGTTCAGTATGAGCAGATTATAAGTTTGAGTCATAGAATAGGCACAGAACAGTCATTATGAGTACAACAGTAATCCTTAGAAAAGTCCTTAGTACCTAGGTGAAATTTTTCATTTGTGAAAATAGTGATGGGATTTTCTGTTTTGGATAAATGCCAAACACTCTGGATGACTGATATTTGTGGAATTAAAGTGGAATTTATATGTCTCATTAAAAAAGGTTATTGTAACACTCCAAGCTTGTAATGCGTATTAAACCCAAGAACGCTCTAGCAAAGCTTCAACTTTCCAGCTGCCACAACATTTGGCAGGAAAAATATCAAAAGCTCAAAGGATCAACAGGCAAAATGGAAAATAAACACACACAAGGGACCTTTTGCACCACCATGTACACAAAGAGCTCGGACTGAGAAAGAGTCAAATGAGGTATTAACTGTTAAAGGCTGTGGAGCTGCAATCATTATGTTCACTTTTAGGGCAATGCAATCTACTGCACAGCATTTTCAATAAAAAAACTATTTTAGCTAAATGGCTTTCTGTGAGTATAGGAATATAAATATAAGAATAAAATTCAATAGAAAAAGAAAGTCACAGTAGAACAATGAGCTGTTATGCAAGTTATGAGGGTTTTTTTTAGCTCATTGCTGTTTATGTAAGCAAGTAAACAAGGTAAATTACAATAAACGAGTAGAAAACTGAATGAGTGCTCAATGTTTGAGAAAGTAAAATGAATGAAAAATATTCTATTTGTTAAAATTTAGCATATACAGCTTAATACTGGAAAAGTAAAGGTGTTCATTCTATAAAGGTGCACAAAGACATTCAATTAGATGCCAGACTGTAAATGAATATTACTGATATATATAACAATGAGCAATGAGTTCTACAAGAAGTATATATATATATATATATATATATATATATATATATATATATATATTTATTTTTTTTTTTTTTTTTTTTTTTTTTTATTTATAAAAAGGTATATAAACAGTATACTTGACTCGAAGGTAGGGAGAGTGCAAATGGCATCATTAGCAATGTAAATGACTGTCAATGCAACAATACACTTCACATTAATGATCTAAAAAAATGTTCAAGAGAAGAGAAAGTTTAATGCTACCAAACCAAAAATGACTAGAAAAATCAGATGCCCCAATACTTTTTTCTGTATCGTGTATTTAGATAAACAATTTAAAAGTAGACCAAACACAAGTCTGCTTCGATGTTAACTAGTATGTCATTAATGCAGCTAACATACTTGTTAGTGCTGCACAGCCTATATTTCTCTCCCAAAAGATTAGACATGTGGGATCCACACGCAGCCCGAGCTGGCAGTATCTTCTGCAAACTGTGAAGCAGGAAACCAGCACTAGCAGTTTTCTGGCAGCCTCATTAGCCATTCTTCTTCTAATTATGACAAAGTATGAAATCCAGAATATAAAAAGGCTGTTGCATATGTCCTGAGATTCGTTCTTTTAGCAAAACACCATGTAATGTATTTGGATTAAACAGTTGTTTATTTATCATTTCTGCTTATACACAGAAGCATATTCAATATTCAGTCTTTATTTACAGTGATAATAAATTGGGGCAATAAATCATTCCTAGATCGTGTGCGTATTGTATGCAGTCTTGAGCACGTAGCACATCGCTTAAATGGTTCAGGCTTTATACTGATGAATCACCCATATTTCAGACAAGCATTACAAAAAATATGTAGTATATTTATAAGAAATATGTATAGTATATATTCACAAACTGACGCAGAAAGATAAACATTAAAAAAACTGATATACTTTAATATAATGTGATTTCTCCACATATTGTAAAAGAAAATGCATCACTAAATAATATAATATATTATAATATAACTATTATAACCGACATTAGTTTGGTCCTGAAATCTAATCGGCTGAGCCATCCCATAAAACCATTACTAGTCATTGTTCTGTCCAAGGAAAGCCTGTTATGTTGCTCATTAGTGACTGCTGATACACTACATGCAAGCAATTATTAATGATCATGAATGATGTTATAACTTTGCTACGTCGTATCTAGGAATATGAGCCGTGATGAAATCACTGTAGCACATGCCTTCTTGTGGATTATTGCTTTAAAATAGCTTAGCAGGCCAGAATGCTTGAATCTTTCAAAGTTATAAATGTGCATTATTGTGCATTATTTTCTGCATTAGTGTGCATTCTTTTCACATGCCAAATAGAGGTGGTAGCCTAATGGTTAAGGCATTGTACTTTGGATGTTGAGTTTGATGGCCATGAGTTTAAATCCCAGCCACATCAAGCTGCAACTCCTGGGACTCTAAAGCCCTTAACCCTATAGTTGCTCAGTTTTAGATAAATGTAAGTCGCTCTGGATAAGGGTGTCTGCGAAATGCTGTTAATGTAAATGTTTCGGCTGCAACATGTGACAAAATATCAATGTGCGCTTTTAAATATTTAATGTTTTCTATAGTAATAGCTCATAAGTATATCACTAAAGATTTCCTAAGGTTTTTATTAGGAGCATTTATTGAACTTCGTTTGTAGGTGCTCTCAGTGTAGAGAAAGTAAATAAGAGAGAAGACAGAGAGAGAGAGAGAGAGAGAGAGAGAGAGAGAGAGAGAGAGAGCGAGAGAGAGAGATGCTAGTGAAGAATGACTATGGCATCAATAATGTAGGTTAGAAAAGGAACATGTCGCTCAAACATTCCACAACGTTATTCGTTAATAGACTGAATATTGGAATCAGTGGCAAATCACTGTCGTACAAGCAGACACCATATATGTACATTCATTTAAAAATAATGCACTTCTTAAGGGGTTGGAGGTGCATCAAGCTGTGTGTCACACAAACCCTTTGACCAGGTATAATTTTTATATAACAGAGTAGTCTGTCGTGTTATTTTTACCATATAAACTATATCAAACCAGACTCAGACATTTGTGTATGCCACTGTAGTAATGCTGACATTCTGACACAATAACACACGTAACCGAACAATAAAACACATTTATATCCTTCTCCATTCCCATTCGATCAAACAAATAAATACCATTCTTTGTATCCCAGACGTCAGCGGTTTCACCAAATAAAAATACAGAATTATTACATACCTCAACGTACGGCACTGACAGCTTTGACAAGAGCCTAGTGAAAATCAATATAGCATCGAAAAGCTGCCACAGATCGACAGAATCGTACCTGACATCCAAACATTAGGGCCAGCATTTTATCACGGCAGGTAACTTTGCAGTGACAGAGCATTGAAGTGAAGAATTCCGGCTTTATCAAAATAGGAGACATTCCAGAGAGTGCGAGTACATGACTTTAGCTTCAGGACCACTGACGTGCAGAATGAATACATTGTACACACACACACACACACACACACACACACACACACACACACACACAAAACATCAGCAAAACATGTTTCCCTCCTGAGTAAACAATGGTCTGTTTCAAAAACACATCCTGCTATAAAGCAATTATTCTTAAATCCTTAAATACTCCCTGTTATTTCACTGTTGGGCCATAATACAGCTACAGCTGGCCTTGAATTGCATTTTGGCTGCATTTCTACCAATCTAAAACTGTGTTTTCTATGCCTGCAGCATTTACAAGAGTTGGTTGTAATTCAAATCACACGTTCATATTAAGTCCATTATGACACATTATCATTTCTTCAGTAACAGCTCATTCATAGGGTCATTTTATGGCCTACTCTTCAGTCTGTAAAAAAAAAAGTTTCCATTAACAGAATGTTTACCTTTTAGAAAATCGACTCTCAACATGTCAGCATTTTCATGTAAAACTGTTCCTTTGAGTTTTCTGCCTGTGGAAAAAGTTTTCATGCTCTTTGGGTTTTTTTTTTTCACTTACATAACAAACTATCTATGAGAACTAACATCTTTTTTGTATTTTCAACTTTAAAAGGAAGAAAATGTAAGCGGATTGTAAGGGGAATAACTTATTTATGAATATTTATCGCTGAAATATTGTCTTTGCAAAAGTTCTGCATCTCATTTGCGATTATTTTCCTGTAACATCACTCCCTGTATTCCTTAAATGTCATACAGTTCTTTTAACACACTACAATCCGTCACGCTCCCTGACATCTCAAAACTCTGGGCTTCTAGTAGTTCCTAGAATAGCAAAGTCCACTAAAGGCGGTAGAGCATTTTCACATTTAGCTCCCAAACTTTGGAATAGTCTTCCTGACAGTGTTTGGGGTTCAGACACACTCTCCCAGTTTAAGTGCAGATTAAAAACATATCTTTTTAGCAAAGCCTACACATAACACGTCTCACATCATAACCTTGTGCTCCAGAACATCTGATCACATGCACATTATCAACTTGTGCTATTAATATCATGAACAGCAGCTACGCTAATTGCTCTCCACTGCTTCTCTTTCTCTCCCCATCCCGAGGCTTCCTGAGGTTTGGCCAGCTCCAGTCACGTCCCACCTCGTGAAGATTATGGACTTTAAAGAAGTAGATGCCGAACTCGCAAACATCCTGAACCATCTAGAGACGTACCAGTGCCAATTGGATCCCACTACATGTGTGGAGTTTTGACATTGGACCTCCTGGAGTGTTTAAAGGCTCTGGCATGGAGAAGCTGTTGCTGGATCTGTGATGATCACAAATGTTGAGCTCAGTAGCTCCTACTTTTATACCAAAGACTGTAGAAAGAACATTTACTTATAATCTTATACTCCAGTACTCATGTTAGTTCTCACTCTCCAGTGTTCTGTATTGTTGAAAGATTTATGATCAAACTCTTGATGTCACCCAAATGAGGATGGGTTCCCCTTTTGAGTCTGGTTCCTCTCAAGGTTTCTTCCTCATAACATCTAAGGGAGTTTTTCCTTGCCACAGTCGCCATGGCTTGCTCATCAGGGATAAATGCATGCCATTCACCTTGACTGTTGATTTCTGTAAAGCTGCTTTGAGACAATGTCTGTTGTGAAAAGCGCTATAGAAATAAACTTGACTTGACTTGACTTGACTTAAATGAGCAAATGTTAACTAACAGGGTCTGCGTGGAGCTACTAGGTTCTTACTTTAGTATAATATGTACTGACTAAAAAGAGATATGTTTGAATGATATTGCTGATTGCTGCAAACATGACAGACTGATGTTGGAGGCTGAATCATTATTCAGCTATGTAATTTTGAAAACTAGCTGTTAGCCGTTAAGATGAATTGATCTGTAATATCAATATAACCGTTATTTTAGACTTTTTCAGACAAAAAAGCATTTTCCTATTTTTTAAACTCTCCTGAAAGAATTTCACATTTGTTTACACATGACATGATTTTGTTTACACATGACAAAAGAAGCTATGTGTTGCTAGCCAGGTAGCTCTTTGAGGTAAAGTCATGACATATATCAAAAGAGCCGTTGATTAAGCAAGAGTCTTGTGACAAAAATGATAATAGGAACATTATAGCCATAATAAATCATCAGTAATTTGGATACTTAAGTACATTTGAAGGCAAATACTTTTGTACTTTTACTTAAGTGAAATTTAGTCGTGTACATGGTTTGTGTACTTCGTACTTGTGTCCACCACTATAGAAAACCTGTCCACTTTCGACCTCCTTTAAATCTTTAAAGAAGCCAAAAACTTCTCATGCAAATCTTAAGTGCAGCCATGTTTCTCTGTTAGCAAATATATGCTGCGAAATGTTAATCTCTGACTCAAAGCGCGGGTGACATTTTGAAAATTAACGCTGGTTCGTTTAAACACACTCACATCGGCGTCATAATTCATGCTCGTTTTACACATCGCTGACTCCATTGCTGAAGGATCTGTTTGCTACGCTGAGACGCCAGAACGTTAATCTGTTATTAAAACCGTATAATAAAGTTTCACATGGTCATTTTCTGGTACGTGTGTAGATTAATGGGCTGAGGGGTTGCAGGGCGGGCACAAAGGTGACCCCGTGGGTAAAATTTGCACTTGGGTAAGCAGAAAGGACAGAGTAGGCGTTTATAGTCTTTAAATCTATATAAAATAAGAAAAACTGTTGCCTAAACTAGTGGAAACTGATATATCAACTTTTTTTAGTCTGTAATACACGAATACTCTGTCTGAACTTGTATTGATTGCCGCTTGTGGTATCTACTTACTCATACAGTTCAGTGTCAGTTTAACAGCAAGCAAAATGTGCTGAGTACATTTATATTCTTTTCCCATAAACTGAGTTGATTAAGCAATATTTTTGTGACAAAAATGATAATAGCAGCATTTACATACAATCTAACACAATAACACAATCTAACATAATAGATCATAGTACTTTAGATACTTAAGTAAATTTGAAGGCAAATACTTTTGTACTTTTAATCAAGTAATACTGTATGTAGTGTATCTGTACTTTAACTCAAGTACGTGGTTTGTGTACTCCGTCCACCACTGTACAAAATATATTACAGCCTATTCTCTGTATTAACTATAAACCTGTTGGGCAATCTCACAAAAAAAGAACTTATAAGTAATGTCAAATATTTGACCACAATAAGATCCTGTAATCATTCATCCAAAGATTATGGGTGATATTATGGGTGAGAAGGCTACTGTTCATCACTGTGCCATGCAACCAATAGCTAAATGACAGTTCCAGGATGAATAAAAACACAGCTTGAGAAAACTAACACTGACTTACCAATAGAACAGAAACATATCATTATTGCATCGCCTTAATGACCTCATTTGATCGGACATAGGCGCTCCATTGGCACGATCTCTGCCAGAGCTGACCAGCAGAGGGCATAGCATGACAGAGGATCTGCCAACAGCTGCTCAAATACACAAGTTTATACCACTGACATCTGTTTAAACACTTACAGCGAGTTAAAACAAAAAAACTTTACAAAACACTTAAACAACAGATATATGCAGACCACCATCATGAACAATAAATGATATTGGCACTGAATATTAGTGGGCCGTCTGTTAGAGCACAGGGTCAGCCATGATACAACACCCCTGGAGCACAGAGGTTTAAGGGCCCTGCTCAAGGGCCCCAAGAGTGGCAGTTTGGTGACGTTCGGGTTTGAACCTCCTTTCAGCCAGTAACCCAGAGCCTTAACCACTGAGCTCCCAACCTCCCCTGTAAATAACCTACATCAGCAAAAATTCATTACATTTATAGATGCGAGTTAGAACAAATTGCAGAAGCTGTGACATTTTCAAAACCAAATACCTTACAGTACATGCAGTTCAACCCATCACCTCATATAAAGACAGACAAAAGACTACAAATCCACTGAAATAATTCTTATATACTCTAATAATATAATTATAATAACACAAAAGGTTATAATAAAACAAAGGCTGGGTTTACCTAAAGCGTTTTCAAATTTATTTCTGACTCCCCTGCATCTCTTTGTCACTTTCATTACAAAGAAAAACAGCACCTCGGTCAACATCTCTCATAGACCTCAGGGGCAGCCGAGGGCTGCAATAAGACTTGTGTGCTGGGAAGATCTGACTATGTTTGACAAAAAGAAAATCGAAAAATCTTTTGAATGGTCTTATGCCAGGTGCACAACAAATTTTGAAAATCCCAGAAGATTCCTATAATCCTAGGCTTAAATCTGTAGTCTTTGATCGCCGGTTTGACATGTTCACAGACAGCCGATTAATGATTGTTGCGATAATTTCTTTCCTCCAATGAAATTCTAGCAGTGTCAGAAGATTTCAGACTCTTTCAATAGGAGCGGTTGGTTCCCCAGTGGGAGAACCAAAAAATAATCAATAGATAAACTCACAAATAAATGCATCAGGAAATGCTTTCACCTGATGCACTTGTATTTTTTTGTAAGAATTTTTAGTGCCCAGGTTCTGTGTATGTCCTCCAGTTTTTTTTGAGTTTCTTCAACAACCCGTCATCCCACCTAGATGTCAGTATGTCCATATACAGTTCTGTATGTTGTCCGGCCTCCTTGTCAAGGTGTGTTCCTGCTTCACACACATGTTCAGAGAATATGCTGCGGATACCCCTAGAATCCTGACCCAAATACAGCAGTGAAGCCTGATCCACTACATTTTTAATACGAATGTATTACAGTAAATTATACAACTGTGGAAATGCTTGTAATGGAAAATCGGTCTATTGGTCTAATGTGGTTTAGTTTAGCTAAACAATCTTGTGGAAAAGGAGAGCAAAGATGGATCTTCAAGGAACCAAACACTGTTCCCCTTCCTGCTCAAGATTTAAGCTTCATGGCCATATTTTCTCATACATCAGCATCCTATCTCAGAGATCTCCCTGTCTGTACCAAGGTAAAATATCAGGGAAACATGCTTTTGCTTCTCCATCAGCATGAAGCATACCTTTGAGTAAAAAGCCCTACAAGGCCATTAATATTTCAGCATGCGTTCAGCACACAAGGAAAATTCAGCTGAAAGCACATCTGCTATTCTGAAGTCCACGACTACACTACAGTGACCCAGAAAGCCAAACAGCACTGCTGCAGCGAACCAACTCCATAAAGCCATTTATTAGCCAACTAGCAAAAAGGTAAATGCTAACTTCCAGCTCAAAGCACTAGTGGTGTAAAAAAGTTATCACAGGCTATAAGATATACAGTAACAATATGTCTATGGTGTTCAGAGGGAAGACCCACCTTCTCTGTTTCACAGATTTCCATAAAGAAACCACTTATTTTATATCCCCATGCAGCAAATGCTCCAAAGACCTTACAAAGGATTACCAAAAACCCATCTCCACACGAAAATGTGTTTTAAACAATACTCAGACAGAGGCCTTTAAATTGAGATGTTATGTATTTCTGCTTTATATTCACAGCTGTGAGAAATCATTACCATGGCTAGTTCTATTCTAGAGGCATTTCTTTTTATAAATGAGTTTCGTATATTGTATTTCTACCTGCCAAATAGCAGAAAAGAACAGAGTCTTGTGAGTTTTTCAAGTCTATAAAAAGCTAGATTTTATGGGGATTAGCAAACAGAGCTGCTGCAATAGACCTGCCTTTTAGATCCTGAATACATGTCTCAAAGGAGGCACGGGCTACACAGCCAGCGGACATCCAAAGTAGAACGCGGTATGAATTAATTACTTTTGGATTGGTTGTAGAGCTTGTTTAATTACAGCAGGAAACCAATTAAATATGAGCTTGGGGAGTCTGAAATCCAACCTGAAGTAAGCATAGAAGACGAAGCTTCAAACGACGATGTCTGAGTTTGGTTGTTTTTCACATGTTTCTATTTGGGTGCATACAGTCTGCTTGACAGCCAGTCATGTGCCAGCAGAGTTGTGCTTAAAATCATGCAAATAGCTTCAGTTAATTTCAAAACATCTGAGTATGGAAAAACAGGATCTCAGTGAATTGACGGGAGTGGGTGTTGATGCCAGACGGGCTGGTTTGCGTATTTTAGAGCCTGCTCATCTTCTGAGATTTTTACACATGCCAGTCTCTACAGATGACAGACAGAATGCCCTGTAAAAATAAATAAAAAAACTGGGAAAAGACAAGGTACAAGACTTGCATTTAATCAGCGATTATGCTACTCTTGCAGCATTTGTATATGTAATGCTAACCCACACACGTCATTTATCTCACCTGGATGCGAAAAAAAATATTCTCAGCTTTATAGCCTTTCTGGGACAAAGAGTTTCTGATATTTCTGGCGACAAGCTGAAGAATCTTCAAGACTGCAATCTCATTGACTATTCAGACTATTGTTTAAAAGCACAACTGTGCACTGGTTTGTGATGGTAAAACACAGTATAAACACTGTTCAAAAAAAGTTTTAAACACTGTGGCAACAATGAGGTCAAATTCGGATACTGAGGAGGAGTTATTTGCCCTGTCACACAGAAATCACAAGATATGATGATGCTGCTGCTGCTGCTGATGATGATGATGATGACATAGCCATCAGTAGCTGAGCGTCACAGTGACATTAGCCAAATGTGGTGCATCTGTGAACTCATATGTGGAATAGGGTAGATAGAACCTTCCTTCAAGTGTATTATGCTTGTTATGCTTGTGTGTTATGCTATGTCTTGTTTCTCCCCAAAAACAGCATCAACCTCTGGGGCAATGACATTAGAATAATTAGAGTAGTGCCAGTTTTGACAAAGTTGGACAGTATGTTTAAAAGTTTTTAGAGTTTGTTGACCTCATTAGGTAAAGTTATACTTGCGCAGTACTAACACAAACCATGTCTTTGTGTTTTATGGTAAAATATTTTTCCAGTAAAAGTTCTCCCTTTTACCCATTTTCACTTGAGAAAGTACAAAAGAATTTTGCCTTAAAATGAACTTAAGTATCCAAAGTACTATGATTTATTATGGCTATAATGTTCCTATTACCATTTTTGTCACAAGACGTCTGCCTTGAATCTCAACTCAGTTTATGTGAAAAAACTTTAAATTTACTCAGCACAACAATCTATTAATAGAATGATATTAATGAGTCAAATACTGATTGATATTCATTCAAATTATGAGCCCCAAACCAAGAAGGTTTCAAGAAGGTTCAACTACTTTGCACAAATAAAGGCATGGCTGTTGTAAGTTAGAGTCAGGAATTTCTTTCATAATTTATTACTTTCTACTTGTTCTGCTTGCTGTTAAACGAATGCTGAACTGTATGTTGGTGATAAGTAGATACCACCAAGTGGCAATCAAAACAAGTTCAAAACAGTATGCTTTATCCTGATTGGTGTCTTGCTGCATGCTTGACCAGTTACGTTTTTATCCACCCAAAAATAAAAAGGAACTATTGATTTCGCAAAATGTAGTTGAGTAAAAAGTACGATATTTGACTTTGAAATGTAGATCAGTTATAGTAAAAGTCTCTTAAAATGGAAATACTTCAGTAAAGTACAGATAGAATAACATTTATATTTACTTTGTTACTTTCCACCACTGGTGTTCTACAGCCGCGGGCCCCCACCGGTCCGTGGATCAATTGGTACCGGGCCGCACAGAAAGAATACATAACTTACATTATTTCTGTCCGCGAAAATATTGTCTGACATTAATCCCATCCGTGGTGCAAAAAAGTTTGGAGACTGCTGTTCTATAGCATTAACAAAAGTAAGATATTTGACTTTGAAATGTAGTGAAGTTAAAGTAAAAGTCTCGAATGGAAATACTTTAATAAAGTACAGATAAATGGAAAAGCTAAAGTACAGTAACGAATAACATTTACTCCATTAATGTCCACCACGGATTTTGTAATATATTATGTTCTGATGTTATGTCTTTCTGAAATTATATTGTTTTTAGAACACTGTCCAACTCAACCAACACTAAGTAGTAGATTAGACATAAAAAACAATCTCCTTTAATTTGAGGAGACTTTTACTTCAACTTCACTACATTTCAAAATCCAACCATATCAAAAACCATATTTACTGTGCTATAAGGGTACCAAAATCTTACTCCCATGAATCTTGCCTAATTTAACCATTATCAAGTATTATATAGTACATAGCCTTTACAATTATATTATAAATCAGCATTGCCCATGAGGAAGATGTCTTGGCTACTTTTTTTTTTTTTTTTCTTTATTCAATCTCATGGGAGTGTTTTAGGTCACCGTCGATATAGGGTTTATCATTAAGGGTCCAAACCCAGGTGTCTGAAAAGTATTGGTATTGTGACTCCAACAAAAAAAAAGCAAAATTGATCATTTAAACATGTCCCACTCAAGCATTTAATCCAAGTGGGTAACTGTAAGAAATGGACTGTAAGACTGTAAGAAATACACAAACAGGTGCAGGTTTGTATACCTGTAATAATGAAAGAAAAGATTCTTATTACAACAAATGTAACTGAAAAGTGTTTTTAATGGAACATACTGGCAAAACATAGGATGTTCGTCTTCACAATGTTGGTGTTCTATCTGTAAAAAAAAGTAACCAACCAAAACATGAACTGTCTTAACCAGGACTTAATTTTTCAGGTATGAAAAAGATGCTAGCTTGGCTATACTACACGCAGTTGTAAGCATCTAGTGTGTCCTATTACTAATAAACGGCATACATGTAGCGAGCCAGTCCAGAGACCTATAATCAAGACGGCAGACAACAGGGTAAGTGCGTGCATGGTACAGCGTGTGGCAATAACGTTTCTTGTGAACGAAGGTGTAAAGGGGATAAGGGTATAAATATAGCAGGGGAGTATGTAAAAAAAAAAAAAAAAAAAGGAGTTTCCACTTGTTTATTTAATAAACTCAAAAGTGCCAGATTGACTTGAATGCCCCTCCTAGACATGGATAAGCTGCTTCTACATGAACAAATAAATACTAAAAATAGTTCTGCGGCTTTACAGCTTTTTAAAGCGGCTCTTAAGCGCAGGTTTCCCCCTTAACACTTCCAAAAGCTCACTGTTATGCGCACACACATACAGCGTTGTTCTCCCTGTCATTCTTTCCATGACAAAACATCAACTCTATCATGGACACAGTTTTCTAAACACTCGCACATCGTCTCTCCTAAAATACAAATGAAGCATCTTTCACTGATCGCAGTGCAGAAACCCTGGCGTAGATCTAAGCACAGAAACTCTGTCACTAATCATAGACTGTTCAAAGCAATTATCTCCTTAAACAGCGAGCATGTGGAGGAGCGTCTGAGCTGTCACTCACATCGGCTCGGCTGACAGCTAGTGAAGCTCGCTAGTTTTGTTCAGAGCTCAGGGCTCTGTGCCTGAGAAATTTCCCTGACATAATGTGAATGCAAATGAGCAGTGAGCTCTGCAGTGGGCCTTTGCTCTAAAATCTGCAAACACACACACACACACACAAACACACACACACACACACACACACACACACACACACACACACAATCCCAAACACACACAGCCTGAGGTGCTCAGCAAGAGACAGCCAAACAAGGCCTGATTCAAATAAACTTGCAGCAGCAACGCCAGAAAGTTGTGATTCAGAGACTTAGCTCCAACTGCAAAGCTCTGCGGAGGTCCGAACACAGAACCCTGCACGCTAAAGGACACACAGCAGGTCGGACAGACACAACCTTCCTCCCACTGTCCTGGTGTGTCACAGAGTTTAAAATAGACTAATGTTTTCACTGACTTTAATTACAAAAACAACACACGCTCAGAGTTGTGAGCTCATAGGAGGAGATAAAAGAAAAGCCCAAATATCTGTTCAGCCACTGGAAGCACTTAACTGATGTGGTATTAAAAAAGATTAAAGCAGTGTTGGGTAAAACACCACTCCAAAGATATAAACTGATCACAGCAATTCTTGAGGTTAGGAGACCTGCACCATTCAGCATTCACATCATTTAGACCCGGTGAGCAAAACATCAATAACTTATTTAGCAAAAGCAAAATAATGGCATAACTAATTCGGCATTAACCAAAGCAACCATGCTTATTAAACTTGGAACGTATAGGAAAGTCCAGGCATGTTTGTGTGTATTGAAAAATACAAACCTGGCTTTCGATATGGGTTTGGGAGCAAAAAAGCACATATTTTAGTACATTTAAACATGATTGTGTTAAAAGGGTGTTCAATAATAGCTCGGGAGGAGCACAGGAACATCAATTACAGTCTGCTAAACTTTTCAAAATACAGTCTACAGCCAACAATTTGTGGACACCTGACCAGAACATTCAAATCCAATCCTTTACTAAGTTGTGTGTGGAAGCATCCTTGCCTTTCATAATAAATAAAAAGCACTTAAAACAAATATAATTTCTAACCTTTTTTATTTATACAAAACCTGTTATCAGTACTTTTATAGATTTACTTAAATAAGCATATTAAGTCAATGCTAAAAATATACCAGATATTATTATTATTCCTTGGCCATGGCCACCTAGCTGCGATTGCTGTTTTTATTTACAAACTTCTTTTTTTTATTATTTTTTTTGTTTCTGATGCAATGTCACTGCACATTCAATCACCTCGGATTCAAAGCATCATACATACACGGATTTAAAGTCTTAACATGTCACGGAGCTAGCGCTGTTTTGTACTCAGAATGCAAAATAATGATTTTTTTTTTTTCAATTGTCACTGATGCAAATCAGCATTTAAATGGTAATATTAACTGGTTCCACTTCAGGTGTGTCAGTTATTTTATATCCTGCTGCCCATCTTTGGTCTACTGGTGTATAGGTTTGTTAAGGTTATGGAGGCCCCACCTCTAAGCCAGAGGCCCTAGAAAATTGCCTGCTCTGCTTATAGATAGTGCCAGCCCTGTATCTAGATTTAGCGTGTATTGGAGATACATTCTTTACACCTTTTGTAATATTAAGTCCATATGTGTAACTGGTGTTTGAGATGAAAAATGTTTTTGGACGGGGCCTCCGGGGCTTCAGTGCAGGTCTCAGCAGTTTGTAACAGCTAAAAGTAATGCTGTAGAGGTTTCCAACAATGGAATGTCTTCCTTACAAGGAGATTTTTTATCAGAATTGAGAAACAGAGCTTTTTGGTTTATTCACTTTCACAAATATGATTTTTTCTTAATAAATAATAATGCAATCTCTGCAAAACTGGTATGGTCCAATTCTAATAAAACTTTTTAAAATGTGCTGATATGGGAATTCATTTCAAGCTGGGAACAGTTACTCCATCTTACAGTGATCAACTCAAATAGGTGAAACAGAGGTAATAACAGAGCAGCAAACCAATCCCCCATGAGCTTATCAACAACTGACCCCTAATAAGACGCTTATTCCAGTCTATTAGAGGAGTCTTAATGAGATTAAAGTATGTGCTCAGGTGCCCATATATAGAAAGTCAATTCACTGTGCCAACATCCCTGAATGAACAAATAGTTTTTTCCTTCCAAGCCACCCCCATTTCATTCCAGCTTCTTGTCTGAAGACATACCTGGTTAATTTTTGTGCCTACAACTTCATGAATTAATAAACATACAAATCAGATTTACATCCATAGAGAACTGCGATAAACTCGGATGCTGCTAATAATATCCCGTCTCTCTTGTGTAATTTATTGATATAGAAGGAGAATTATGGTTAAGTTTCATGGTGCTCCCACACTTTTTTCTGCTTTCTGACTCTCCCTTTTACTTACGCTGTCATAGCAACACCCATGGGAGTCCCTGTTTACACTATAATTACCAAACACACCCTGTCTTGGGTATTGTACACACCTATCATATAGAACAATCTGTTATTTCTGTCTGGAGCTGTATGCTTGCTTCTCTTGTGTCTGATGTGATGCTGATGCAAGATTCTGTGACGCTGGAGTAAGATGCTAATACAATAAGCCCATGGTGGGTTTTTTTTCTTACCTGCCAAACCCGTATGATCCTGATGCACTACAGCTGCTGTGGTTCCTTCTTTTTTAGGACTTGCTGAAGAAAATATTGAATTAACAGTGGATGGCCCAGAGACAGAAACCTCCCAATAAATGTTGCTGTAAAAAACTATTGTAGTAGATTGTATATTGTCTTATCAAGTCTTTTCACTATCATACATTAAATATCCAAATCCCAGTATGTGATATAACCTAAGGACAATGATTCCAATATTTATGTTCTTGTCATGGCAAAGTTAGATCTAGCTTTCTGTAAAACAGCTAAGGAATGAAGTTCCTTGTGCAAAAGAACGGATTTTGGCTATGGAAGTTATGGTTTTGCAATCTTGACATTCTAATAGCTATAATTTATGTCATAGGCTGCTAGAGGACTCACAGAGTTTGACTTTCATTGTAAGCTCTAACAGACCATTTGTTTCCTGTACATATAACAATAAATAGTGTAGCAAGCAGTGTTGTCTACTCTCAGCCCCAGGTTCAATCCTAAACTTTGTTACTGTTACTATTACACTCTTATATGTGTATATGCGTTATAGGTGTATATATGTGTGTATGAATAATACAATATATTTGTAGGCTGCATTCATTTATACACAGTGTCCCCAGAATGGCCTCTGGAACAACAGTTAAGTGTATTGTAACAGTAATAACAGTATCAATAAAACCCAGCCTTAGCTGGGATTATTCAGGGAAGAGTCTGTGCAGGAGTCTAGGACAAAGGTTTTTAATTTCTGGAGTGTTGTTAGCAGCACTGGACACTAGCCTACTTTCCATTTCTCTGCTGGAACACGTTACATGGCCGGGTAATGTGACTTGCAACAAAACAGCAGACGTGAAACCTTCAAGCTAACCTGAACTGAGTTCATGCGAATTCTCTAGTGGGTTTAGGAGTGTAAGATTGGAAATGGTCAGTATTTCATAAATTATAAGTACGTTTACATGCAAAACATAAAAACATAAAATAAACAAACACTGCTAAACTCTTAAGAGTAATATGAATAAAAATATTTGACAGCTACATAAGCTCTTTTATAAAACATTTATAAACATTTATTCCATTCGCTGTTACCTGACATTGTTTTTCAAAAATGTTTGTCATTAGGCTGATAACACATGAGGTTTTAGAAGAACACTGAGTTAAGACACTTCCAGCTAACTTACATATGATAATAATTATAAGTCATGTCATGATTAAAGGTCGACCGATTCATCGGATTTGCAGATTAATTGAAACCAATATTTGATTGCTGGAATAATTAGCCCTATGCAAAAATCCATACTGTTTTTTTCGGGGTTACGTCCATTGCTAAAGCGGTTAAGTAGGTTCACTGTCATTTTAAAAGTTTCTAGAAGCGAATTAGTGACACTACATGCTGTTTGTTTTTACACATGAGACGCGGAGAGCAATATATTACACACCGATCAGGCATAACATTATGACCATCTGCCTAAATATTGTGTTGGTCCCCCTTTTGCTGCCAAAACAGTTCTGACCCGTTGAGCATTAACAGCATTAACTTCTTCAGCAATTTGAGCTACAGTCTGTTGGACAACTTTGAGGACAAAATGTTCACTTGCTGCCTAATACATCCCACCCACTAACAGGTGCCATGATGAAGAGATAGTGTTATTTACTTCATTGGTCATAATGTTATAATTTCTTAATGTTATGCCTAGTCGGTGTATGTATTAATTATAATTGATGACTTAATATTTATATAATTATATTTATTAATATAATTAATTTATTTGAATTTATATCATTTAGCACATTTTCATGATTCAGTAGTTTTATTGTTAATCTTATAATAAAGTTCAGTTCTATTTTACATGGAATTTATGTTTGTTTGTTTTTTTTCAGATCCATTTTTAGAAACTATCAGTTGATAAATCGGTTATAAGGTTAATACCTACATGTAAACAACCATTCATGTTATGCTATAACATGCTAATAACATAGTTATAACCACTATATAGTATATGTTTTAATAGTGACTACTGTAATAACACAAGTGTTTTTCTCTTTTCTATATATAAGTAATAGTAATACTCATGTCAGTGCTATGGCCTTAGTAATCCAAGCTATCCAAGTATCCATACAGTTGTTATGAATATGCATAACGTGTACGACAGGTTTGTTTATCTGTATATAAAAGAGAAATCGGATTGGATAAGACTTTACTATGGATCTGATTACAGAGGTGTACCACGATGCTCATTATCATGACACAAGCGTACAAAAAATCTTGTTTAAGTAAGGTTTATATTCTTATAGGAAATCTGATTCTGGAATGAAAACTTTTACTTTTGCACGTTACAACATTCTACCTCATGTTGCCGTTTTTTTGCACTTTTACGGTAACTTTCAAATAGTACCTTTCTGTGTTTATCTTCAGATTTGCACCTAATGCAGCATTATTGTAATATATATTGCACCTTTGCACTCCCATAATATGTTTATTGTGTATTTGTATATCTATATATTTATATTAGATTTATTTATATACATTGCTATTTGCACTTCTGGTTGGATGCTAACTGCATTTCATTGGCCCTAGACTTGTACTCTGATGTTGAATCAAATTTAAACAAAAAGAAAACCTCAAAATTATAATGACCATGTAATCTTTTTACAAAAATATATACACTTGACAGCAGCCCATTTAAGGTAAAGAAGAAATATATTTCCTGAAACATAGGCTCACCTTAGTGGTAAATATGAACCATGATTTTAACCATTGTATATTATATAGTTATATAGGTATATTAGTTGCATATAAAATGTGTGCTGTCTGGTAACTGCTGAAAACAGTTAATGACTAAAAGCAGATTATGTGTTTGCATATAAATGCACTCTGCACAATAGGATATGTCTTATGCTTCATATTGTGCTGAGTGTGCGTAAAGTATCTGTTTGCCTCCCATGTTTACTTGTCCAATGAAGGGGTAACATGAACATTCTCTCTCTCTCTCTCTCTCTCTCTCTCTCTCTCTCTCTCTCTCTCTGTCTCTGTGTCTCTCACATACACATAAGTACACTCAGCAGCAGCCAATGAAAGCAGGCCGTAATTGGAGAAGCTGTGTGAACAATGGAGATATTGTGCTAGGTAATGGAAAGATGGGTATTGGGATAAAGAATGTACTCAAAAGATATAGACTGGAACTGATCAATCGAAAGTGTGTGACCATAGATGCTCGGCTCACACTGAAAGTTTTTCATTCCCAATATAAAATTTCTTTACACTGTGTGTGTGTGTGTGTGTGTGTGTGTGTGTGTGTGAGTGTGTGAGTGTGTGTGAGACAAGAGCACAAAACAATGCGCAACCACTAATAGACAAACACACAACACTACTACACACACACGAGCCCCTCAACTGCTCCAAAGTTGAAATATTCATTGAGCCACAAGTGTACACTTCCACACTCCACCAGCTCCATCTGCTGCATTCAGAAACGAAGGCTCCTCATCGCCAGCACTTATCTGTAAGGCAGGATGAGTGTGTGAGTGAGAAATGAGAAAGGGAGAGCGAGAGAGTGAAGAAAATGACTAATTGAATGTGATAGGAAAGTTAAGGAGTGTGAGAGAAGGATTATGAGATGATGACATAGCCAAGAAGCAGATGTCAGTGAGCCAGCTCTAGAGAGAGAGAGAGAGAGAGAGAGAGAGAGAGAGAAAAGGAAAAAAGGTTGAGGAAGGGTTTAGTCAGAAAAGAAAGAGCCAAAAGGAGAGCAGGAATGCAGGACAAACCACTTTTGCTGAAGTTTTGTTGGAGTTGAGAGACCTGCAAAATGCCAGCAAGCGAATGCTTCACCATATGCATCCTGTAAAAGCCTATTTTCTGGTCCTGTTGCAGCACTCGAACAAATTAGCTGTTTTTCATCGAGAGTGTCTCTTCTTACCTCAGAGCTGGTCTGCAACTGCTCCTGCATGGCTGTTAGTGGTGATCTCAGGCTCCAGGAAGACAGTACAGTGTGTACAGGCTCGAAAAAGCAACTCCCCTCTATCTGGCCAGTAACGTGTGTGTGAGTGTGTGTGTGTCTGAGATGTGGGGCAGCCCTGAAGTGCTTTCCCATCCCTGCAATCAGCACTCTGCGGCACATAACAAAGTCCACTGCAGGAAACCCTGCCAAGCAGGAACTATAAAGCCTAGGGATAGAGTGTGAACCCGGAGATGTTTCAGTGTAACACTGGGGCCTGAGAATGCCACAAAGTAACCCTTTTTTTCTATAAGAATTGTTTTTACAAAGTCATTAAAGATCATACTGCTATCATTAGTTATGACTAGTAGACCCCCTCTTCCTGCACAAGACACTTTTTTGAAGGAAGAGGTATTCCTAACCTCTCTACTGCTCATGTGGCGCGATGGGGAAATCTACACAGCCATGTCTATTATAGAGATGGTTGGGTGACTAGAAATATTTGGCCATATAGTAGTATGTCCTGCTCTTGCTTTGTGAACACCTGACCATTTGAACATCCTACTGATCAGTGTTCAAATTCAAATAAGGTTGAGGTCAGAGCCTTACAGCAGGCTACTCAAGATCTTCCACTTAAACCATATACATCATACACTATATGAACAAAAGTATAGGGACACCTGACCTTTCCTGCCATATGTGGTTCTTCTCCAAACTGTTACCACAAAGCTGGATGCACAAAATTGTGTAGGATGTCTTTGGATGTGGTATAAAAAAAAAGTCATTCACTTGAACTTGGAAACCCAGACCTGTTCCAGCATGGCAATGCCCCTGTGGACAAAGCGAGCTCAATGTAGATATAGTTCCTACTGAACACCTTTGGGATGAATTGGAATATTGACTGCACCCCAGACCTCCTCAGCTCACCTACATCAGTACCTGACAACACCCTTGTCGCTGATGAACACAAATGTCCTCAAGTCCACTCCAAAATCTAGAGGAGCAACTTCTCAGAAGAGTGGAAGGAATTATAAGAGCAAATACAAACTAAATGTGAAATGCGATGCTCAAAAAGCACATACCAAACTTATGACCATGTGTCCACAGAATTTTAGCAATATAGTATAGTAAATGTATTATTTAAGGTTTTTTTTTATTATAAAACGTACAGATATTTCTAGAATTCTGTTTTCACTTCGTATTATGAGGTACTGAGTGTAAATTAATCAAATAAAAAATATCAATGTGAATGATTGTGGTATCAGGCTACAACATAACAAAATAAAAAAGTGTGGGTTTGAGTGTGCATATGTGTCTGTCTTTGTTTGTGTGTTTTAGAATTGAGGGCATCGGGGATTATGTACATAACGGGATGCAAAATTCCCCACGCTTTTAGATGTTTCCTCTGACAACCCAAAATAAATTCCTGATGAATAACTCAATTTATACATTTATACATGCAAGACATTTTTATGGTTAGTTTTCGAATGTAATGATTTGTCTTGTGGAATTATCATTTGGATACTACATTTGGACGAAATTAGTCACATCCTCTCTGGATAATTTTCTGCCCTATTTTATATGTGTATTCTCACAAATGGCTTTTTATTCTTTTAAATATAGATGGCAGGCTACAGGCTACACTGACAAGGAAAATGTCCATGAATTAAATCTTGCGAGGAGCCCCAGAAAGGCGCTTTATACTTGTCACATGTGCTTTACAGCAAAGTGGAATTCTTTCTTTGTGTATCCCAGCGATTTAAGTGGGAGTCAGAGTGCAGGGTCAGCTATGATAAAGTGCCCCTGGAGCACAAAGGGTTAAGGGCCTTGCTTAAGGGCCCAAAGAGTGGCATCTTGGCAAATCCTCCACCTCATCAGAGGGTAGTTCATGCTATTCTAAGTGGCAACAGATACTGAGATCATTAATGATTACAGTATAAAGTGTGTTGAAAGACTTTGAAGTATGTTCAGAGCACTGGTTTGAGCACAGGATAGTGCTTATGAATACAACAGCAGTTGTTGTTAATCTTTATTATTCAGGTGAGATTTCAAGTATAAGACTTGAGGAAGAATCATCTACAGCGGATAATTATATCCTGTGTATATTAAAAGAAATGACTCCTAGTTAAAACATAAATAATGATATTTATCACATATGTTTTTTTAAAAAAGCACTATATAACAATGATGGAAGCACACAATCACATAGAATGTCACTTCAGCTTCCCATTTAACTAGAATTAGGGGATCTAACCCAAACCCTGTTACTGCGTAAGAAAAAGTAAGGATTGAAGTGGTAGAATTTGAATGGCCTGACCTCAACCCTAATGAAGATCTTTGAGATGATTTTGGAACTGAGCACCAGAAGAGTGGAAAGGTTTATCACATACACTATGCCCACAAAACCTTTAGCCATATAATCTTTATGACTTAGAGGTAAAAAAAGAGGTAAAGGGACATTTTACTTGTCACATGTACTTTACAGCACAGTGAAATTCTTTCTTTGCATATCCCAGTGATTTTAGGAAGCTGAGGTCTGAGTGTAGGTTCAGCCATGATACAGCCTAAGGGTTAAGGGCCTTGCTTAAAAGCCCAAGAATAGCAGCTTGGTGATACTGGGACTTGAACCCCAAAAACTTCTGAACAGCAACCCATACCCTTAACCCCTGAGCTACCATCTCCCCCTGAAGCTTCCCAGCTTATCAGGAAATATGGCACCCTGGAGTAGAAAGGGTTAAGTACCTTGCCCAAGAGCCTAAAGGGGCAGCTTTGTGGTGCTGGAGCTTGAACCCCTGACCTAATGATCAGTAGCCCAGAGACTTTTTAATCAATTAATTCTCACAATGATTTAAAATAGATTAGGATGTATAACATGAACTGTTTTCTTGAATTGTCCATTTGATTGCACCAGGAGAGCATGATGGCCATTATTCATCTCTTTGACAGCTCAGTAAAAGAGACTTCTCACCTAGACATTTTCGAATCTATTTACTCCATTGTGATAAAGGCATATGCATGAAAATCTTTTTGTTCCGATTCAGATAATCATGCTGCATGTAACAGCCAGCGAGTGTCTGTATCAGTACTGAAGAGATGATGAATGAAAGCACTCTCCTGGCTCACTCACTCACAGTCACCCATCATCACCTGCTCCTCCACTTCCGTATTCATACTCAATGAGTCACACTTATCTGCTCGAAACAGAAAGTCAAGGTGTTTAAAAAGTACTTGGCTGAATGAGACTGTACAGGTGCAGATAGAAACAGAAGGGAAAAAAATTTTAGTCCTGTGAGAAAGATTTTACCTCATCTGTTAGTTTTTGTTATGGACGGATGCTAGCTCTACTAGCATACCCAATCCCAGCCTATCATTAATCAACCTGCTAATTTCAGAGAGAGAGAGAAAGAAAGAAAGAAAGGGAAGTGAAGTGAAGGAGTATTAACGCTGCTCCTAAACTCCACACACACAGACGTCTTCCCACCACCGCCCACATGCATCCGCCCCCTAAATCTCACCTCACATACAGTCGCGCCCATGCACACACATCCCACACACCGCAAGCAAACGCACCGCCCACGGCAGCCCACCGACCTCTCTGGATCACAACGTGCACTTCACAAACATCACATTTTCCATAACTACACCGCCACGCTATCTGTTGATCTCATATTATCGAACACACAAAACGTGTTCCTCCATCTCCCTTTCTCTCTTTCTGACACACACATGTCCACCTCTGCAATCTGAGCGCACACTCGTCAGTCTATTCCGTAGTAAGCGTGCACAGTCTGTTCCTGTTCCTCACATAAACCCATTAGGAGCTGCAGCACACAGTCGACTCCTGACAGTTACTCACATTCCACACCGAGACTCAATGAGCGCTTGCAACCCCTCCGCAGAAATATACAAATACACTCTTAGCTATTCCACACAAACCACAAACACAATCATGGCCAATTTTCATCTCATTTTTAACAATATGTGAAAAGGATTTATATAACGGCTATATATTGGCAACAGAGGAAAATCCAGCTAGATTTCATATATATTATTTAGTAGAATATATATATATATATATATATATATATATATATATATATATATATATTCATCAGTTAAGGCTTTAATTAAAAACCCTCCATTTAAAGTACACAAAGCAGGTCTGCAGTATGTATAATAGACCTAAATATAGTCCTGAAACTCTTTGTGCAGCTCAGCTACTGTGCTCGAAGTAAGAACTCAGGGAGAACAAATCTCAGGCGACATTATTTGTTGCTTGTTATATAGCAGAAATGTGTTTAGTTGTTTTTTCAATGTAATGATAGAAATTATTCTAATCACTGTGCATCTGGTCCTCGAGTTAAGATGGATTGATTTACGATTTTTTGATCTTGCGATGACAATAGTGATACGAGAAAATTGTACAAATATTGTCGCGCGGTAGGCCACTGTAGCAGAGTATGCTCCTACTTTATATATAAGTAGAATGATAAAATATTACTCCAGTAAAAAGAAAAGAGCTTCCTTTAAACTTTCACTTTAGTAAAAGTACAAATGTATTTGACTTCAAATGAACTTAAGTATCCGAAATACTACATGGTATGATTTATTAGGGCTATAATGTTTCCTATTATCTTTTTTGTCAAAAGACTCTTTGCTTAATCAACTCAGTTTATGTGAAAAGACTCTAATGTTACTCTTAGCACACCATTCTAATAATAGAATGCAATTAATGAGTAAGAAACAATACAAAAAAATTATCATCAGCCCAAAACCTTCTTTTATTTGCAATTATGCAAATAAGGCCTGGGTGTTGTGGCAAGTTAGAATTAGGAATTTCCTCCATCATTTGTTCCTCTCTAAATGTTCGTCTTGCTGTTGGACTGACGCTGAACTGTATGTTCATGCTAAGTAGATACTACGTGGCAATCAAACAAGTTCAAAACAGAGGGTGAGCTCTACCGTGATTGGTGACTTGCTGCGTGCTTGACCAGTTACATTTATATCCACTCATAAATCAAAAATAAGGACCAATTTCCAAAATGTAGTTGAGTAAAAAGTAAGATATTTGACTTTGAAATACTTGAAAATACTGAAAATGATGAAAATACTTAATACAGCGGAACCTCGATAGTTTGCGACTTTTCATTTGGAGAGTAACTCGCGAAAAATCTGATAGTTTGCGAGAAGCCTCGAGTGGCTCATAGGTAACATTTCAAAACAGTTTGTACTAATAAATTACATAAAAATGTATGGAAAACAATTTTATTATTGTATTATTATACATTCAAAATAGTAAATAAAACATTTATGACAAGTAATTCACAATTTTTGTTGAGTTTACAGTACAGTAAATGTACAATTACCCCTGAAAAAGGAACCATCAAAAGGAGAAAGTCAAAACCTTGCGTTTTTTTGTTACTTGCGAGGGGTCATAGAACGTAACCCCTGCGAGTATCGAGGTTGCACTGTATATCTGTACAACAAACTACAGATATCTGAAAATATGCCTCAATTTTTATCAGACATTCCTCAGTTTGCATTAGCGCACATCGCTATGTGCTTCCGCATTCCCTTCTCTGTGTCCATAGTGGGTTTGTGTTTTGATTTATGTAATATCCTCATCTCTGTCTCTGCATTGGTTTATGACTTTACGTGTCTTTTCATTCATAGTTGTTCTCACTTCCTTGCATGGTTCATGCGCTTATATATAAAAGGCTCATTCACAATTACGCCCTTATACAGAGCACTTTAAAAGTACTTAGTTATACAGGTGAGCAGTTGATGGTTAAGGGCCTTGCTCAAGGGACCTGCAGTGGTAAACTCGGTGGTGCGTGGATTTGACAGGACAATATATATATATATATCTCAAACCAGAAAGGAACGAAAGATCAGGTGTCCTGATACTTTTGAACAAACACACACACACACACACACACACACACACACACACACACACACACAGTATATATATATATATATATATATATTTTTTTTTTTTTAAGTTTGAGTTTTCAATGCTCTCCATTTGTACAATTTGTGCTGTGTATCTAGTAAGGCAAAATGTTGTAACAATCAGATCATATAATCTGGCAAGAAGAACACGTTTTATCTCGCAGTCTGTTATTGGGATCATCTCATACAGTGTGACGAGTAAGGATCATAAAATATTGCTGGAATCGCTGTGTATAAGCGGCTCCAGGCAATTCTAAATGTCATAATTAAACTGCATGTAAAATCACACAGTAAAAACACACAGTAATACAATACAGTAATACGCACCATTTACTGTATATTAGGGATGGTAAGATTCACCAATCCCCATCTGTGCATCGGCATGAATGTTAACTATGTGATGCATCAAAATAAAAAAGTGTACATTAAATAAAATTTGGCATTTGTGCGTGATGCATCATTTTGAACATATTTGCATCAGTAAAAACTATTCATTTTATCTATATAATTATTAGAAGTACTTTTAGTAGTACTTTTATTATTTAGAAAGTGACCAATAATTTGTGAACAATATTGTTTTTGCACTACAAAGTGTGTGTGTGAAAGGGCCAGGTGTTAGAAATCATCAGGCAGTTAAGTAAATTTAGGATTTGCTGTCTGTCTGAAACAAAGAAATAAAGTTGTACCATACTGAATTGCATAGCATCATATTTTTTCCATTGGATCGTATTGTATTGTGTTAAATCAAATCGAAAGTGGATCACTGCATCATAATACGGGGGAATCAAATCGTATCGCATCAGTAGCAGCTTCATATGTATCTTTAATGTATCGTATCGTTGGCTATGCATCAAGATGCGAATCGAATCAGCCTCAGTTATGGAGATGCACATTTCTATTATACATATGGTTATTGTATACAGTATACTGTACATACATTTATATGTTGAATCGTCTCATAGGGAAGATTTGTAATTCGAGGACAAATCTGAAGCGAAAGGCTGCAAACGACGAGTCATTAGGGTCAATTCAAATGTAATTACGCATGCACTAAATGGACAAGCTGAGCATGAGTAAGAGAGTGAGAGTGAGAGAGAGAGAGAGAGAGAGAGAGAGAGAGAGAGAGAGTGGAAAAAAGTAAATGATAGGATTCCGGAAGCGGGCAATAAAGTGATAAGAGGAGCGTCTTTTATCTGCATAGCAGGAGCCTTGCCACAACAGGTCCCCGAGTCTTAATCCCTGCACCGGCAAAATACACACTTTGCCCATCAAACACTTGACAAGCGCGACACAGAGTGTGTACGCAAAGTTTTGTGCGACTTTACCTGAAACAGAAAAAGACAAAAGACACACTGGGATGTTAAGCTCAATTAACTCGCTATCTGACAGAGCCCAAGAAAAAAGTCATGCAACTCAGAAAGAAAGAGTGGAAGAAAGAGGAGAAAGAGTCTTTGCTTTTAAAAAGAATGCAACTTCATGGCTCTTTATGCCGGACCTGATTGAATAAATTACATCACTGCCAAGACAGCATGAATAGCCTTGTCTCCCATGTGTCTGATTTTCAAGATGAATCACAAAACTGAAGTTGCTCAGAAATTTGCCGGTGTGACACAGAAGGTGCTCACGCTCATTATCATAACCAGGCACCTGCTCGCATATCAGTTTTGTTTCGACGTGTCCTACCTTCACATTTGTCCTCAGGGAACAATAACATGCAAAAAACATTGCGGTTCTGTGGCATAAGTGTTGCTGTTACACCGAAGCTTCGTAAAAAACTAAAAAAAAAAAAATAGGAAAGAAAGAAAGAAAGAAAGAAAGAAAGAGAGAAGAAGTGCTAGGATGGAAGTGGATTACATCCCAAAGCGCATGTCAGCATCTCCTACTCTTCTGCAGCTCTGCATCTCTGCTCTTAATCTCTCTCTCACACACACACACGTGCACACATGAGTGGTGGGCATGCAGGAAGAGCTGTACTACGCCTTACTGTGGAAGCAAAGATTTTAGCTGACAACGGTCAAAGAGGCAAAGCTCCAGAAAGAACAGCCTGACTCTGACTCCCCCTTCGTTCTATCTCTCTCTCTTTCTCTCTCTCACTCGCTCACACTCCATCCTCTCTCACCGTCTTCACTGCGCTTACAGGAAAAGCAGGATGTAGGAGGACTTCAAAAGAGACGTATTATTCTGAGCTGGGGAGCTGCATTGGATTAAACTCGTGGCTGGCAAAACCAAGATTGGGAACGGCGTTGGATAACAAGGAAGGAACATCAGCGTTTAGACGTTATCAGACATCAAATACACATTTATAAAACATAACCAGCCACGTACACATAGCTATTATGCAACTATTCAACATCATCTACGGTGAAATCGTTCTTGCCAGTACGGAGTTCTCATCTCAGCTGAGTTCTCGTCTGCATGTTTATACATATTTCAAGATTTTCTGATTTGAATAAAACAGATGCATGGCATCTGCCAGGCATAAGCATCGGCTGTGCTCTTTGTCAATATGCATAATTCATAACCGCCTATTAAAATGCAAATACAACAAACAGCCATAAAGTATAGTGGTAAAACGAATAAACCAGGGGTTGCGTTATCTGCTTCTGCGTTAGCTCTGAATAAGATGATAATGATGATGCCTATGAACTGTAAACAGCTTAAGTTCTTTTATAATTCACATATAATCATTCTTTCTCATGTCTTTTTCACATCGTACACTTCAAATGACCCAAATGCACAAAAGACCAAAATGGGATTAAGTCAGAGACCTGGGGTGTAGTCAGTATTCCAATTCTTCCCAAAGGTGTTCAGTAGGGATGAGATCAGAGCTCTATAGCAATCCACTCAAGATCTTTCTGTCCAAACCATCTAAACCATATCGTCCTGTACATATGTGTGCCTCCAGCTTTTTGGTAACAGTTTAGAGAAGCACCACATATGGCAGGAAAGGTCAGGTGTCCCAATGTTTTTGTCGATATAATTTATGTAAGAGTACATTTAAATCCATCTATCTATCTATCTATCTATCTATCTATCTATCTATCTATCTATCTATCTATCTATCTATCTCTCTCTCTCTCTCT
>JAAIIK010000027.1:2094733-2118478 GCA_014706435.1 Silurus glanis
CACACACACACACACACACACACACACACACACACTCAAAAACACAGACAACTAAAGACCACATGGATCCTTTAATCCTATGATCAGAAAAGAAGAAAACAGGGTAAAGAGAGTGTTATTAAAAATATATATATAAATTGTTATGTCTGCTCAGGTGACCTCATTCCATTCTACCAGTCACAGTTACTAAACTCAACTGTTTGCATTTCAACCATGTCTGCATTGCCCAGATAACATAAAACACAGCTAGGCTAACCACTAACATAAAACTTAGTGAGAAAAAACAAGCTAAAATATATATATATATATATATATATATATATATATATATATATATATATATATATATATATATATATATATTGCTAATACAGAGGCAGGTTTAGATGAAATGCCATCCTTTATTAAGACTGATAAATGCCAGATATTTGATTGTTACGTTAAAATGTTATGTAAAAAATTCTGATTCTCCCGCATCGCCGATTCTTTGTTTCAATTAATTTGCATTCATCTATAAAAAAAAAACTTTATTTCGGCTTCTCCCATTAGGGGTCGCCACAGAGGACCATCCGCATGTTTGATTTGGCACATGTTTTTACGCTGGATGCCCTTCCTAACGCAACCCTCCCCAATTTATCCGGGCTTGGGACCGGCACTAAGGCTTGTGCAACCCTAATGGCTGGGGTTGGTTCCCTGACCGGGGATTGAACCCGGGCCGCAGCGAATTTGCATTCATCTATGAGAAAAATATTTAACTAAGTTTAGACAAAACATACAGTAACAACAGTTAAAGGGTTCAATAAGTCAGAAATTATGTTTTGGGCTGTAAACACTAAAATGATAATCTATAAAACAGTTTTAGAGACATTTATTTTTATTTTAATAATATACATGAACTTTTTGCTGTTCTCAATAGTAAGCCCATCCTCTAGGGGGTGTGGTGTGACTCAAATATTATTGGCTGAATTTGTTACTTCAGCATGTCGTCCCTTACGCTAGATATATAGGGCTAGATAATCTGGAAAATTCATGTTTCAACATAGGATTTGCCACATACTAGCTTTGACCAGATATTATAATTGACAAAACAACTGTTACCATCATGGAATGTTAAATTTTGTAATAATAAATTGCTCTGAAGTCTTAGAGATTTTAAAGCCAGATTGACTTTATTAACAAGGTAACATAACCGAGTAATGTTTGCAAACACCACTCCAAAATCCAGTTTTGCACTCACATATATACAGTATCTCACAAAAGTGAGTACACCCCTCACATTTCAGCAACCATTTTAGTTTATCTTCTCAAGGGACAATACTATAGAAATAAAATTTGGATATAAATTAGAGAGCAATGTACAGCTTGTATAGCAGTATAGATTTACTGTCCTCTGAAAATATCTCAACATACAGCCATTATTGTCTAAATAGCTGGCAACAAATGTGAGTACACCCTAAGTTAAATGTAAAAACTGTGTCCAAAGTATCAATATTTTGTGTGTGCACCATTGTTATCTAGCACTGCCTTAACCCTCCTGGGCATGGAATTCACCGGAGCTGCACAGGTTGTTGCTGGGATCCTCTTCCATTCCTCTATAATGACATCATGGAGCTGCTGGATGTTACACAACTGTTGTTTCTCTACCTTCTGCTCGAAGGATGCCCCACAAGTGCTCAATAGGGTTCAGATCTGGAGACATATTCGGCCACTCTACCACCTTCATCTTCAGGTTCCTCAGCATGGAAGTTGTCATCTTGGTGGTGTGTTTGGGGTCGTTATTTATGTTGGAAAACTGCCCGTTCGGCCCTGTTTCTAAAAGGAGGCCATCGTGTTCTGCCTCAGAATTTTCCATCAATGAATCACAGCTCCCAAGTACCAGCAGCACTCATGCAGCACCAGACCATGATGCTACCAACACCATGCTTGACTGTAGGCAAAACACGATTTACTTAGTAACCCTCACTGAGGCATCGCCACACATGCTGGACACCATTTGAGCCAAACAAGTTTATCCTAGGTCTCATCAGACCACAGGACTTTCAGGACTATCTTTGTGGAGAGCAACAATTCTAATTCTCAAATCCTCAGAGAGTACTCATGTGAACTCACTGTAGAACAGAATGAAAGAAGGGTCCATCATTGATAACACTTTTGCAAAAGGCCTTTTTTTGGACTAAGGAATGGTCGTTGAAAGTGTCTTAGAATAAAGATTAACATGGCAGAGGTAGAGCTGCATCATTTGTATTTTTCTGTCAAAGCCAGTGGTACTTTGTGCCTGCCATTTAAATATATAATACATCACTATACAGCATGTTAGTCTGAAGAAGAAGAAGAAGAAGAAGAAGAAGAACACAATAAAGATTGTTCAAAATTTGAATAGCGATAGTCATTGATTTTCTCCACTGGTCTGAAGGCAAAATGTGACCTGAGAAATTAACGAATCATCCGTGTCGTCTCTCAACAGGAAACAATAAGCAATAAAACAATATCGCTGCTTATATCAAATTATGATATTTTTACTAGTTAAAAGAGATAAAGCAGACCCCTCTAACTGTTACAAAGAGCTGACACTGAAAACTTCTTCCATACATCTTAAACATCTTAAACATGTGCGATTCAAATCAAGATTTTAATCGCATCAGCTTCAGTTATATGGAGATGCACATCCATAATCTCCACAAAAGAAAAACGGACCACATCAAAATCAATTATGTGAATGACCTGTTACCTGTATGCCTACTAGAACAAAAACTCTTTTTTTGTATTATAGATGACACTAGACTCATAGTCATTAATAAATCAGAAAATTAATAAAACATTCTGAGCAAATATATGAGAATTCAACTGTATTATTTTTTCGTGTGTCTATTACAATCCTGTCCAATTAGAATGGTCATGGATTTACTATGTACAAATGTTTGGAATAATGCATCGCAGAAGCCAAGGCAGTAATTACTAAATACATTTTACGTAAATAAAATGTATAAAAACTGAAAAATAAAGAAAATGGTGTATGCATGCTTTAGTTCTGTTTACCAGTACTGTCATCTAACCGTCGCAAGCAAGTTCACACTGTTATGATCTGTTGTTTGCGCAGGGACGCAGATGGAGTCTGTGGAACTGGGGGGGCTCAGGGTGTCCCTGAGGCTGTTGGTAACACACTAGCTGTTCGAACTGTACAAGAAAATTCAGGGGTGAAATTGGCCGGTGGTGGCTGTATATCTTTTAGACATGATGACATAAGACTTATCTGAGCTGGTGTGATGTGTGTGCTTCAATATACCTGACTGTAAATTACTGACATGTTCATTCATATTTTAGGTTAATCAGGGTGACTCACAGCAGCTCGAGAACATCCTGTGTACTTTCTGCCTCTGTAATGATTTCTATTTTTTCTTACCTCCAGCAAAATAAAAATAAAAATCCTGCAAATTTTAAATAATACACTCCGATATTGACTTCTGGCCCTTAATTTAAATGCACTCAGCATCGTCAGCTGACCACTGATTCAGAAATAAAGACCTGATAGGCTTTATCTGAGGTGGTGATGGCATTGGAGTGGGTTTTTTCTTTCTTTTTTTTTTTTTGCCATCCAGAGATTGCCTCCACACTTACATTAAAGGAGCAGCAGCACGTTTGGACCAGTTTCAGATGAACAGAGAGTCCTCTTGGTGCCTCTTCAGGCAATATGCTGCTGTAGATCGGTGTGTTGCGTATCTGTGAGCATGTGTGTTTGTATGTTTTTTCCTCACCTTCGGCTGTAAGTAAGCAGGCTGTGGGTGTGTGTTCGGGAAGCCGGGGCTGGCAGATGACTTTTTGCACTGCTCTGCCATATGCTTCACCTCCTCCAGTTTCTGCTCACAGCTCTTATGAGAGTTCAACAGGGTCACTTCATAAAACTCCTGAATATCTAGGAGCGAAACAACGGGACAAAGAGACACGTTTGTGACTTCGCACATAGATTTTCACGTTGCACGATTTTACTGAAATAATAATAAATGAATGAACACACTAATCCTCTCACCAGTAGCACCCCAAATTAATGCAGTCAGTTTATCCAGTTAGAATTTAATCATTTTAAAAAAATAGTGTGAGATAAAGAGGTAGAAAAAAGAGAGAAAAACAGAAAGAGAGAGAGCTGTGAGAAAGCTGTTACTTTTTTTGTTCAATTTTTAATAGTGCGCTTCCCTGGAATTGTAACTCCACCCTCAGATTAAGCCCCAGAATAATCCCCTCACTGCCAAAACACCAAATGAAATGCAGGCAGTTTATTAGATTGATGTGTCATTGCCCAAATAAAGAGCTGCAGAAAGAGGGCTACAGACTGGAGATTTAACCACAGGGCTATAAGCTGATTAATTTGAGCTCTTCTGACAGATGTGTGATTAGGAATGCATTTAAAGCAAGTTCGTGCACATGCTTTATTAAAATTACAATAAGACACAGGAAAAACAATATATATCAGCATAAAATCTGAATACTTTATTCATTCAACAGGGAAATTAGTAGGTCCTAGTTGCTCACATTTCAAATAAAGTAAAAAAAATAAAATAAAATAAAGAAATAAATAAAGAATTCAAAATATAATATACTTATTAAGATATACACCAATCAGGAATAACATTAAAACATTATAACATTATGACTGGTAAAGAGAATAACACGGATGTGTGAGAAGCAGGAAAAATGGGCAAGTGTAAGGATTTGAGCGAGTTTGACAAGAGCCAAATTGTGATGGCTAGACGACTGTGTCAGAGCATCTCCAAACTGCAATTCTGATCACGGTGTATAGTACAGATGCTTTACAATCAATGAATTTCCAATCTTATTGAAAAATACTGTACAAATGCGTCGCTCTTTTTTAAGGCAACATACCTTAATAGCACTGAGATGTGATTTATATGGGTTATACATGTTCCAGCATTTACAGTTCAGTTTTGACACTCTTTACATACTTCATATTTTGCAAAAACAATTTATAAATACAGTTTATCACAGTGCATAATTTACAATATTTTTATTGAAAAAAGTGTTCTGTTTCATTCCTATTATAATGTCAAGCATCCCCCATGGCTGCATCAGTGATAAACAGCCCTCTGCAATACAAGTGGAGATTTAATGGCTACACCAGATACTGTACTTTTAGCTCAGGCCTTATAAAATAGCTAAAATCTCTATATAGTGGACAATATAGTGAATAGGCAATAAAGACTGTTGATGGACTCAACACTTCTTTAAGATTTATCATGTTAGTCGGCCTGTCATGATAACTACATTTGTTGGATGATATATTGTGCCAGAAATAATTGTGAGAAACGATAATATTGTCATTTTTAAGACCGTTTTATGCCACTGATACAATAACAACACGGTATAATAAAATAATAATGCAGGAGTGGAGGTTAGTATAACAACAGTGGGGATTAAATGTAGAATGGAATGTTCAAAAAGCACATTCCTTTCTTACGATCAGGTGTCCACAACCTTTGTCCATATAGTGTATATTGCATGGCATATTATATCAGTTTATGTTTTAATTAAAATCTGTGCTGGTGCTTGCAATACACCATGCATTCAAACGCACATGTTTTGAATTTAAATGTGTAAATGGCTCAAATGTTGGTGACATTCATTCTTATGCAAACAAACCTGTATGGAAACACAGTGGGCAATCTCAAGGCCATCTGATATAATTAAGGTCATGTCCATACATTGTACAATTAGTCGATAATGTAATTAGCATGCACATAGTGAGGCGTTAATAATGAAATTGCACGCTTCATTATTCAGGTGTTATACACAATACTCTTAGTTTCTGCATACTAATCAGAAGATTGTGTGGGAGTTACACAAAGGTAATATTTTTTCAGCACCACTGGTAGACAGCTTCTTGTAACCAGAATGTCATTATGAAATAGTTTTGGGGTTATTTTATTACTTTAAAGAGTTAAATCAGGGGCGAAGCTCAGTGGTGAAAGTGTTTTCTATTGTTGGTCAGAAGAAGTCAGAAGGTTGTGAGTTCAAATCACAGCACCACTAAGCTGCCACTGCTGTGCCTTTAACCAACCCTCAACTGCTCAGTTGTATGAATGAGATTATCGTAGGTTACTCTTGATTATGGCATTTGGCCGATGCCCTTATCCAGAGTGACCTACAAATATCTCATTCATACCACTGCTCAGTTGTATGAATCCAGTCACTGGTTGCGACACTCAAAACAAGGCATTTTTCACTTTTGTAAGCTTCACGCTTTTTTCCACATTTACATCTTGAAATGATGTGCTTTATCAAGTGCTGTTTTGCAAACTGCAAAATAATGAGGGTGGAAACCACATTGTTAAAACATTTAGATCATTGAAGACAGATTGCCAGGAATTAATGTGAAATTAACTAGTCCTATTCATGAAGTCGTATTCTGGCAATATAATATACACCTATTAGATGCTTGACTTCCTATTTATATATAATCAGATTTTTCTTTTTTATTATTACTTTTTCATTTTTATATTGTTCTGACTTTTACACAAAGAAAAAAGCTTGATGTGGGTCTGAATTTTTAATCCCCCATAATCCATCTGAATACTTTATATTATTACAAATATCAAAAGATCTTCTTGTATAATTCATTGTATATCATTTAAACTCTAAATAGGCCATTATTGGACTATTTTTGCTCTTCTAGCTTTAATGTTTTTAGCAAAGTTTAAATCTTTAAACTGTGCACTAAAAGTGCATTCCTTTTTAGGTGTTTTCAATAATAGAATTAAGGTTTCCAAGTTCTTGATTTTGACTTTCCTCATCAGTATGCGTTGATAACTGCCTGTACCTTCACCCCAGTTACATAGGAACAATGGTTTTCGTTAAAACCCCAAATAAATACAGATGGAGCAGAATAAGTACATAATAAGCAGTTATGCTTTTATATCCCCGGACATAAGTGCTACATCCTACATTTCTTCTCCATCCTTATATGTTGTGGAAAAAAAATTATCCTGTTACCCTGGCATTATTCTCTGTGAGCCAGAAGGCTACGATCCTGTAAAGATAAATATTTAAAGAAGCAGACAGAAGTTTTAGGAAATCACAGTCACTAAAACACAGGGATCTAAAGTAAAATCAGACTGTTACATTAAACCACAATGCATTTGGGATCAAATTTAGCTTCAAAAACAAAACTGATGATTCTCTTGGAACCCATGACAAAACAAATATGATCCTTGCATTGAGTTTTTTAACTGGCAAGTACCCAAAAAGGTTATGGGTTAAAACGACTTAGACTGATGCGACATAAAAACGAGGCAAATCTGTTGTTAGAAGTGCACAAGGGCCTTGTTTGTTCCGATTAGAGGAAAGCTGCTCTGAGGTCAGAACCATATTGCAGCTGGGGCAGAACAAAGCAGCTATTCTCCTTCTCCTTCTCCTAAGCATCTCTGCAGGGGGGCAGAGCGAAAACGAGTGCGTTCATTTGCATTTAAATATAGCCTAATGACATCTAACGGCTTTCACCCACAATCGGCCAGCTGGTCTGAGAAGCCCAGCACACGGGATGTGCTTCAGAGCGAATACGAGAAACACTTTGACATTTCAACATGCAAAAGAAGAAAAACTCCAAACACTTGCGACGAAGAATTGGCATTAGAAGAGTGGAGGCATGAAATACTACCAAGTACCACAATTTATGCAAATCCCTACTCTCAGAGAAAAGCAGGAGAAACTTCAGCTAGAAAAAACACACAAGTACAATGTTTTCAGAACAAACAGTAAATGAAAGGAGAGTTGTATTGTGATTACACAGCCCTGGGTAAAATACAACTCTTGTCCTGCATAAAGTGCAAAATATGCGAATAATTGTACTGAACTTACAAGTGCAGAAAAACTCCGCTGATCACCATGGACATGTCGAGTGGAACCTGTTCACTGAAGCGGTGTGATGAGGGTTTCGTGTGTGTGTGTGTGTGTGTGTGTGTGTGTGTTAAAGCTTGCAGCCTGTGAGCTGCCTGCCTAATCCTCCCAGAGGCCTCTGTGCAAATCAGACAATGACCTTACACCCCACATGGTAGTCCCCACACACACACACACACACACACACACACACACACACACACACACACCCCGCTGCACTAATATTTTGTTCAGAAACACACATTCTCAAAAAGCTTATGACTTGATCATCTCTAGACTTCTGCTCAGTCTACAATACCATCATCTCTGGGCTTGTATAAAGGAAACACATCACAGTGGGTTACTGTTCAGAAGGTCAGGGGTTCAAGCATCAGGTGTTCTTGGTGGTATCTACTTAGCACAAACATACAGTTCAGCATCAGCTTAATTGCAAGCAGAACATTTTGAGAATAATAAATGATGGAAGAAACTCCTTACTCCAACTTGTTTGCAGACCTCCTGACCTTATTTGCATGATGTTTTTAAAGTATTTGAAAAGAAGGTTTTGGGCTCATAATTGTAATAGATATAAACCATATCATTCTATTATTAGATTGGTGTGCTAAGAGTAACATTAGAGTCATAAAATGAGTTTATTAAGCAGGAGTCTTGCGACAAAAAATATAAAAGGAACATTATAGTCATAATAAATCATATTACTTTGGATACTTAAGTACATTTTACTCAAGTGAAAGTTTAAAGGGAGCCCTTTTACTGGAGTAATATTTTACCGAGGGTTAGGGTTAACCAGAGGTAATATTGTACCTCTACTTTAACTCAAGTACATGGTTTGTGTACTTTGACCACCACTGTTTTCCATTAAAGCATCTGTAAAGTTAATCACATTTTCAGATGACTACAGAACGAGATGCACATTCAAGAACCTCACCATCTTCCTACACCCTAGTTATCCTCGATATGACATGCAACCCTGCTCTGATACCCTGCAACCAGCACTAATTACTGTTTATAGCTGTAACCGAGGCTGGTTATAGAAATAGCTGACATCTATTCCAACACTTCAGCACTAAACAGTTAGTGGAGCTGCAGCTTTGCTCCGCAGAGCATCACGTAGTGGACTGAGAACACGATAAATCCTATTTAGGGGTTTCAGAGCAAAAGAAGGAAAGGTCAGGGACAATGGGTTTTCGCTTAGAGGGAAATTATTTAATCTGCATGAAATCATGAGGTTGTAGCCATACAGTGGAAGCATCCCAAGGGCAGACCCTTTTCCCGCCCTGCTGTCTCAACCATGACAGATGAGCACTATATCTAATGGGGGGGGGGGGTCAAACCCATATTGCAATACCATGTGAAAGTCCATACACGTGTAATATCAGTCATTGCCCTTTTTATTACGTCCCTGCCAAATAAAATCGATATGTTTTTTATTAATTCTATGTTTCTGGTAAAAATCTTATTATCATATTATTCATTATAATTATAATATAGTAAACCATAATTAATACATTTTAGAGATTTTAAAAACCTGATTTGCAGTACATTCATCTAGGATGGAGAACTGACATGGCTTTATCTCTAAAGATTATAACTAAGGCCGATGTGATACGATTCACCCCTATTACGATGCAGTGTGATCCGATTTCGATTTAATTCAACACAATGTAATCCAATGCAATGGGATGCAATGGAAAAAATATGATGCTATGCAATTCAATAGGGTACAGAGAGTTCTTTTTTTTTGGTTTAGACAGACAGCAAATCATAAATTGACTTAAGTGCCTTCTTACTTCTAACGCATTGCCCTTTCACAAACAAAAAAATAGGAAAAAGATTCAGTTCAACCAGATGTTCTTTTCCTGTTCTGTCTCCAGGAAGTTACAGCTCTACCTCTGCCATGTTAATCTGTATTCTTTGTGACTCTCAGGACACGCCTCGGTCTCACGCAATGGTGCTGAGAGAACACGCTTGAGAAACAATCATATCATATAAAATGTTGGTCACATAATATGGGTCACTTTCTAAATAATAGAAATATAGCGCAGCTACTAATAATTATATATATAAATAAATCTTTTTTACTGATGCAAATATGTAAAAAGTGATGCATCGCGATACAAATGCCAACTTGTATCCGGTGCAGCACATCGTTAACTTTTATGCAGATGCACTGATGCGAATCAGTAAATCTTCCATCCCTAGTGTGGCTTAGATCACTGAGCACACATATATAGTATGCTAGTAAGCTAGTATAGGATTCGCTTGTGGACTCCATTGTACCAGATATGCTGTGCACCACACACAACAACGTCGGTTACAGGAGCACGCCTCCCAAGAGCTCTTGAAAGTTAACATACTTTGTAACCAATTCAATAGAGTAAGTAAATAAGTGTGTGGCTTACTTCTGAATATGGATGACTAGTTTATAATGTTGTTATTTGAGCAAGGGGCAAACTCAATGTGTTTTAAATTGACTTTAATTAGATTTTATCTGTATAGGGCTTTTAACATTGGGCAAAGTAACAGAAATGAATCGATTCAGGATGTGCAGTTCAAATGAGTACATTTATCTCTTTAAACATTCCCTAATGAGCAAGCCAGAGATGGCTGTAGCAATTCAAACACTCCCTGTGACGATAAGAAGAAACCTTGACTGGAACCAAAACCCATCCTCACTGGATGACTCTAGAGCAGTTATAAACAATTGAGTCTTGATTGCTGTTTGTTGCATTCGCAAACCTGAAGTTATCAAAAGTGTGTGCAGTCCAATGTCATCTTCCTGGTTTCTAAGTTGTACAATCCACAGTAGTCTCATGCATCTTTAGACTGTCCATGTTGGGTTATCCTTAGCAGCAGTTAGACGTAGGCTAAAATGATGAATCAGGCAGGTCTAGAGAACAAAAAGGCTCAGAATAGCTGGTATCTTAGGAATCTATTTTCACTATAATGCTATACTATAATTTGTTAGCTCATTTCACGCAATTTGCCACTTTCCAGACACAAACTTGCCCTGTGTGTCACAAAGCAGCTACCACTCGGAGATGATAAAGGCTCATGATGTTTGCTTTATCTGAGACATAAGTTTGAACTGTTGCTCATGCTAAATCACAGGAAAGCTGAACGCATGGTAGAACTGCCCTCTTCTCCATACATGACCTCACATATGCCTATGATTTATGAAAAGCCTTTCTTTCCACCGAGACTCCTAGATGTGCAATTAAAATGCATGTATATGCAACAGTTTTTATTACTTTGTTGACAATTTGTTGAGTTCACTTGATGGTTACAGTATATAAATAATATTGAAAAGGATTTTTGGACACCTTATCATATTCCCCCAACAAAAGTTAGAAGCAAAAGAAATTCCATAGAATTTTTGTATGCTATAGTAGAGGTGCCCAAATTATTTTTCAATACAAAAAAATCAATGGGCCAAAAGTATCCAAAACTGTATTATATTAAAAGTAAAGTCCCCCCTTTTTAATTCATTAATAATATTTATAAAGAAATAAATAACTGATCTGTTACCTAATGCAGTTTTATTTTCAAAATTTTCTTGTTCCAGAAAAATAGAAACAATGTTCAGAGTCCAATGCCTAATACAGCTATAAGCAATACAGCAATATGTATGTAATATCAGTAACCTCTAATGAGAAAGTTTGAAGCTACTGCATACTTTTTAAAAGTTTTTTTTTTTTTAATTAGGCTGCAGCTGACTTACTGACAACATCAGTATATTACATAGATGAGAGTCAGTTAGTATGCATCTGTCAGGGATCCACCAGCCACACCTCCACTAGAACCACAAATTCCTCCTAGCAGCTCCCCATCCTACTAATCACACACCTGACACTCATCAGCTCACCCACTACATAAGCACACACTTCCAAGCACTCCCCGTCCGTTCTACCGATTAGTCTGGTGAACATCACAGGACCTTAATCGCTACCATTCCTATGGACGATTCTCGTTGTGGATTTACTCTGTGGATTTGTCTCATTGAGGATTCACTCTATGGATTTATCTCATGGACTACTCTTTGCTGGTGTAATCCTGTGTTCCCGTGTTTACAGCTGGTTTGGTTTCTCCACTTTTCCTATTTCATTAAAGCACCTCCGTTCTGTTGAACTTCGGCTTCTGCTTGTTCTTCCAGCCTAACAGCATCTCAGTTTACACACTATCTCAGTAATTTTGGCTGAATGATAAAAACCTGTGGAAACCTTTACCAAAAGAGTGGAGGTTACAGCAAAGGGAAATAAATTTGATAATCCACAAACATGTGTAACATTTTATACTTAGTAGATGATGAGGCAGCGTGAGGCATCATAGTATTAATGTACATGTAAATTGGCATCAATCCCACAGGCATAAAGCATGACCTCAGAATACAGAGGTAGCCACTGTGAAGGCATGTTAATAGCAAAAATCCATTTCCTGCTTTTTATTTCCACTGCTCATTTTTACAGTGTGATCTGAAGGTCACTTTTACTTAGTTGTGCCATTAAATGGCATTTAACCTCTTATTTCGCGTTCCAAACACGACTGAGAGCATGCTTAAGTAAAACAAAAAAATGCACTGGGAATTTATCTGCTGTGTTTCCAAGACAACCACAACTTAGCCCTGTAAAAATTTTTTTACAGATGAACAGCCTAAGCATGATCTTCCTCTCTTCCTCTCACTCTCACATAGGCTGAAGTTCAGCTTCTCTGCTGTTATATAACAGGTGGGTGGGTGGCTTTGTGATATTAATCTCAGCTTTTTTTCCCCAACATGAGATTATTCCAGTGTGGGCAGGAGCTGACAAAAAACACACACGCATGCACAAACATCATCACATACACATTCTAACACCAATGAAAGAAAAAAAAAACCATTTATTTGTCTTACGAACTCTCTGTGCAGCAGGTATTACATATATTACATACATAACACATAACATGGAATGTTACATAATATATAATAATGGGTATGTACTGGTGAGCAGAATGCCGTCAACCTACAGCTAATATTGCTGATGTTTCAGAGCACATGAACAACCAGGAGCAACCATATGACAAACGTTCTCTTTCAAATGATATACATAGATGTTCTCATACCAAAAGTGAAAACTCAATTGCTGCATTTTTCTGGTGAAATGAAATAGATATATAATTGGATAAAGTGATAGAAAAAAACTGTGGAAACACTAGTTCAAACACTTGGCAGTCTGGAGTCACCAGCTAAGCCTTGAGAATTATGCCCAAATAAACACCAACAACTGAGCTTTTTCACACTGTACTGCATTGTGCTACTCATTCATTAAAAAACATATTCTTTTTCTTCTTTCGGCTTCTCCCATTAGGGGTCGCCACAACGGATCATCCGTCTCCATACCCCCCCTGTCCTGTACATTTCACCCCAACCACCTGCATGTCTTCCCTCACCACATCCATAAACCTCCTCCTTGGTCTTTCTCTTTTCCTCCTTCCTGATGGCTCCATTCTCAGCATTCTCCTACCGATGTACCCCATGTCCCTCCTCTGCACATGTCCAAACCATCTCAATCTCGCCTCCCTCACCTTGAATCCAAAACGTCCTACATGTGCTGTCCCTCTAATAAACTCATTTCTAATCCTGTCCATCCTCGTCACTCCCAACGAAAACCTTATTCACTGAAAAACATATCGAGAGAGAGAGAGAGAGAGAGAGAGCAATTGTGTTTGTGTGTGTGTGTGTGTGTGTGTGTGTGGATTACATGCACCAGTGCTGCTTTTCTACTAATAATAATAATGAGGCTGTTGGTGGTAACTCTATCATTTTTCTTTCTTTTTGTTTTTATTTTATTTAAGGTTATCCTCTACAGTTATTCAATTTCACCTTGTGTTTTTTCATCAAAACCATCATACGCATCATACACTACATGGACAAAAATATTTGGAAAACTGACTTTTCCAGACGTAAACTGTTACCACAAAGTTTGAGGCAGGATGAACAGGATGTCTTTGAGTTATTCTAAACAAATGGAATGGAAAGAGATAAAAAAAAAAAAAAAAACTATGCTTAAATCAAGCTTATTATTTGAAACACTGGAGCTTCTGTCTCTAGCTGCAAATCCAGATCTGGAAAATGTCTGTGTTCCCATGGCGACTAGCAGAGAATTTGCTTTAAGCTCTATGGCAGGTATGCATGCTGGGCTCTGCTGTAGGATCGGATATTCATCAAAAGCCAAAACAGTGAATCACAAAACAGAAGAACGGCAGACTGTCCTCTTCACATTTCCTATGAAGAGATGAGAAACTGAGAAAAAAAAAGTAAATAAAAAACATTCATGTGATGGCATGACACCAACTCCAGCACATCATAATATAGTTCTGGATATATTTGACTTCTGGAAAACAGCTTTGGGTGGAAGGATGAAAAAAAAAAAACTTTCTGACAGAACTCAAACGTAGTCCACAAAAACACTATAGTGCCCTCTGGTGGTAAATACTGTGCTGAAATAAATACAGTCTAATTGATATGTACTTTTACTTAGTGAGGGACTAATAAATTACACAACTGGCCATCATAATTTAGCTCAGATATCACCAGCTACCATATTAATGTGGTGTAGTCTGTGCTGATTCGGCTGGATATTAAATATATCCAAACTTACTGAATGAAATGAATTAAAAGGCAATGAGCATTTTTGTCACTTGTATTAAATAACTACAGGATCAACGCAATAAAGAAGATTATGATCATAAAATAGTCATAATGTATTATATTTTCAAAAAGTATAACATTTTATTTGATATAATGTTTAATCTATGCATGGTTGTATTGTCATTCATTTCCACAAGGCGGCAACATTTTCCTTTTTGAAGTAAACAGTGATGAGGAGATCATTTTAGCGACTTGGTTCACAATGAACGAATCTTTTTGAGTCATTTAGTTGATTTCGTTCCTTTGTTCAGAAATGAAATAAAATGTTACATTTTTAATAAGCAGATCCTCCAACACGTCTACATACACGAACTTTGACTATAGTTGTGATGCTCTGTTTTTCCACGTCCAGAAGAAAATGAACAAATTACTCTTTGAGATGACTCGTTCTTTTGAGTCACATTAAACACTCGTTCAAAATGAACGAATCATTCATGAATACCCATCACTAGTAAACACAAAGTACTTCATGTCTAAAGTTAATAGTAGACCAAGAGCAGGTAAGCAGTTTACATGAGGTAATGGAGGAAAAGGCTTTTGTAAAGGAAACATTGCAGCATTTTTATACCTGCAGGTCATCATGGTTGGGCAAAGATACATCATAATGTATTTTAAAATAAAATACCAAATACCTTAACTTTAAGTGTATCAAAATAAACTACAATATTCAGCAGCCACACCACGTATAAATAAACTACTGTATTTTTGTATTTAAAAAAAAATAAATAAATACTTTTACAAGGGCGCATGAGCCTTCCATCAACTGGCCTATTTGATCTGTTCTTCACCTCAGTTGATTAAGTAAACAATGTTTGATAGCAACAGCTTTTCTTTGGTCGAGTCACGCAATAAATCTGACATATGCAACCAGTTAACAAAGCAAATATTCACATACATAATCCCTGTGATCTCCCAGATGATTTAGTTTTAAAGTAACCAACAGTTTATTGTTGAACAGTTTGCAAATGACTCATAATTGTATCCTAATTTAGTTACTTTGTGTATGGTAACAAACGGCTTCTTTACATCAGCAACACTGATTGTTATTCATAAGAAGAAAACTGATGGCACCTGTTTTCATTGCAACTAGTTGCTAACTATAAAATAATAACAAATAATAATAATAATAAATATAATAACATATTGTGTGTCAGGCAGTCATTCATGCAATGGTATGTTGAATCATAATTCTACTAAACAATTTCAACTAAGGTACAATATTCGGCAATTAAATTAAATTTATTAATCAATCATTGGACACCTCATTTTCTGTTTTTGATCTCAACAGGGCAAACTACCAAGTAGGCACCAACAGAAGGGCAGATTTTTATGATGTCATCATGTCGACTTCTTATAAAGTATTTTACAGTATTTTCAAACTACAAAAATACAAATACAAAAAAAGTATTTCGATACAAAATACGAACCATTTCCATCAACCCTATTCCAGAAATTACAAAATCCTGTTTAAATTCAATTAAGTCAAAATAAATATTTGAAATACATGTATCAAATAGTGCCCAGCCCTGCAGGTCAGAATGTACCTCCTACAGCAGGTAAGAGTAAAGAGAAAATGTAAAGCATCTGAGTTCATACGACATCTAAACAAGGTGTAAGTCTGAATCCAATGTGTCTATGAATGAAGACTACTCGCCTCCAATATAAGCCCTCTGCTTTGAGATCTATTCAGTTGAGATTTAGGCCAATTGTGTGACCACTGTTTACCTCGTAAAGAAACTGATGTCACTGCCATTGCATCATGGATATACAAGTAGCCTGTGTCATTCATTTATCTTAAGTAAATGAGGTGGATCCTGAGCACTAAGCAGACATTTTTTGCATGAGTCCATTGAATCACAGGGACACACATACACACGCACATACACAAACACACACACACACACACACACACACACACACACACACACACACCTATGTAGCATAGCCAGTCCAACAGTTAGCATGTATTTAGGAGGTGGGAGGAAACCTGTGAACCCAGAAAAAAACATACTGTAGGCACTAGAAGTCCATGGACAGCAACCCTCCACAGACAGGCTTGAACCATCGAGCTGAGAGACAGCAAAGCACAACTCTCCCACTCGCCCACATCACCTCAGGAGAATTCTCAAAATGAATAGAAATCTACGCCTGTTCCTGCCAAAAAATTAACCAAAGGCCACATATTGAGTGTGATGTTCCCACAACTGATCATGTTGTGGGCTCAAGTTACAGAATTTGTGGCCACAGCCTCTGTGTATGAGATAATTAGGAAAATTTGATGTTCACATATGTGTGTTTATAGGCTGCTACTGTTTTTAAATCACATGAAAAAGAGACTAATTATTGCATCCTCCTAAAGTGGAGAACTACGAGTTTTGCTGAAATTCTAGAAACTCATACTGTCTTGTGGTTGATATTAAAATGTTGGTGGATCAAAGATCTCTCTTCTTTTTGTCTTACTAATTCAGTCTCTCTCTCTCTCTCTCTCGCTCTCTACTCTCTCTCTCTTTCTCCCTTCTCCTGTCAGGGAAAGCCATCCCTGGAGAGAAATTATTTAATTACGACTTAGCAGCAGAGAACAAAAAGCCTCCTCGTGGGACAGTGGCTCTGTTGAAACATGAGTGCAGAGCCATAGCCACACTATTACAGGGAGCAGCATCCAACCTTGTTCATCTGACAGTGACAAATGGAGCCCATTAAAGATCTCTGTGCAACAAATTGGCAGGCTGAAGTCGGGTTCCCGAATGGGCAGAGTGTCAAACTGATCCAGATGAATAGGCATGATAATGGATACTTAGCAAATGAGTCTTAAAAAGAACGCCAGCTGTGATGATTGACAGAAGAGCCATGATCTCTTTATAATAAAATAAACATAATGATTATACTTTCATAGCATACTTTATACATTTCATGCAGCTTAAAGGTAAGGCATGCAAAAAAGACCAACACACACTATATATTTATACATGAAGCAGCTACTGATGCGATACAATTCACCCCTATTACCATCCAGTGCAAATATGATGCTATGCAATTTAATATGGTACAAAAAGTTCGCTTTTATTTCTTTGGTTTAAACAGACAGCAAATCGTAAATTTACTTAAATACCTTCTGACCTCTAACGCATGGCCATTTCACAAACAGGCCTTTGTATTCAAAAAAAGAAATGTTTTTTATATTTTTCCTATTCTTTCTCCAGAAAGATGCAGCTCTACCTCTGCCATGTTAATCTTTATTCTATGTGACTCTCAGGACACTCCTCGGTCTCAGTAGTGATACGTCATATTCACGTAGCAGCAGTGGTGCTGAGAGAACGCACTCGAGAATAGTTTAGCGAGGAGAAATCAATCTACATATAAAATAAAATCACAAAATATTGGTCACTTTATAAATTATATAAGTATAGCACATCTATTAATAATTATATATAAATGAATAATTGTATACAGATGCACATTTTACTGTAGAAAAAAATATATATTTTTTTATAATTATTTGGAAAAAATAAAGTTTTCATTTTGCAAATATAAGTTGCTTAAAATAAAGAATTGATTTATTTTTCTATTTAGATTTTTCAAATGTATTCTAACGTATAGGACTATACAGACAAAAGAAAGTCTCCTCAATAGAGCTTTCTATTCGAACCTCGACCCCTTTTTCCATTTTAAATCCACTGGCTGGACTACAACAGCTTTGACTAGTCATTATGGACCTTCAGTCTGCACACGCAGAACGGATTACATACACTCTAATGCCTCATAAGATGATTATTGCTATTTCAGGAAGCACTACTCACCTGTTATAGTTTAATGGTGCTTTATTGATTATCAATAAGTAAAGGCTTACAGGCAGACAGGTCTTGAGTGTCCTAAACTGATTTAAAGAGGCAACCTTTAAGGCAGACATGAAGCATTCATGCTTACGGAGTACGAGCTACTCAAATACAAAAATGATGATCTTGGGTTACATGTTAGTAAAATATCAGTGTTTATTCGCTCTATTCTAAAGACTTGCAAAAAATATATATAGTTTTTTTTTTTTTTCCAAGCAGAACATGTAGTACAGCTGAAATAATGCCCTTAAAAGAGACTACTCATTTACAAGAAATGTATTTCACTATAAGATAAATATGGTGGCAGTTTTTAGAGAGGAAAAGCTTAGTGAGTTCAGACCGGAATAACCACACAAGTTCAAGCTGATTAGGAAGTTAACACCAAATAATCACTCTTTACAAATGTAGTGAGCAGAAAAGTATATTAGCAAGCATTGTATTGAGGCTGGAGAACATCAACCGCAGAAAACCTTATCGGGTTCCACTCCTGTCAGCCAAGAACCGAAATTTGAGGCTACAGTGGGCACAGGCTCAAGAAAACTGGACAGTTGATGATTGATCAACCTGTACCCAGTCTTGCCATTTTCCTCTGGCCTCTTTCATCATTATAGGATTTCCAGCCACAGTACTGCCTTTCACTCGGTTATATTTTTAACTTTTAGAAGGAGCACTTTTAGATTTTAGCACATTTTAGAAACACTTGGTAAACTCCTCTGATTATGCAAATTGCACCTGAAGACTTAAGAAGAACTTACTAAGAAGAAGTAAATCACATAGCTAAGGTTTGTGATGAGCAAATTATGTTTTTTTTTGTTGTATTTTAGTAGCCTTGACTACTTCTAAATAAAATGCAACGCATCATTCATGTCTTCATGTAAAAAAAAAAGATAGTAGTCAGATATTCCAAAGGACACTTTTTTATTATTTTTTATAGAGAATATTAAACAATAATGTGGCTTGTGTTGCTTTTATGGGTTTAAAATAACAAGCCTGCCATTGTGCCTGTGACGTTTTGCACAATTGCAGTCAGCTCGGTTACTAATAGTAACAATGTCAGCAAAACTCTGATATTAATAATGCATGTTCAGAAGATCCTAATTCTAGCATGAACTCCAGAGAACTGATGGCCAAATAACTCCATGTTCAGCTCTTCGTGCTGTTACTGATCAGGAAAGAAGAAACCCGAATATAATGTATGCATAACAAAGGAATGTGTACCATGAAAAATAGTATATATTATATATTTTAAACCTTCAATGCAACACACAGTTATATATATATTATATATCATAAAGCCCTTTCTTTACTCAGATATATAAAATAAATCCACCCATTTTTTAATGTGCAAAGTCTCAAATCAAGCATCAAAATCCACACTGATGCACATATCTGCCAATTAAAACTGTCCATGTGGAAACAGCAAAAGTTCTGTTTGGTGTCCTGATGATTAACGTAATATAAACACCATAATTACTTTAAAACATTTACAAGAATATTTGTCTTCGTGCTCTATGTTGAGTATGGTTTCATAATAAACAAACATTTGCATAAAGCATCCATATTTGTCCATGCCCATATTGATTAGAGCATTAAAAACTTGAAAAGTATTCATTTAAGGTACATTTAGAACAGATAGAAATGTGTGAATAAGTTGTGATTAATCAAGAGTTAACTCCTGACCATCATGCAATATATATATATATATATATATATATATATATATATATATATATATATATATATATATATATACACACATACATATACAGTAATCCCGCAATCCCATAACACAGAAAACTTTGCACCCCAAAAATGCTATTCTGTGTATACAGTACTGTACTGTATTAAAGTTTTACTTCATTTTATAATAAATTTTTATATATAATAAATTCTTTTTTCATACAATTCATTATTTCAACATAAAACTCTTTTTGGTCTATCGTGCTATCCACGAGAGACCAAGAAAATCAGCGAAACAAATTAGTTATGTGGTAAATGCAATTCCACGATAAACCGGGGATTCGAACCGCTGTTATACTGTATATACTGTACATATATAAACCTTGTCTTTTATAGTTTTTGACAGGCACATACATGTTTCTTTTGTTTATAGTTAACAAACTAGGTAATTTAACAGTATGAACATTTACTTTGACCAACCAAATATAGAAATGTACAGATGTTATACATTATTTTCATTGAAGAATCCTCCCTTCGCATGAATAACAGCTTTACACACTCTTAGCATCCGGACAGTTCAGTTTTTCAAACATTCAGCTGAAATACTTTGTCATGCCTCTTGTAAAACTTTGCAAAAGTGTTCTTCACTCGTTGAACATTTCTACTTGAACCTTGCGATCCAGTTCATCACACAAGAAGTTAAATAGGATTTAGGTGCAGTGACTGGGCAGGCCATTCCAGGTTAGAAAACACTCCAGCTGACTGCTTTCTCACTAATGCTTACAGAGATTGAAGGTATTCTTCTGGTCACTGTCATGTTGTATGGTGAAGTTCAGTTCCAATAAGCCGCAGTCCAGAAAGAATTGCATGGGGTTGAATTATGGAATGGTAGACATGTTGATTGTTTCCCCACTAGGTGTTTCCCAAGTTTTGACAGGAACCGTATATATATTAAAGGTCGACCGATTAATAGGTTTTGCCAATTAATTGGTAATGATAGTTGATTGCAAGAACTATCAGCTATTCGTAAAAATACATACTGATAGTTTTTCCGGGTCGCGTTATACAGTAAGAGAGTGTATTTTTTTTTTTTATTTTAAATGTAACTGGTTTTATTTATTCACAGTCTTACCCTTTGCTTCAGTTTGAATGCGTCTTTTATTTTCCTCAGTATTTATTAATATCATTAATATATTTATATATATTTCATTTAGCACATTTTCATGATTGAATACTGTTTAAAAAAAATATCGGTTGATTAATCAGTTATCGGCAAGTACGATCCTACCTAGCTATAGGTATCAGTAAAATCCACTATCAGTCAACCTCTAATATATATCATCTATTTTTAACTCTTTTGCTGTCATGTTAAATTAAGTTACATGAATAAAAAAAACTTTATACAGAAATAATGTTTAATTCACTAGAATGTCTACATATTAAGCATTATTTTAAAATTGCTGTATGAAGTAGGGTTTTTTGCTTTAATGCTTAAACACAAATCACTTTCTTTGCTTTCATTACTTTACCATTTTCAGTAATACATGGTTATATTGTGCAGACCTATGATACAGCTGCTTGAACACAGATTCCTGCATTTAAATACTTATAAAAAAAAAAAAAAAAAACTTGCAATGAATACTTTCTCTTTTCCCTTTTAGCCTGATCAGATTCCTAGTCCGTACTCCACCTTAAACCCTATAACCGGTTACTGTAATATTTAATGCAATAGAATATTCCCTATGTAGATCAAAACACGTCTTCTTGTGTTTTATCTCATATTCACACTACATGAGCGAGGAGAATTTCATGCTTTTCTCTGTTACACTGTATCTGTAAATAAATATGACAATAAGGTTGACTTGACTTGAAATAAATGTACATGTCTGCCAACGACTCAAATTCAATTCGAAGCTTTTTCATGTGTCTGGTCGCTGAGTCTGGTCACTGAAATCAAAGTAGCCATCTTTCCACTGAGGAATTTTTGACTCTGGTCTGGAAATAAAAAACTAAAGGCTACAATTTCTACTGCTTTTTCCATTGAAGTGCCTCAGTCAGCAATATCAAACCCGACAACTATAAAAGTGATATGTCACATTCATAATCGCACAGAAACTGAAAATCGGTAGTGAAGTTTGTTACACAGGAGATACTTTGCATTGCTGTAATTAATAAACACTGTATAATTGGAAATTACTCTTTCAGACTGGTGCTGGATGCCTGCGTCAGTCCATGCGTCTAGACTTTTATTTCAGATTTGTCTAAATGTTTGTATTCGATAATATTCGAATGTGATGCGAGTGTTACTGGACCACAGGTTAGACGCATCAGTAGGAGTAAACAACATTATGTAACAGTAGTAAGCACTCAGCGTGATGTGCGGCTTGAAACCTAGCTCAGCTTAAAAGCTTTAAAACGGAAACAAGTCCATGCACTGGTTTTGGCCCACAACATAAAGAGGGTTTGTAATGCTTTCAAGTAGTGTTATTACTCTGTCACATTGACTCAGATGGTGTGTGGTCAGATTGTTTCCTCAGCTTTGATGTTTTTGGATACATAATATGGAATATACTGTACTGTGTGTCACCTTTTCCTCACAGCCTTTCAGCTTAGGAAGCTTTTTTTAGAAACATAATTATTTCTAAAACCTTCAGGTTTGGATAGTGGTGGACAGTAACGAAGTAAATGTAATACGAGAATAAGGAACTAATCAAGCACAAAGCAAGCCACCAATTAGGTTAGAGTGCACATTGTTTTGAACTTGTTTTGATTGCCACTTGCCGCCAGTTCAGCATCAGTTCAACAGCGAGAGGAATAAATGACTCTAATATGCCTTTTTTTTTTTTAAGTAGTTGAAAAGAAGGTTTTGGACTCATGAAAATTTGTATAGGTATCAATCAGTGTTTGATTAATTACTTTATTCTATTAATAGATTGGTGTGCTAAGAGTAACATTAGAGTCTTTTCACATATACTGAGTTGAATAAGTAGAAGTCTTGTAACAAAAATGATAAGAGGACATTCTAGCCCTAATGATTAATAGTACTTCAGATAGTTAAGTACATTTTTAAGGCAAAACCTTTTGTACTTTTACTTAAGTGAAAGTTTAAAGGGAGCACTTTTACTTTTACCGGAGTAATATTTTGCCTAGTGTATCTCTACTTTAATCTTTGAGATTTTAATCCTGTTTCAATGGGTTGTGTTAGTATTTTTTATGTGCTGCACACATCTGGAAAGGTAGTGTAAAATTGTATCTTTTATAAGTAGAAACAGTAACAATTGCTATATGTTTGCTGGAAAAGTAACAGAGGCATTAACTAATCTCCATGAAGATGTGGTTGGAGTTGGAGTGGAAGGATCTTCAGTGTCCTGCTATAGAGCACTGACCTCAACCCTACTGAACACCTATGGGATGAATTGGAAGACTAACTGCTCCCCAGGCCCTTCTCACCTCACCTACATCAGTACTTGACTTTACTAATGCTCTTGTGGCTGAATGAGCACAAATCTACACAAGCACACTTGGAACATCTTCCCAGAAGAGTGGACCCTATTATTACAGAAAATGAGAAATAAATATGGAATGGGATGTTCAAAAATCTACAAATATTATGTTCAGGTGTCCACAAACTTTTTCGATATATAC
>JAAIIK010000027.1:2146624-2179659 GCA_014706435.1 Silurus glanis
CACACACACACACACACACACACACACACACACACACACAATTCAATCAAAAGAACCTAAGACCATTTCAGTTGATTTACCCAGTTAATTAAAGCACATACACAGCCGTCCTCACAAACAATTATAATCATGAAGAAAGTTGTCAGATTAAATTCTTTCTACAGTCACATGCTGAGTATGACCCATAGGAAAAGTGTTTGTGTCAGTCATGGGTTATTACATTATTCACTGTTATTCAAACTTAAAAAAAAAAAAAAAAAAAAATTCAAAAATCACATCACCACAGTACTTTTGATCTTTATGAGGACAACGGGATAACTGAAATACTGCTACATTTGTGCTTAATGTACCAAGCTTTCAAGCTAATGCTTCCCTAATGGCCGGATGTGGGGTCTGTGTAAGGTGCTGAGTGAGTCACTAAATCAAAGAAAGTAGACTTCCTGAATCATAATGCTTAGATTTAATAACTTAATGATAAGAGAGAAAGCAGTGTTCTGAAATTGCTTTATTTTGTCAAATGATATGACTATAAATAAATGGTCACCTGTTATCATGTCCAACTGATGATGCTTCTCCGATTAATCCAGACAGTTCTGGTGGGATAAAGATGTCCTTGCTGGCAATTTTCAAAAAGTTTGACTTCCCTGGCCAAATCTGTGTGAGCTCCACTGAAAGTCGAATATAAAACGTGTGAAACAGAGTAACGCATCTAGATGCAGATGTCTAAAATAATCCTAGCAAAATCATAGAGTTCTGTTTAATAATGTAGTTCGATCCTGATCTTTGTTTCATACAGAAAACATTTGTCGTTGCTTATTATATGACCACATGAAAATATAGAACCAATCTGATTGGTCAAAAGAAGTTTTTTTTTTTTTTTTTTTTTTTTTATTCCTTAGAAACAACTAATGTGGTAGAATATGGGGAAGCTTTTTATATAGAAAAACTTTAGATTAGTGTAAGGACATGCTAGTGGATGGTTTTTCAACAGCAGATCTTCCACCAGTAAGATTTTATATGACCACTACGTTTTTCCACAGCAGGTTTTCCACCAGAAAGATTTTTTTTACCAGTTGGTTTTTAAGATTAAAGAAAAGGGGGTCTGGCATGGGGTGGAATCAGGAAATAACTTATTTCCTGGACATTCCACAACAAGAAATGGATAAAAAGTAATTTTTAGGTTCTTTAATAATGTAATTAAATTTCTTATAAAAAACATTTGGGGTGGGAACATCATACATCAGACCACCCCTCCAGTTCCAGGAAACTACAATGGAACTCTGTTTTGTTGCAGTTTGTTTTTTTTTTGTTGTTGATGATAAATTTACCAAAGGCTTACAAGGGGCAACAGGTTTAGCAATAGAATGTTGGTGGTTATACACCAAAGGTTTTTCCTTTCATGTGGGCAAAAATATAATGTGAAATGGATAAAAACAGATACCTATACAGATAGTGGCATTGTTTACCACCCCCAGACCTTTAAATGTTATGTTCTGGAATGTCAAACACTAGTGTAAATAGATGTCCTGTAACTGAAGATGTCTGTGATCATTTCCCAGCACTAATTCACATTTACACTAAGGAGAAAATCAAACGGCGATCTAACATTCAAATTAAGTTGATGCTGAAGTGAACAACTCACGTATTGTTACAGGTTTCCTGCGCGTCATGGACGCTTTAATGATGTCGCAGGCATGTGTCTTGTCTCTGTGTCTGTTTGACTTGGTCTCGTAAAACCATTCTCCTGTCAGGTACTTTAGTTTGCACTTATCTCGCTCAGTCTTCTGCAGCTTTCTGTGTGGGGGGAAAATAAGACATGTTACAACTGAGACAGGCATGTTTCAACAGAGATACTTGATTATTGTTTTTGGCATTTTTCTTTGGAACAGCTGCCATAAAGACATTTAAACAGTATGAGGCTCGGGTTACACAGCCAAGCATTTCAGTGTTTCGGGGTTGTCTCCACAGCGCTGAAGTGTTTTCTTATGATCTAAATAGTTCTGTGAATGGAATATGTATTTTGTTCATATCAAAGAAAGCATACATTGTCAAAGCAGAAAGCAAATTTGTCCACATAAAGTTCAGTACATCGTTCTTCATACTGTGTGCAGTCCATAGCAAATTCCCGTCAGAAAAAAAAGAAACAAAATTAAATTGTCTAAGCTGAACTAAATCTTAGTTTTATACTTTCATGGTAATGTTTTTAGCTTCATGCATCAGCAAGGACTGCTGCTCTATAATGTTCTATAATGCTTTATGACACCCTGATCTATTTACTGTATCCATTTAAAGAATGTGTGTGTGATGTGCCTGCATCCATGAAACAATGTACTCCTGAAAGACCCAATTTACAAGATTCAGACCTTCAAGAACATGACTCTCACAATCACATTTACAAAACCGGTTTAACATAAGAAAGATTGGGCTGAAATATTAAACTCTACAGTAATTGAGTAATTACTTTGAATAATAAACTACTGTCACCATGACTGCGATAAAGCAGTCAACGAAGCCTCAAGACAAAGAATGAATGAATATCAAGTTCACACGTTTTTTAATCCCCAAGAGCTATTGGCTGGTCTTGCAATGAAATTAACTTCTTAAATGTCTTAGAGATAAACAGGAGAATCCAGACTAAGGAGAAATGAGGAAGTGTAATCTAATCTAAATTACACAGAACAACTTTGAACTTCTTGATTCAATAAACAAATTATGTAAAACATTTCAAGAGTCAGCCAGGACCTAGGAAGTTCATTAATTAATGATATTTAGAGAAGTATTTGAGGTTCAGTTATGTGGCGAATGAGCCACATAATTACACTATACATACAAAAGTTTATGGACACATGACCACAAGATACGCATGTGATTACTAAACATACCGTTCCACATTTAGTCCACATTTTTCTGTTATAAAAAAAAAAAAAAAAAAACTCATTTTGAAGTGTGCTCATTTAACAACAAGGGCTTTAGTAAAGTCAGGTAGTGATGTAGAATGAGGAGGTGATAACCATATCTTTATGGAGCTGGCTTTGTCCACAGGGCCACTTTCATGATGGAACAGGTTTTGGTCTCATAGTTCAAGCGAAGAGAGAAATTAATGCTACTGCATACAAAGACATTCTACGAAATTGTGTGCCTCCAGCTTTGTGGTAACAGCTTGGGGAAGAACTACATATGGCTGGAAATTATTTTTGAAGATGTAGTGAAATATCTATGAAGTATGAGTCACAGATAAGTATAACATAAATCATGTGAAGCTTCCAGTACGGGACAGGACTATTTAAGGACATGTTTATTTTTGAAGGAAGCCTGCACAGCATCTGTTCTTTGTAACAGTCATAGCTACAACGGTCCCTCCACTTTGTGCCACAAAACTTCTTCAGGATTAAGGTTCACAAGCTGCATTTCCTTCAATGCAATGTGAGGGAACTTGTGCTTATAATTGCCATAAAGTAATAAATAATTGATACAATATAAATTGACATTCAATGTCTTATATACACAATATATCATGTATTTCTTTTATACAATACATATAAGAAGAAAACATTTACAAACTGAATCATTAAGTTGAATTTCTCACTTGATTCGCTGCTCCTCTGCATGTTTCAGCTCAGCGTCTCTCTTCAGAACCGACAGGATCATCTCCTGCTCCTCCTCAGTCAGGTAGCTCAAGTCAATCATGATGATTGCAGGAAAATGTTTAACATAGACAGCCACTGGTTCTGCTCCAGAGTGTAGACTGTTCTGGGATCAGTCTTTAAGCACCTGATGATCAGATATCTTCAGTTCAAGGTAACGACAGACGCGGCAGCATCCCTGAAATTAACCAGAGGCCTTGTAAATCTCTCTCATTGAGTTAGATGTTGATCTCCAGGATTCATGTTCTTATGGTCTAAATCCTGTCTATTCAGTCCTTCAAGCATACATGTTTTTTGGTAAGAAATCACCACGTCAGAGAGTAATACAGACAATAGAGCAGTAGAGCATTATAGCAAACATTTTGACTCTGATCAGAACCATCAAGCTTCCACTGCTGGGCCCTTAAACAAGGCCCTTAACCATCAACTTAATAGGTGTATAACTGAGATAAGTGTAACTGGTTCTGAAGTAGGGCATCTGCCAAAGGTTAATGAGTATCAAATTAAATTATGTCATCAATACGTGTCTCAGTAACGAGAAAAATCAAAACAAAAGACACAACAACGACTGTGGCTTCGACAAACAGGTCAACATCATTTATTTAATTCCTTATAATACAAATCAGGCCATCCCATTCTCAGTGTCACATGAATGGAATTGCAGTTAATGGGCTTTTGAAAGAGTCAACTGTTGCTTATATTAAAATTTTAAAAAGGTATTTTTTGTATTAGTCACAATACAGCACAACATACAAGATTTGACACGGAGCATGTGATGTGCCATTATCAGCTGACCTTTAGAAGGAAAATGTGAACCACCGTGGCATGCTCCAAAGTATTTTTTTTTTTGTTTTCTGTTTTCAAAAACATGAAAAGGTCAGCCTCAAAAACAGATAGCTGGCTACGAAAGCCAAAATTGCACCCGAAGGATCGTGTTTATTTGCTTCATTTTAGGCATCCAATTACAGTCTGGTTTGCATCTGATCCTGTTTGAAAGATAAATTTGATTAGAGAGCCAGCATGGCCAATCAGACCAAATCCAGCATTCGTACTCTCTGAAAGTTTAAGTTCAGTCAATTCTGTTCAGAAGGAAGTGCCAGTGCTAATTGCCATTTCCTGCTGGGATAAGATCCTGACTGACTCACTTCCACAAGTTTCAACAAACATTCTTTGAAAGGCTTGACAAAACATAATAGAACTATGTAGTATATGTCTAAAGAGAGGAGTTTCAATTAGATTTTATTAAGAATTGCATTTGCTGGCTTTACACTGAACTTGTGATTACAGCCTTAATGACATAATATAGTAATGGCATATAATAAAATACTGTATTATGGAACTTGTAGCTAACATGGCACACAAGAACAGTTTCGAATTGCGCTGGAATGAAAGCATTCACTCCGGTCTGTGAAATAAAGTATAAATAACAATGCCATGCAGGTTTTTCCCAATAAAAATAGCTTCTCAATGCTGAGATCGTGAATAAGATCAACACGCCATGAGAGTGAACATAAGGGTGTAAGTTTGAGATAAGCCTGTGTAACTGTTATTCACTTTACATACTTATATTCACATTCATATACTCCAAAAGTCTTTCAAGGTACTCCAAGGAACTCATACAGCTAGTTTCCAATCCAGAAGTGTTTATTGTAGATACAGGTAATCATTTATTTTATAATAAATATAGCATAGGTACGACGCAAACGGCAGGAATTTTAACCATCTGCAAGAGCATGTTATGACAGGATACTCAAGTCAACATCCCATAGCAACTTTGTTTGTCTGTTTCGCAGTAACGGTCTTTCTTACTTTTTCTCTCTATAGCCTCAAACACTCTCTCACTCACTACAGGGACAACTTTCAAGACGGTCCTTAATACCTTGATGATGTCTCTTGGGATAAAAATGGGATAAAAAAAAAATCATCTTTTGTAGAAATTGTCTCATACCTTTCATACCTTTTAAAGATTTTAAACTAAAATTAAGTCTTGTTAAAGTGTGGAATGGAGCCATGTCCTCTTTTTTTCTTTTCTTTTTCTTTTTTTTTTAAAGTGAAGAATTCAAGACTTCAGTAATGACAGTCATTGAAGCTGAATTTGGCCCTTACCTGTTAAAACATGGGCTTCTACTCCTGTTACAGCATGCTGCATATTTTACAACAGTAAATATTAAAAGTACAGCAGAGTCCATGAACAAATGCAATAAGCCAATAAATCATTACCCTACTGATTTATTAATGATATTTTAAGAAAACTGATTTAATAAGTCAATTAGAAATTATTTACCTCTGGGTCCCATTTGGCTCCAATCTTGCAAAAAAAAAAAAGGAGGAAAAAAGTAGATGACACTCCTGGAGCTTCTGATATAGCTGGAGTATAATAATCCTCTACTCATAAATAAAGCCTGGGCCTTATAATAAACTTGTCCTACAACTCTACACCAACCATCAGCCCGAATGAAGCGAACGCGCTCAGAGATACAGGGGAAAGAGCTGATCTCAGGTCAGAGGAAATAAACCAACCAATCAGAAGCAAGTGGGCGTGGTCTTGTGAAGCCAGACACAATACCTGTATCAGCCTTGAAACCCGGAAGTAAGACTTTTCAAACTAAAACATCTATTAAATTTATTGCAATTTATCTTTATTTGTATATAAATTAAAATTCAGCTTTACAAACATGAATAGGTAATTAAATATAAATTTATACAGTTAATGCCTATAAGTTAATCCCTTATAAATGTATCGCTAATGAGTGAGCCACTGGTGACAATAGGAAATGACAAACTCCCTGAGATGGTAGAAACCTTGAGAGGAACCAGACTCATCTGGGTGCCACCAAATGCCCATTCAATTATAGTTCCATCATTGTTGAGGGGTGCCGTCCAGTCATGGGTCATTAAATACAGAACTGTTCATGCAAATTGCAGTCCTAAGCCAAATGAAGATGGGTTCTCTTTAAATCTATTTTCTCTCAAGATTTCTTCCTCATACTCTCTCAGGGAGTTTTTCCTTGCCACTGTCGCCAATGGCTTGGTCATTAGGGATAAGTTTCTAGAGACTAATTTTAAATTAAAATGTAAACTGATCAGGCATAACATTATGACATTATAACATTGTGACCAGTAAAGTGAATAACACTGATTAACTCAGTTGATGTGTTAGAAGCAGGAAAATTAGGCAAGCGTAAGGATTTGAGCGAGTTTGACAAGGGCCAAATTGTAATGGCTAGACAATCAGATCATCTCCAAAACTGTGGTTCTTGTGGAATTTTCCCAGTCTGCAGTGGTCAGTATCTATCAAAAGTCGTCCAAGGAAGGAACAGTGATGAAGTGGAAACAGGGTCATGGGTGGCCAAGGTTCATTAATGCATGTGAGGAGAGAAGGCTGTTCCGTGTGGTCTAAACCAACAGACGAGCTCCTGTAGCTCAAATTGCTGAAGAAGTTAATGCTGTTAACACTCAAGGGGTCAGGACTGTTTTGGCAGCAAAAGGGGACCAACACGTTATTGTCCAGGTGGTCATATTGTTATGATTGAATGGGGTATATTTGTAATTTATTTATTTCTATAAAGCTGCTTTGGGAATGTTTTTAAAAGCACCAAAAAAAATGGATTGAATTGAGTTCCTGAACTTATTTAATTTGATCCAATTGGCATTATTTTCAGGCTTGCAACACATTCAATTCAAGTGACCAATCAAACAAATAAATCACTTATTGTTCATACATAGAACTTTGTTGATTGAGATATTTTATATTGTAATTAAATAATAATAATAATAAAAAAAAAAAAAAAAAAATATAAATATATATATATATCACACACCCATGGACTCTGGTTTGAAGCAGATCCCGCTCAGGGCTCTATGTGAGCTCTGTGCAGGACTTTTGAAGTCTTTGAGGAACTTGTTTTGTGCATTATAAAGTATGTTTGTTCCAATGTAGTTCATGTTCCAGCCTACAAATCCAGAGTGTACAATTTTATGGCATTTTATGGCAGCTATTGTCAGATTGACAGACACACATTTAGCTTGGAAGAATCCTGTATACATTCTTACACAATGAAATACAGTATTTTGATCAGGTCTAGCTGTTGGACCTGGTTTGAATTTTGATCATTTTATTATGAAAGAGAGCTGTGGGGTTTGGTGGCCAACATAACCGCACTTCCGGTTGCTCATTGCTGCTGCCGCTGCCTCTCTTCCCGTTGTTATGTTCGTAACGCAGCTGCACTAACACTAACCTTCGATGTGTTTTAATACACGGAACAACTTTCATTGATTCAATAAACACCGAAAATCCGATTCTCCCTGGATTATGGGGGACAAAGCCGGCACCCGGTGAGATTTGTTTTTAACCCCGCTTTCATTCACATCTCTAGCTGCATTGTTTTTTTTTTCTTCTTCTTCTTCTCCAGGAGCCCTCTGGTTAGCAGTGGACCTAGCTAACGGCGGAAGAACACAACACAAACAACACCCACAACACAACGCAGCTCCTCTGTCGCGCAACAATCACTGTAGTCACTGTAGTTAAATGACTAGTGTGCAATGTTTTTATTTATAATATGCGGTTATAAAGGATTTAAATCGTAAATAATAAGAGTTTTAACAGTGATCACGGCTTGGGGGAGGATGAGGGTGGCCTGTTGTTGCTAAATATCTGCAATAACAACGATTTAATATGTATCTTACAGTTAACTATGTCTGGAGAAGAGCATGGGTTATAAGGCCAGATTGTAGCAGCATGATGATGATGATGATGATGATGATGATATTGATATGAAGGAAAAGGAGATGGAGATGGCTAGTCACACTCACTTCTCTTCCCTTCCCTTCCCTGGTCCACCATTATTCACATTGAACAATGCACACATCCCTGATGGAGAATGACTAGCTTGACTTCCTTACCTCAATTGAAAGGTTTCCCTTACTGTTTTAATTGAGTTTTTATTTAGAAGAAAGGTTTACCTCCATCCTAATGTGTCGTTTCTTTCAATTAAATAAATATCTTGAATTGAAATACGTCAGCGATTTGCAACTAACATTGAATGAGAACTTCTGAGGACTTTGGAGTAATTGTTCTTACATTGTATATGTTTCTGTAATAAGAGGAAACTGCAATAAAAAGGTATGATGTGCACCAGAATGGAGCACTGATTTGCCTTATTAAAGCAGTAGTGTCAAACACAATCATAGAAGGGCCTCAAATTAAATTCTATGTCTAAGTTGAGGGACAAAAACTGTCAAGACTTCATAAACAATAAGACAGATAGGATGCAGACCGAAGTGCATTTGTTCATCTTCATATTAGTAAAATATTGCTTACACAGATTTGTACTTCCAAACATGCGATAAGGCACCATCTCAGGGATAAAGCATAGAAACTGTGCAAGCGCTTAGAATCAAACTTTGCCAGTTATAATAGAAATGTGATTATACCTCACCGGTTGAATATAATGGCCTTGAGTTTGACATGTCTGATTTAAAGTCTAGTTCTCATTTTTATTTAATTTTGCACATTCAGAAGCAAAGCACACTTATATTAGTACTTTTGCTTGAGTCATATTAAAGTAGGGGATTTGTTCTTTTACTCAATAGGTAGTGTCTTTGTGGTCAAGACATTGAATTTTGGATCTGAAGTTGAGTTTGAATCCAAGCCACAACAAGCTAGCACTCCTGGGCCCGTGAGCAAGGCCCTTAACCCCTTACCTGCTCATTTTTATAGATGAGATAAATGTACGTTGCTCTGGATAAGGACTTCTGCTAAAAACCATCAAATGCCACCAAGAGAGCTCTCTTGGTTCACGTTTAATAATCTGTTACGTTTGTATTTTCAACACCATCTTTTCTCTGTCTAGGGTATTCAAGAAGTCCAGTCCGAATTGCAAGGTAAGTGTATGTATGGCCCCCTGGTCATTCCCTTGTCAGCCTTTCTTTTCTGCTGTGAATAAAAAGAATTCTGCTTTTCATTGTGGTTGATTCATTATTAATTTTAGACGGTGTGTCTAGCTTTCCGGTCCTGGTGAAAGAGTTGATGCTATAGAAAATGTTAGTAGTAATGCTGCTGTTATAGAAAATAGAAAAACCAACACCTTTTGGCCAGGTTGAAGAGTACAGCGCTCAGGTTTAAAAAGAGAACTAAGAATCGTCCAGTCAGCTTGTCACATAAGTCTAGATTTTGATGCGTTTTTTTTTAGATGCAGAAGATTTTCAGTTCCAATTTGGATTCAGGTTTTTTTTTATGGAAATTCTCTTGTGCATCGACAATGTGCATTTGGGATTGTTTATTGTCTGTACCGTTTCTCCTAAATCTACTGATGATTGCTCCATTAGTGACTTGTTCTAGTTCACACCATCTATTTTACAAAGGGTTTCATTCTCGGCTTGCATGGCCAGCAGCTCTGTCATTTTGGACTCGCTCTCACTTCCACATGTTTTCTCTTGCAATGCTTTTTACTGATTCCCATTTTGCTTCTCTTGTTGTCACTGTGCTTCAGTGTGCGTCACTGTAACCGTATTGGCCTTTGTACACACAAACTGAACCATGACTTGTCTGGAATTTCGTCTGGGTGTTTCTGGGAATGTATATGCTGTATCAGTGTTCCTGCAAATTTTAACTATGGCTTTACACTCATCCCCTTTACAGATAATTGCAATTATAATTTTTAGAATTCCTGTGTAATCGTGCACATAAAAATATGGATTATTAATTCTAAAAGCATTAAGACTAGACAGTACTTTTTGTTTAGTAGTGTTTTTGTGCTTGCGTTTATTTATTTTTTTTAATCACTTGCTCTCCCTTTTTCAGATTACAGTATACTTGGGGAAAAGGGATTTCGTGGATCATTTAGATCAAGTCGATCTTGTGGGTAAGTTGACACCACATCTGGAATTCCACCAGAATTTGCATTCGGATCTACTGGTTACTGATCACTGATCTACTTGTTTACTTTTCTTACAGATGGAGTCATACTGGTAGATCCGGAATATTTGAAAGACAGAAAAGGTAAAATGGCAACTTAGATTGAGTTCAGTTTGATGATTCCTGAAAGAAGAGCACGACTGCATTCACATCTGATTTTCTCTCCCCCCAGTATTTGTGACATTAACCTGTGCCTTCCGATATGGACGGGAGGACCTGGACGTTCTTGGACTTTCCTTCCGAAAAGACCTTTACATATCCACGTTTCAAGCTTTCCCACCTATTGCAGAAGAGCACAAGCCTAACAGTCGACTTCAGGAGAGACTTCTGAAGAAATTGGGCCAGCAAGCGCATCCTTTTCACTTTACTGTAAGTGATGAGAATCTGTTATTTCTGGTAACATACTGTGGGTTCCAAATGTCTGAGAGTGAAAATGTTTGTTTTGCATTCTTTTCTAATCGAATGCAGCAAGTTTAATTGAAAAGTTTATCAAAAAGTAGAATTTTTGAAATACTTACATGGATTTTAGAGATTCCTGTTTTGTGGTATGTTTCTCTTTTTCCTTTAATGACAGTGTGCACTTGAGCATTCGTGGATTTGACAAGTTTGTACAAAACCTTAATATCTATTTTATGTCAAATCTATTTGTGTCATCTAAACGCATGCTTCAGTAGAAGAGATTGGACAATTTGGAATATTTGACCTTACAAAGCAGTTAACAAGCTCATCACGCATGCTTACATTTAATTAGGGATTAGAAATAGTGCAGCATTTTCAATTGAATTATCAAATATTCAAGGTAATAACTGTTGTTTTATTGGAACATGAGGAAAAAATATATCCCTGTATCTTAGTCTTAATCTTAATCTTATCTTAGACTTTTGGACCTTGAGTTTTAGACAGATGTGAAGAAGTGCTTAAGAATGCTTTCAAAAATATATATTTTAATTGATAAATTTGATTAATTTACAAAATGCAAATTAAGCAAACAGAAGAAAAATCGAAATCAGTTTAATATTTGGTGTGACCAGCATTTGGCGTTCAATTCTTACACATGCACAAAGTCAGGGATTTTGTAGGATTCAAATCAGGTGTATGATTAACCAGTTCTACCAAGCAGGTGCTAATAATCAATTTCATATATAGATTGAACACAATCACTAACAAAAACAGCTGTGCAGGAGGCTTCAAACTGGGAGGGGGAACAGCCAAACTCTTCTACTACGGTGAGGGTGTGGAAGATTTAATGTCAGGTCATACGTTATGGCAAGAGCACAGCAACAAGACAGTAAATACTGCATCAACGAGGCCTCTCCCAGGCAAATATTTCAAGATGTGCTGTTCAAGCGATCTTGAAGAAGCACAAAGAAACTTAACACAGTTTAATGCAGCAGATAAGACACATCATGCTTAGTTCCCTTTGATTTCGAAAAAGCTGTCCAGCAATGCCATCAGCAAGGAACTGGTTAGAACCAGTGGGACCAGGATACACCCATTTACTGTCTATAGACGTCTGGCCAGATGTGGTCTTTATGGAAGAATTGCTGCTAAAAAGCCATACCTCCGACATGGAAACAAGACTAAGCGACTCGACTATGCATGAAAACATAGGTACTGGTGCGCAGAAAAATGGCAGCAGGTGCTCTGGACTAAAGAGTCAAAATGTTAAATATTTGGCTGCAGCTGGAGGCAGGATGTTTGCCGAAGGTCTGGATAGTGATACACTTATGAGTGTCTGCAGGCAACAATGAAGCATGGTGGAGGTTTCCTGCAAGTTTGGGTCTGCATTTCTGCAATAGTTTTAGAGATCTGGTCAGAGTTAGTGGTGTCCTTAATGTTGAGAAATACAGGCAGATACTTCTCCATTATTCAATACCTTCAAGAAGGTGTCTGGCCTCAATTATTTTTGTTTTTATTCTGTAGCAGGACAACAACCACGAACAAACAGCCAATGTCAGTAAAAACTACAATATTTTGCTAAAGGTTTGCAGACACCTGGTCATATGTTTGGTGTGTGCTTTTTGAGTATCGCATTCCACAATTAGTCCCAACTTGCTCTTATAATCCCCTCCACTTTTCTGGGAAGATGTTCCACTAGATTTTGGACTGCGCATGTGGAGATTTGTGCTCATTCAGATGCAAGGTCTTAGTAAAGTCAGATACTGAGCCTGTGGTGCAGTCAGTGTTCCAGTTCATCCCAAAGGTGTTCAATAGGTTTCAGAGCTCTATAGCAGGAGGTCTTCCACTCCAACCCATGCAAAGCATATCTTCATACCTTCTTCAAGTTTGCCTTGTGCACATTGCCATGCTGAAAAAGGTTTGGGTCTTCTAGTTCAAGTGAAGGGAAGGTTTCATGCTAAACATCCAAAGGCATCCGATACATTTGTATGCCTTCAGCTTTCCGATAACAGTTTGGGAAAGAACCACATATAGCTAGGAAGGTCCTGTGTCCTAATATTTTTCTCTATTTAGTGTGTCTTCAGCATAGAGACCAACAAGAATTCCTGGAAGTAATAGTTTTGGCCTCCACAGAGTCCTGATCTCAACATTATTGAGTCTGTTTGGGATTACATGAAGAGACTAGGGCTGGGCGATATGGCCTAAAAAAAAAATCCCTGATTTTTTCACCAAAAATCCGATTTGCGATTTAAATCGATTTTTTTTTTTCCCCTGCTTAAAATCAATCTGCATATGACAAAGAAAATGTTCAAAAAAAGTTTTAACTTAATTAAATAAAGTTTATTTACCCTTCTGGAATTATAACCCACTTTGGGTTAAAGTGCAATCAGAAACAACAAGCCAAAAATACAAGATGGCAGGCCCTGCCATTGTAAATTGTGAAAATAGAACGTAAAATAACATAAAATGAGCAAACCTACAAAGAAAAATGTTTTATGAGTGTTTAAATGTGGAACATGATTGAAAATGCACCTGAGGTTTTGAGTGATTTTGCCTTTACTTGCCAAAACTCCACAGTAAAATGACTTGAAATTTTAAATAAGAATATAATAGACAGGGAGTGTTTTTATGAGTGTTTAAATATGGTGATTCAAATGCTCTGATTTTTCTGTTTCTTAACGGAAATGCCGTTCTGAAGCGTCTTTACATGTATTTTGACCGCTCCCACCAGTGTACGATTGGACGCACAACACTAAACAAAGTGCGGCTGCTTAACCGTGAATTTTCAAGATGCGGCTGTCTTAACCGCAGTCTTGTGCTGCCGTTGTCTTGTTCATTTCGTAGGACCCTACATCTCTACCACTCGACAGCATGCCTCTGTTTGAGGTGCTGCAGTAAATTGGTGGTACTGCTACCTTTGCTTGCCTTCAAACACACTTTGCAGCGGGGTGTTGTTTGTGCTGCGTCTGACGCAGCAAAACCGAACCAATTTCAAATTACAGATGACACTGTGCCTTTCTTGGGAACGAGCTCTTCTCTGCTCGCTGCCATGTTGTTTGTGTATCTCTATGGCAAACGCGCGGGGGGAGGGCTGAGTTCGTTTGAAACTATGGGAGCCCAGAGGGGAGCGTCGGCGGACATTAAAGAGAAACCCGATTTTTATTAAAACATCGATGTGAACTACCCATTCGAGTTAATCGATAAAATCGATTTATCGCCCAGCCCTAGAAGTGACCGAAGGATTTTAAGCAGCTCCATTCACAGAAGATCTTTGCATAGTTCCCCCAGATGTTTGGAACAACCTACCTGTCAAGTTTCTTCAAAAACTGTGTGCAACTGTACCTTGTTTTACTGCTGCTACACATTTTATATAGTATATTTCAATCATATTGGAAATGTATTAATTGTACAGCAGCTATACTTCATATAAAATGTATATCTCTTAATATGCATATTTTATTTAACATTTCTTACATATTATTTGACTTTAATTTTTAATGTTTCTGTGAGCAGCTGCAACCCAAAAATTTCTCTGTGGGATCAATAAAGTATTCTGATGATTTGGTTCTGATATATTTAGAATACAGGGTTCATGTTTAATGTGGGTCTGTTTTAGATCCCTCAAAACTTGCCCTGTTCAGTGACCCTGCAGCCCGGGCCTGAGGACACTGGAAAGGTAATCCCAAACACCCAAATCAGTATATGAACCGACTTTCGGTGCTTCTTTGTCGCAATTGCTATTTTTTCTTTTCTTTCCCCACTCGCTCATTAACTTCTCTCTTTGTGTTTCACAGGCCTGTGGGGTAGATTACGAGATCAGAGCTTTCTGTGCCAGGTCTGTGGAGGAGAAGATTCATAAACGGTAAGCCAGTTGAGCGTTCTCTTTCATGACACAGCACTTTATGTGCCTGCATAAATTCAGTTATATTGGCCTATCAGGGCACGGGCGATTTATCCGCAAAAATTCGAAGTCTGCTCTTGTATTTGATTTATTTATTTGAATTTTCATTGTGTGTGTGTGTGTGTGTGTGTGTGTGTGTGTGTGTGTGTGTGTGTGTGTGTGTGTGTGTGTGTGCCCGCGCGCATTTGCTTGAATGTTACAGAAATTCGGTCCGATTAGTGATCCGTAAAGTGCAGTATGCTCCCGAGAAGCCTGGTCCACAGCCGATGGTGGAGACGACACGGAGTTTCCTGATGTCTGATCGCTCTCTGCATTTAGAGGCATCTCTAGATAAGGAGGTGACTACTATAGTGCCCAATTATAACAAAAGCTGTTTGTTGAATGGTAATGGAGGTATGATTTTGGAAGTCCATATTCTCTGGTTGGAAAAAAATGCCCTGGCAAGTTTTGGGCTGCATTTATTTAGATAGGATTTAAAGCTGTGTCCTGTAGAGTGTCCAGTAGTATACCTAAATTATGATCACACCAATAGTAACCATATAGTATGATCAGTGATGGACAGTAACAACGTAAATGTAGTTTGTTACTGTACTTAAGTAGTTTTTTTTAGCACGTATTTGTAATTTGCTGAAGTATTTACATTTGGGGAGACTTTTCAAAGTCAAATATATTTTTACTCAACTACATTTGCAGTATCAGTCGTTATATCTTTACTTCTTTTTCTTTTGGCTGCTCCCATTAGAGGACGCTACAGCGGATCATCCGTCTCCATACAACTCTCTTCTCTACATCTGCCTCTTTCAAACCAACTACACATCGATAAACCTTCTCCTTGGCCTTCCTCTTTTCTATCTTCCTGCCAGCTCCATTCTCAGCATTCTTCTACCGATATACCACTTGTCCCTCCTCTGCACATTTCCAAACCATCTCAATCAGGCCTCTCTTGCTATCACTCTTCTCCACCCACTTCGCCCTGCCTGCACTCTTTTCTTCAATTCTCTAACACATTCTCCATTACTTTGCACTGTTGATCCCAGGAACCTAAACTCAACCCTCTTCTCCACCTCTTCTCCCTGCAACCGCACCACCCCACTGTCCTCTCTCATTCACACACAGGTACTCTGTCTTACTCCTACTGACTTTCATTCCCCTTCTGTCAAGTGCTACCTCCACCTCTCCAGGCTCTTCTCAACCTGCTCCCTACTCTTACAACAAATCACAATATCATCCGCAAACATCATAGTCCATTTAGACTCCTGTCTGACTCCTGTCTGACTTCGTCCGTCAAACTGTCCATCACCACTGCAAACAGGAAAGGGCTTAGCGCCGATCCTTGATGCAGTCCAACCTCCACCTTGAACCAGTCTGTCGTTTCCTACTGCATGCTTCACTGCTGTCACACTGTTCTCATACATGTCCTGCACCACCCTCACATACTTTTCTGACACACCTGACTTCTTCATACAATACCACAATTCCTCTCTCCTCTTAATATCTGCTCTCACTTCCTCCTTACTAATCCTATCCACTTCCTGCTTCACTATCTCCACATCTTCCAACCTTCCAACCTCTCTCTTATTTTCCTCATTCATGAGCTGCTCAAAATACTCCCTCCATCTTCTCAACACACTCTCCTCACTAGTCAACACATTTCACACTCCATCCTTTATTGCTCTAATTTGTAGCACATCCTTCCCAGCTCGGTCCCTCTGTCTGGCCAATTGCTACAAATCCTTTTCTACTTCCTTAGTGTCCAACTTCTCATACAGCTCCTCATATGCCTTTTCCTTGGCTTTAGCCACATCCCTCTTCACCTGCTGCCGCATCTCCTTGTACTCCTGCCTAATTCTGTTTCACCAACCTCCTTCTCCTTACGCTTTCCTGCACTTCCTCATTCCAACACTACGTCTCTTTGTCTCTACGTCTTCAATTCAATTTCCAGATGTCACCGTTCAAGCTGTCTCTTTTATCACTTCTGCAGTAGTTGCCCAATCATCCAGCAACTCCTCAACACCACCGAGCCCCTGTCTGACCTCTCTCCTCCTCTTCTTCTTCATCTCCATAGCTATCCTACAGACCACCATCCGATGCTGTCTAGCTACACTGTCCCCTGCCAACACCTTACAGTCTCCAATCTCCTTCAGGTTGCTTCTCCTGCATAGAACATAGTCCACCTGTGTGCACATTCCTCCACTTTTATACGTCACCCAATGCTCCTCCTTCTTCTTAAAATAAGTATTTACCACTCCCATTTCCATCCATTTAGCAAAATCTACCACCATCTGCCCTTCCACATTCCTCTCCCTAAGACCATACCTACCCATCACCTCCTCATAACCTCTGTTCCCTTCACCAACATGGTCATTAAAGTCTGCCCCAATCAACAATCTTTCTTTCCTAGGTTCACTCTCTACCACTCCATCAAACTAACTCCAGAATATTTCTTTTTCCTCCGTCTCACAACCCAATTGCAGAGCATAAGCACTGATGACATTTATCATCACCCCTTCAAATTCCAGCTTAACGTTCATCACCCAGAATCATCAGAAACTCTCTTCACCTCCACTACACTCTTACTGTACTCTTCCTTCAGAATCACCCCTAAACCATTTCTTTTTCCAGCCACACCATGATTGATCAGTTTAAACCCACCTCCAATGTTCCTGGCCTTACTCCATTTCCACTTTATCTCCTGAACACACAACATATCTACCTTTCTCCTCTCCATCATATCAGCTAACTCTCTCCCTTTACCCGTCATAGTACCAACATTGAAAGTACCAACCCGAACCTCCACTCTCATACACTTTTCCTTTCCCTGCTGTCTCTGTAGACGTCTTCCTCCTCTACTTCTCCTCCTTCTGCCAACAGTATCCCAATTTTCACCGGTACCCTGTTGGCTAACGATACCTGTGGCGGTCGTTGGTAACCCGGGCCTCGACCGATCCGGTATGAAAGTCTGCTACGTGATCCGCATATTTGATTTGGCACATGTTTTACGCTCGATGCCCTTCCTAACGCAACCCTCCCCATTTATCAGGGCTTGGGACCGGAACTAAGAGTGCACTGGCTTGTGCAACACTAATGGCTGGGTTTGAGTGGACAAAACTTAACTGTTCAAGCAGGCAGCAAGCAACCAATCAGGGTAGAGCGCGCACGTTTGTAACTAGTTTTGATTGGTGCTTGGTGGTATCTAATTATCACCAACATACAGTTAAGCGTCAGTTAAAACAGCAAGCAGAACATTTTGAGAGTAACAAATGACTGATAAATTAATAAATGATAAATAAATGATGATAACTTCCACAACAGCCTTATTTGCAGGATTTTTTTCGAAATAGTTGAAAAAAAGGTTTTTGGGCTCATGGGAATTTTAATAGATATCAGTCAGAATTTAACTAATACCATTCTATTAATAGATTGGTGTGTTACTCTTAACAGAGTCTTTCCACATAAACTAAGTTAATTAAGCAAAGAGTCTTGTGACAACAATAATAAGAAGAACATTATAGGAGACATAATAAATCATAGTACTTTGGATACTTAAGTACATTTGAAGGCAAATACTTTTGTACCTTTACCCAACTGAAAGTTTAAAGGGAGCACTTTTACTGGAGTAATACTTTACCTAGTGTATCTCTACATTTATTCAAGTACATTGTTTGTGTACTTTGTCCACCACTGAATGATTTTATTGAGCACAGCAGTTATTGAGTAGAAGGTGAAAGTGCAAATCTTTTTAACAAGAGCTTTCTTTTACCCGATTAGCTCATTCTGTAAGATCATAAACAACAAATTAGTTGTTGAAATATAAGTTCTGGTCAAATGTAGGTACATTTCCTCAAGTCTGTTGACATCTTTGGGCTGTTAGGAGCAGATAGCTCACTAATTCCTGCTATTTAGCTAAAGTATAGAGTAGATAACAAAACTGTAACAGCTGGTCAATTTCAGTGTTTTGTTTATGGCCTATTTTAAGTTCGCTCCTGTGTGTCTAGTCTATGTGTTTTGTTCACCATCTTGTCCAAAAAGTTCAGCATGATCCAGACACAAATGAGCTAGGGGATAAAAAGAGACACAAAAGGCAAAGCAGAAGGTTCCAATAAATAATTTTTGATCCACATAAGTATATAATACCCCACATATAACCTGGAGCACCTCCTGTTAGTGACTCACATTCTCTTGTGCAACAATTTCTCACAAGAAAGTTGAAGACAAACACCACAATGAAGATAAATTGGCAGACTATTACCTATCATTCACTAGCTTCCAACCAAATTGTTCTTTTTTTTCCCCACTACAGTTTCCACTACAGAGCAAATTGGCAGGAAGCTGGTGAGTGTAAATACAACTTGTTTAGCAAGAAAAAGGAATCCTTTAATAGACGAATCAGCCACGTTCACTCTCGCATCTTTTACACTCTTCCTCGCTATCTTGATTTGCTCCTGCTGCCAGTCATCACATCGTTTCTTTTTTGTACTCTTTGGTACAGTTGTATTATCACGGGGAGCCCATCAGCGTGAACGTTCATGTCACCAACAACTCAACCAAGACGGTCAAACGAGTCAAAATATCAGGCAAGACGTGTCCCTTGCTACGAATTTTATGTTTTTATCTGTAAAGTTATTGAAACAGTTGCAGATAACTTCTCCGTCTTTCCACAGTGCGGCAGTACGCTGACATCTGTCTGTTCAGCACAGCGCAGTACAAATGTCCAGTGGCTCAGCTTGAGGCAGAGTGAGCAACAGCTTTCGTCATTGTATATTCTCAGTAGAACGCACTACAGTGAACGCATCTGTGTTAATCTCGATTTCAACTGTTACAGCGACCAGGTATCGTCCAGCTCCACGTTCTGCAAGGTGTATACCCTCACACCGACCTTGAACAACAACCGGGAGAAGCGAGGGCTGGCTCTGGATGGCAAGCTTAAACACGAAGATACCAACCTGGCTTCCAGCACCATGTCAGTATAAAGTGTGTGTGTGTGTGTGTGTGTGTGTGTGTGTGTATATATTGCATTTATTTTGCCTACTGAATGACCGAGCGGGCTAATTTTCTTCTCTCTTTTTTTCCCCTTCCTACTCTGTGCAGTGTTAAAGATGGATGTAATAAGGAGGTACTCGGAGTTCTGGTGTCGTATCGGGTGAAAGTTAAGCTGGTCGTCTCCCGTGGAGGGTGAGTCAGAGGTTTCTCAAGAACAGAACCTGTCTTCAATATGTAGTTATATTGTACCAGGGTGAATTTGTATTCTGGCACTTATTCTCTCCACGGGGTGTAGCTATTATTTGAACTATTACAATTGATAGGTCAAAGGGCCTCAGTAAGGTATGCTTTATAAAAATCTATATTTGAGATAAAGAGCTCACAGCTTTGATCTTTTGTAGAGCAGCATTCTTTCTGTATTGAAGCGTTCTCACTGTACCGCTGTTAGATTTAAATGACTATATATGAGAACTGATGATGGCTGTAAACTTCCTAGGGTTATAATCGCCACATTTCCGCTGTTGGAACATTCGGTTTGCTAAAAGGAAACCCTCAGATAATCATGTACTGTTACTATTCTCTTTGTGAGTAAATTTATTTTTCCCCTGAAGAATTTTAACCGTGAGCGTATATGTTCCAGCAGCGGGTTGACTGCTGATGCTCACCCTTAACCTTTTGCTTTCATTGAGTCATTTGTGTTTTTCACATCATTCCGTTCTCTGCTGGTGTTTCATCTTATTCTCTTTGTATCTGTTTCCCTCCATCTGTCTGTTAACCCCCTCCTGCGTTGCGTCAGACTTTTAAGCAGCTTACTGGAGAGGTAAATATACACTGTGCATCACTGTGGCTTCATGATTTGCCTGCCCAGGTTTGCAGTGAAGCTTGCTCTTTCTCTTTCTGCTACCCATCTGTTTACTCTTGTGAAATAACCGAACACCTACGTTTACAGAATGCCTGTGCTTTTATTGCAGTCAAATCGAATCGAATCTTACACGCAGTATAACCATCGTGTCCTTTCCTCCCACAGAGACGTCTCAGTCGAGCTGCCGTTTGTCTTAATGCACCCCAAACCCATAGATGTTTCCAGTTCTCGGCCAGCCTCAGGTACCGCGCACTCGTTATGCAGCAATCGTTCATCGTAACAGTAGCTGCTTGGGCTTATTCGTGAAAACTGAGTAGGATAATAGTGTTGCGGTGTGTAATTACAGTATAATGTGATGCAGAGAAATTTAATCTGTTAACATTGTATGGTATGAATTATGGAACGGGGTCCATGAAAAGTGGCCTTTTTTGTATAAGCATGTGAAAACCAACAAAGGATAAGAGTACTAATATTAGCAAGTATGTTTAAAAACGTATAAGCTACACTAGACGATAATCAACTGCATTATCTAAAAGTGCCCAGTATGTAAATTCCTGTATCAACAACTCAGATCAACAAGCAATTTGGCAAAATCTCAGCTGTTGGCTGGGAAATCCTGTTCGGGAGTGGGGTTGTTGATTGAAGGATGATCCAGGACAGGGGGGAAAAAATCAATCAAGTCTGTTTTTATATCTTCATGTCAATTAGGATTGTACAAATCTTGTCATGTGGTCCAAGTGTATCCAAAAAATGTAATATAGCAAGAGCTGATTTGATATACAATATTTATCTATTTTATGTATATTTGAATATTTATTCAATTTATTATTTAAAGTGAATAATTAGCAATTTTATATTGAAATTTGGAAAGCAAGGCTCATTTAGTGGCAGTTAGAACTCTGTTATAACTATATTTCTGATTCAGTGCAGTGTCATGATTAATATCCATATTATTATTTCTTTTAAAGCTGTGCCAGATGCAGACCCTCCAATCGACACCAACCTCATAGAGTTTGACACAAAGTAAGTTCAACTTATTCATACATGTAGTCCAAAACTTACGATGGAGATGCGTTGCAGTGACTCTATCATAACTTAAAAAAAATCTAAATCGAGACATGGCCTAGCCTGCCCAGAAATTTTAAAGAATGCTGATCAGTATTTTTACAATTTTGTCGTATTGCTATCGTCATCGTAAGATAAAAAAATCGCAAGTGTAACCATCGTAACTCTGGGACTACCTGTATTTATTTTTATCCATGCATGATATACAATGCAGAATGCAGAGATTTGCTACATTTCATTGAACAACATTAAAAAAAACATATCAAATAGTTAAACTAATCAAATGTACCATTTTTAGGGAGAATTTTTATTTTTTTTCAGTGGCAGGATTGGGTATCAAAAGACTTAGAAAGGCAGACTCAACTTTTTTTTTTTATGTTATGGGCATCCAATTAAAAATTACTTTTTTTTTTTTTCTATTTTTTTAATTGGACATTTCCTTGGTTTAAACATTTAATACGTTTTCCATGTTCAACATTCCAACTTTTTAGAAATTGGGATTGTATATATTTTTGAAGCCAGTTGTTTTACCTGGAGTGTCCTTTGTGTCTTTCCCGTCCAATAGTAGCTTCACCCAGGACGATGACCTGGTGTTTGAAGATTTTGCTCGTCTGCGGTTAAAAGGAACCACTGAAGATAAGGATGAGGACTGCTGAGCCTTCTTTCCTCCTGCTTGTTCTTATCCACCCCTCCACCCCCTCCCACCCCCGACTCGGCCCAGAAACTTACAGCATGAAGAATAATCATCAACTTTTTCATAACGAATCTCCTTCCTAGTCGTTTTATCATCCCTTTGATTATGCAGTGTTTTGCCCACATTTTTCATCATTTGAGAAACGGTGCTGTAAAAGAGTATTAAAAAAAGGAAGAACGAGAATTAATGAACGCATGGGATTCTTGTGCTAAGTGTCAATGTAGGAAACCTAGGTGCTGCAGTGGCCGATGTCACAGACTACTATGTCAGTTTATAAGGCAGAGTCAGAGAAAGTCTCCGTCATTGAAGTTAATATCGGTAAAACCACTTTATCAGCAGCTTTAACCGTACCATGAAGTCCTTCACAACAAACATACATTGTGAGAGAATGGTCAAAAGGAAATGTCCTTTTGTTGGAGATGTTCAAGATTCTTGTATTTGGCTGCAGAATGTGCCGACTCAGAAAAGCAGTCTCTTTATCCTCTTTAGCCTAATGTGGCATCTAGGTGTTCCTACATTGTACCAACCATGGTGCAAGCTAAAATATGAAGAAAAAAAAAGACTGGAAAGGAAATTGTAAGACCTTTTTTTTTGTTTTTGTTCTGTGATCTCTTCAAGTTGAACTGGCTTTTTAGCTTAATTTTCACAATGTGTTGTGACGTTCGTAAACGAGTATTAATAATCTTAATTATTATGAGTTATAACTCAAACCTGATAAAGAAATCACTGTATTGGGGAATCCTGGGGGAAGAATTATCTCTCAGACACAGCCTAATGTTTTACAAAGAGCTCATTCATTAACAGTTAAGCAGTTGAACATGGTTAATACTAATAGGATGTGTGTGGTCCATGGCATACTATGTCCAACCCTCAGGTACACTGGCTCATTCCTTCTTCATTCACAGTGACGGGATCGGTGCTGATATGAAGTGTGCTTCAGTCGCTCTGTAATGGCTGCCTGCACACCGGAAAGGCGTTTACATTCAACATGCGGCATCTTCATGTGTAAATGAACATTTTGGTGGAAAAAAAAATTCATATCTCAGATGGAAGAAAAACGGAAGTGCAAGTATCTTATGTTACTTATACAAGTTAATAACTGTGATGTCATTGTTTTCCATTTACTTTTTTTTTTTATTTCAGAATTTATTTAATTTTTTTAATAAAACCTAAAATGCCAAACGTCTTTATTCTTTGACCCAAATATATGAACACTATCCACTTTAATAGGGACACCTGTTAGCTATCTGTGCAATTATCCAATCAGCTAATCATTAGGCAGGAACACAATATATAAATTTATATTGATTCATATGAAAAATCAGAATTTGGAAAAGTGATCGGTGACTTAAACTGGCATGGCTGTAGGTGTCAGATGGGCTGATTTGAGCTTTTCAGAAGCTACTGATATGGGATTTTCACATAGTCTCCAGTTTACACAAAATTGTGCATAGTGCAAAAAATAAAAAACTGAGTAATGAGATATAAATCACCTAATATATTTCCAGTGAATTGTCCAGTTTAGATAAATCTTCCCAGATCCTTGTTCCTGGCTAAACCCTATATCTGTAGCTTATCCCAGTGTTTAAAGTTTTGAGCATATTGAGATGCCTCTATGCATACAACAATGGTCAAGAGTGTCATTTGGGCTACTATTTACTTTGTCAGTTCAAACCAGTCTGTTTTACTTTCCTCTAACTTCTTATGAATAATATGCTTTAGACAGCAGAACCTCGGTGCACAGGATGTTTTTTGTTTTTTGCTGTGTAAACCTTGAAGACTGATGTGTGTGAAAATATTATATCCCATATAATAGCCAATCTGGCACCAGGAAACATACCAGAGATCGCTTTTCCTCTATTCTGTTGTTGGTTCCAAACTTTAACTGAAGCTCTTGACCTCCATCAGAAAAGTTTTTTTGTTGTTGTGCTTCTGACATGTGATTGACTGACTGGATAACTGCATAAATAAAGTGTGCACACAGAAAATGTTGAATGTATGTACAGTATAATGTAGGAATTCAAAATGATTTGAAAAGGTTTATTGTACATACTGGCTTGACATTTAGATTTAAAACAGAACATATATATTTCATACAGTTAAGCTTCCATAAAGTGCAAATTGTCAGTAAACTGAAATAAATATAAATCAGTAAAGTTGTTAGTTATGCTTGGGGGAGGGTTGATCAGTTGAATCTCTTTGAATATCTCGGTTTTTGGTAGCTGGCCGTGGATGCCGACGAGACCCAGAATACAGACGCCTGTTCAGACGACCAGCATAACTATTCCACCTAGAGGGACCAATTTCAAGATATTTAGTATTTGCGAAATATTTTTCATTTTAGGATTTCATTATATGCCCTTTTCACTGTATCACAGGCTTATATTAATGCACTAATTCTAATGTTATCATTTATACAGTAGCAGCTTGTAGATCAAATGCCACGGCTCCACATCATTAAAATTGAATAAACAGATTCAAATTGTAAGATAATGTTCAACATTCATGGAAGGAGTCTCCAGTATTAATGCTTTGAACAGAATGGTATGATTTCCACCACATGACAAACTGCATTCACATCTTATTTACCTCGACAGCTGCTATAGCATAACTGATAACAGGGACTAGTTTTAAAAAAAAAATGCAATCAGTGGCAATTTGCTGTGGTATAAAAATACTTTGGGGTGTTCTATTACTGGAAAACAATCAAACCACCTTGGCGAGGTAATCCCAACACCTTTGCATTATTATTTTCCTATAATAGTGTGTGCATTCGTGTTTAATTAACAATGTGCCATTTTACATACAAAATAATCCGGTCTGTAAATCCAACCACATGCATGTTAGAATTAGGGGCATTCTGGATGGTTATAGTCCTTTAGAATAGTTCATTAAGGATATACAATATAACCTTCCTAAACATCTGAAGTTACAACACTTTACAAGACTCTCTACCTAATAAAGTCTATTTCTTTCCTGCTTAGTGCAAGATGCACTACAATTCAAACCTGAGTACTCTAACCAAGATAGCACATTCACCTTTCCAGTGCTGCATTGTGCTTATTAATACGCTCTGCCTCCTCTTTTTTCTCCTCCAACCAGCGTTCCAGTAGCTCCTCTTTCTCTTGACGTGCAATTGCCAGCTCCTCCCTTAGAGTCCTCTGCTCCAATTTCAATGCAGCCAACTCCTTTGACTGGCACTCCAATTTATATTCATACTCACAAAGATCGTTTTTGAGACAACACGCTCCTCTGGCCAAGAGCACAGCTTCGTTGCGGTAGCGGCCGACTCTACAAGTCACAAATATTTAACATACATAAAATCATCACAGTGCATCATTTTGGAAGGTGTAATGTGCAGCTCACTCACTGTGAATGACAGTACTGCAGATCTGCTTCCTTCAAGTAAAGGTCACTGGTCAGGTCTGACACTTTCTGGGTAAGCTGAAGAAGAAATATCGTTTGCATCCAACTGGAATTTCCTCCAGTATACAATGCCATCAACAATCTCCTTCCCTTCTATTTGTTTTCCGCTTGCCTACCAACCCACTGCATCGTCAGGTCCTTTCTACACGCTTAAAATGCCACCGCTTTAAATGCCAGAATAGCATTTTCCATAGTTTAACCTTTATCTTCTATCCTGCAAAGATTTATTCCTAATTAAATGTATGTCTATAAGGTGTGTATGTTTCTAAAGGTCCTTATATAATGTTATATTTTACTAATAAGTGCTACATAAATCAAATTTATATTATTATTAATAATCTTTAGCAGTAACATGACTTTACTGATACAGAAACCACTACAATGCATTCTTATGCAATTATTAGCATTATATAACATCCAAATGGCAAGCAAGCAAGATAGATAGATAGATAGATAGATAGATAGATAGATAGATAGATAGATAGATAGATAGATAGATAGATAGATAGACAGACCCCACATGTATGACTTGTGATGTTTCAAAAACAGCTTTACTTTCTAGAGGTATAAAAGTATATTTATATATAAAATCATACATATATGTATAAAAGAATACCTTTTGTCTGAGTTGCTGTTCCTCTTTGAGCTGCACATAGAGTTTCGGTGGGTTTGTATACTCATTTGAGCGCTGCAATACTCCATTTGCATTTGGACTCCAGGAACAAGACATGAAAAGATCAGCCTGGACACTGGTCCACATGTTTCCACGCTATATCTGATCATATATTTTGAAATATTATGAAATTTGTTGCGCCTTACCTCTGGATTCTGTCTCTTTTCAAATCCTCCCATACACCCATGTGCAAGCTTAACATTTCTTCTAAACTGGACACTAGATATTAGTGAGAAAAAGTTATTTGAAGAATATTTTACTTGAATAAAGACAAACTAAAAATGTAGCAGTAGTTATTTTTTTGTGAAAAGTCCAGAGAAGGGAACTTTCTGTAGGCAGTTTTGGAGATGTCAGTTTTGGACTTGCTGCCTATTATATCCCACCCACTAACAGGTGCCACGATGAAGAGTTAATCAGTGTTATTCACTCATTCATTAATGCATTCATTCTAATGTTATCATTTATAGAGATTCAACGTCAATAGTCACGGCCCCACATAAATCTGACAGATTCTAAATTAATAAACAGTATGATGATAATAAAGAAGATTTTCCAGGAGAAGAGTCTTAATTTGGGGACATTCCACAACATTAAATGTATCTAAAAAAAAAAATACAAATAATCAATAATAGCCTAAACAAATGCTATTTGCTGTCATCTAAAAAATACGAGGGGTGTGTGCCATTACTGGAAGATGACTATTTTTCTATGATATTATGCACCATATCCATAATCTGGTCTACAAATCAAACCATATACATTTTAGAATTAAAAGTGTTCTGGATGTTTATAGTGCCCTAGAATTGTTCATTTAGGATATACAATATAACCGTCCTAAATGAAATGACAGGACTCTTACTTATTACAGCATTTTAGTTAAATAAAGAAATAAAAATTGCAGAGTGACCTTTAGTGAAAAGTCCAGAGAAGGGATCTTTCTGTAGGCAGTCTCTGTGGATCAGAGCTGCTCTCACGTGACTTTTCCATACCTCCATAATCCGGCTTCCTACTAAAACACACTTATATTAGAGGAACCCAAATAATCTTTAGGCTTTTTAAAGAATATTTATATCTTGTTCTACAGACCTGTACGCTGTGTGTTTTCTTGCTCTTTCTTACAAAACTCCAGCTACAGATGTGAATCAGCGCGCATGGCTCAGTACTCCTTTAGACTTGATGAAACACAGCCGAGAATTCGCGTTTCCGTTTAAGCGGACGTTGGTCCTACTCGACTTGCCGTAACTGGAAGTCTTATCGCTTTGTTGCTTTGAACAGTATTTTCTTTTTCAATTGTTTAATAACTTTTTATACGAAAATAAATCATATCTCATGTCGTCCTGAAATAGAAGTAAGTATGTTGTGATATTTTTGTGTTATTTAGATGTCCATTGTGGTGTTTTGTCAACTGGAAAGGGATGCTAATCATGTGTTTTGGCTAATCATGTGCGTTCTCCTGTAGAAGCTGCATTAGAGAGGTGTAAACAATGGCTAATGAACGGTTACGGGCTCTGGAGGATGTGGAAAAGGAGATCGCGGTCGTTCTTCAGTGTGCAGGTGTCTGTCTGCGTTCATCTGCTTGTCTGATGGGTTTCTTGGAATGTCGCTAGGAGGAGTGAACTTCCTTTATATTAAATCCGGAGAAGCTCTATAATCAAACATCTTTTATACGGTTTCACACACACCACAGTGCTGCCGAAGTGTCGGTTGGTCAGAAGGTGGTGGGCCAGGTGGACTAGGGTTCTCTAACAGCAGCTCACACTGTTTAACCAGCTCAAAAAAAAGAAAAACACCGGTTTACTTTAATGCGCATGCGCCAAATGTTATTGCATGAAATAATAATTAAAAAAAACATTCTAAGGATTTAAACAAATTTGTTATTTATTCAGGACATTGATAAATTGAGAATAATGATTTGTGTTTGTATTGTTTATTCAAAATTGTTTTATTTTTTAATGAAGCAGCCCCAAAATTTAGTTTGACATTATTTTCTCATTATATAATCCATGGTATTGGTGTTCAGTGTCTGGTCCTAGAGGATGCCTTTCCTTGCTCCCAAAAAAATATTACTTCTACATAGTTTTTGGCTAGTTCACGATTGTCGAAGAAACTCTAAACCACCACGACAATGCTTTTTCTTCTTCCCTGTGGAATTCCTTACACTCCAGGATCTTTATCTATGGCCTGGCAAAGACATTGGTGTTGACTTCAGCCTCAGACATTTTAGAAAAGTAGTCTGGAAAGGTACTTGAAGGCTGCCACTTGCTTATCTGATGCTGTGACAAATTCTTTAATAACAAACAACTTGATGTGCAGCACTTTTCATCATTTGAATTCTCATCTCAGTTGATTTCCTAGTCCTTTCATAGTCATCATACTTTTGTTGCATTTAGCAATGTCCTGAAGCTGATTTTTTAATAAGACAAACTTTCATTCGCATTCAAAATTCCAACGATTTCAGACTTTGGCAGACATAAAATCATACTTTTGCATCAGCAAGGCTAATCAGCAAACAAACTGGATACTTAAAATATGGTATTTAAGCTGTTTTCACAAGAATACCGAAAGTCCTACAAATCTTTAAGTCTAATGACAAGTTTCTCCGCCAAGAAACCACATTTTCCGGAAAGGGCACAGGGTGAAATAGCTAAAATATCCTAGAAAACTTGAATGAAGATCAGTGAAAAAGAGTATTATAGAGTAAAAGAGAGTGCATACTGTATATGCGTGTGTACAATGTATAGTTCTGCTTTAGAGTGGCATAGTGTCAGTAGAAACGATTCATAAATCATAGTAATCAAATCATTAATCATAATTGTTTGTAAATGCTGTTATCCTTTAGGAACCATAGTGCTGGAGTTGTCCAAGGAGAAGCACAATTCAAATTTATTAGATCGGCAGCTCAACCAGTTTCAGACCTCAATTAACAGGATCGAAAGCGAGCTCAGCTCTCAGATCCGCTATCTTACACAGGTGAGCTTATCTGTTCTCTTTTCCATCATGTAGGCTTTTGTGAATTACATGTTCTTGTATAGAATCCAATTGTATGTAAACAGCGGTAAAGTATTATGGAAGTAAATGGCGAAGGACTTGCATGCTTCAAACAAATGCAACACATTTGTGTGAAAAGTAATTTCGAATCGCCTGAGACACGAGTGTGCACTTTCTCCTTTTCCATTTGAGTACAGGTGGCGACCGGTCAGCCTCATGAAGGGTCAACATACTCGGCACGAAAGGACTGCCAGATGGCCCTCAACCGTGCTGAATACGCCCGTGTCAAACTGGGCGAACTGAGACGTACCTGTGAGATGATGCTCGATCCCCAGACATGATGGAACCGATGTTTGCATTTCTGTTTTATTGCAAATGTATGAGCATAACATTTAGATTTAGTCAGAGTTGCAAGAAAATTTTGTTCAAGGTTCTTGAACCATGGCTTTGTCAGAAAGCCCATGTTTGTTTGTTTTTTTTATATTAACTATACATTTGTACTGCTTTGTGTTTTTTCTTGTTGAACCTTTATTTCCCCCTCAAACAAATTATCACTTACTTTTTTAAGTGATGTCTCACCATTTTGTTACAAATAAAAAAAAGTCCCCATATTGAAATAAGCATTTTATTTCCACTTCATGTTTTTTTCAGAGTAATGTCTCACTGCCATTACATTCATATAATGTAGACAAGGAAAAGGGAAAATATAATCAGTATGAGGAGGTATAATTTCCAACACAAAGAGATGAATACATAAATCACACAATAATAACAACATGTTCCTATTACTATAAAGAGCCACACATTAATAGACAGGAAAGTTTTCACACTAAAGTCACTTGGTTTTTGCCTATAGAATGATGCAGTTAACATTTTGTGTGGTCCAGTGATTCATTTATTTTAGGGTTATCTGCTATAGGAATGTGTAATTCACAGAACATCCATCTTCACATACATGCATAAGAGCATTTTACAGCTGTTTTGCTTATCAATGATAGATCATAATTTTTTTTTTTTTATATTTTCCATTTTTCCTAAAGACAAAAACCTCAAACTGCTACAACAACCGATCCATTATAATAAATAAAGTGATCTGCAAATAAATAATGTTTAGAAGATTTGATCGACCGCTGAATATCCTCCGCTTATGTCACCATGTAATCCTGGCGCTTGTTCAGGCGAACCTGGCAGAGAGAGATGGCGCCAACTCCAACGTACACGGCAGCAGCAATGAAGCAGTTGATCGCCACTTGGTTGTATAGGCTGTAGATTGCCTGGGGTGGGTTTTTGCTGTGGGTAAAGTTGAGAGATATGAGACAGAAATTGGTGTTACATGTAGTAAAGTGGCTTTCAGTCATGTAATATTCCATGTCAGAACAAAAGATAGAACTTTATTAATCCCAAAGGAAATTCTTTTGCCAGAGCCTACTTCAGTGTAGAAGAAACAAATCCAAATATACATGAAATATTATTTAAAAAAATTAAGTATTCTATATATAGAAATATATTTGAAAATACAAAAAAAAAAAAAAAGCATTCAATACATCAACTACACTGCTGTTCATTAGTGACATCCAGGAAACATAGCAGACTGAAAAGCAAAATGTTATATTTGCATTGGTCAGGAAGTTGGAAATGTTTGTGAAATATTCGTATGTCCTTTTAGAACATTCTATTCTAAATTTAGTCCCCATTCTACTCCACCCCTCTGAGATGTTCTGAGATTTTGTGGAGTGTGTTTGTGGAGATTTGTGCTCATTCAATTGCAAGGGTGTTAGTAGAGCATTTCGCAGACATGTGTAGGTGTGATGACACCTATCTTTGCATACATATTAAGCACACTGGATCTGGAAAGGATATCTGGAATAAGCACCAGTCACCGCTTGCATGTCGATAAAACAATATCAGTTAGTTCATTTATTATTATTATTATTATTATTATTATTATTAGGTGGCAATATTAACGAAAGGAAAAGTTTATAGGACTGTGGTGAGACCTGTGATGTTTTATGGTTTAGAGACAGTGGCATTGTGTAAAAGACAGGAGGTGGCGCTGGAGGTAGCAGAGCTGAAGATGTTGAGGTTTTCGTTGGGAGTGACGAAGATGGACAGGATTAGAAACGAGTGTATTAGAGAAACAGCGCATGTTGGACGTTTTGGAGACAAGGTGAGGAAGGTGAGATTGAGATGGTTTGGACATGTGCAGAGGAGGGACATGGGGCATATCGGTAGGAGAATGCTGAGGATGGAGCCGCCAGGAAGGAGGAAAAGAGGAAGACCAAAGAGGAGGTTTATGGATGTGGGGAGGGAAGACATGCAGGTAGTTGGTTTGAAAGAGGCAGATGTAGAGGACAGGAGTCCTCCGTAATGGGAGAAGCCGAAAGAAGAAGGGTGGCAATATTAACATAGCATTTAGTGTTTAGGTATAATTCTTTGTTATGTTTTGGATTTCCCTTCAGGATCTTTTCCTGCCTCACACCCTGGGATCCCAAGATAGGATCTGGATCCACTCTGACCCTTGCATAACATTTTTTTTTTTGCTATGAATGAAATGTATGTATGAATATAATAAAATCTATAATTTTTTGACATTCTGTAAAGCTGCTTTGAGACAATGTCCATTGTGAAAATCACAAAAAATAAAATGTATGAATATATGTATGAATAAGTGTTCAGTGAATTAATAAGTGAGTGAGTAAGCGAAGTAAGTGAATCATTTACATTTTCATTCCTACACTCATTCACAAATTCATCCATTCACTCATTTAATCACTTATTCATTCACTCATTTATACACAGCATAATACCCACAATATATATCCAAAGAAATGCCAGAAAACTTTGGCTAGACAAAACATTTTTATACACACACACACTGTTTTACGTATTAACGCAAATTCATTTTAACAGCACTAATTTTATTAACGCGCCATCAATGCAGCGCACATTTCCGTTTGACCATTTTTATTAAATAATAAATAAATAAATAAATAAATAAATAAATAAATATAAAAGGGGCGAAATTAAAACCTTCAACCCAACACATTTATTAACGACGTCCTTTCATTACTCGGATATAAAAAGAAATTAAGTCCACCGAAAAATTATTTTTAGTCATAAACATTTGTTTTGCTGATGCACCAAGTCTCAAATCAAGCACCAAAATCTTCTTTTTTCCCACGTGTCTAATAGACATAAACAAGTTCTTTGAAAAACATTTATGACCTCTGAAACATGTCTAGTTTTCATGCTCTATGTTGAGTATGGTTTTACTAATAAGAAAAAGACATTTGTATAAAGCACCCATATTTGTCCATGCCCATGTTGATTAGAGTATTAAAAACTTGAACAGTATTAATTTAATGTACATTTAGAACAGATAAGTGTGATTAAGTTGCAATAAAATGAGTTAACACACATATATATATATATATATATATACACACACACACACACACACACACACACACACACACACACACACAAC
>JAAIIK010000027.1:2180059-2215394 GCA_014706435.1 Silurus glanis
TTGCTGTGTACCTGTACTATGCAATGACAATAAAGTTCTATCTATCTATCTATGTCTGTCTGTCTGTCTGTCTGCAACCTTTTAATCCAGGCAAAGGTCAGAGTGGGTATACCTTAACACTAAATGCTGCATTATTATGTCACCCAAAATAATAAAAATAATCATAATAATAAGTGAATAAATGTCTTAATAAACGAGTGATTGAATGTATTAATGTACTCTGCACAATCCTACAAGGACAAACAAGTCTTTTAACTGTAATGTCTAACCCATGAGTAAGAGCTATTCATTTGTTTTCAATACACAACATAGGCATGGAAATATAAACATATCATCCCTAGCTCTAAATCCATATTGTTTAGCATCATGATAGAAACCACTCACTCGTTCCTGATGTCTTCCTCAGTAAAGGGAACGTCCTCGATCAGCACAGCGGATTTAGCACTGAAGAAGATCCCCAGCATCCCCTTAATCATAAAAACAACACCCAGACTCTCAGGGTCACACAATACATTACAGGAGGAAAGAAAAAAAAACACACTACAGAATGATTAGATGATGTGGTTACAAATAATTTCGATTATGATGGTCGTCTCAACCCTTTTTACAAGCATGTTGAACAGGAGAGAATGGAAATTTCAGCGAGCGATCAATGAGACGGAGATGAAGGCCAGCTCTTACCAACATGATGACACCCCAGATGCTTAACACAATCCCACAGGCGGCTAATTTGGGCCCGCAAAATAGCAGAGACGGCATTGTCAATGATTAAAATAATAGCCGACAGGGAAAATAATACAAAACTATTGGAAAGGAAAAACGACGGCGGCCGCAAACGCGATAAATATGGTCGCTAGACGCCTTCGCCTCCGCTCGGCTTTTTCCGTCCGCGTTCGTCTTCTTGGCTCCGGATTCGATAACTTCCGACCAATCATACGCAAAAACACACCGGGTTTGCATTGCATTGTGGGATGGCTAGCATAGCGCGTTAAGAACAAAAACAAGATATAATTGATATAATTCAGTGGTTACAAATTGTTTAATAATTGAAAAAACGTTTTTTTAAACTTGGGTTAAATATTAATTGTATATAGTTAGTCAGTAAGGTGGTATTTTTTTTTTATAACCACAGCGGCGGAGTAAAACGTTAGCTGACTGTTATTGTGCCGGGAAACTTTGCTAGAATGACTTCGTCTTCAGCAAAGGTAAGATTGTTCACCTGTTTGGTGTCATAAAATGCCTGATGAATGCTGTAATTCGGATTTAAGGAGCTTTATGTGCTGTAAATAGGTGGGCGAGATCTTCTCGGCGGCAGGAGTTGCCTTTAGTAAACTGGGTGAACTCACCATGCAGCTGCATCCTGTAGCTGATTCCTCTCCTGCAGGGTAAGAGTTCACTTCATGACCACTCAGTACACAAGAGCATCGCATGACCTGGATTTGTTCAGCTGTGCATCAGGGATAGCTTTTTATTTTGAAAGAGTTGCAATGATTATTTCAGGGGAAAAGCCCACCTGAACAGTTTGCATTTCAATGTCTGGTGTGAACCTGATGTTCTGCTGAAGGTCCTTCATCAACATATTGGTCTGTTTGCACTCTAATGGAGATGGCTTTGGGGTTTATTCCAAGACTTCATCTTTGCCTAAAGAACGCCTATCAATCGATATATCAATCTATCTAACTTTCTACCTACCTAACTAACGAAACATTCAATTCAGCTCTTACATCAAAAGTGCTGATTATAAATGAAATTACTGATCAGAAGTTTAATGTACTGTGTTTATCTGAATCATGAATTAAATCCAAAGATATTTCTATAAATATTTATAATATAATATATTTAAATACCCCCACACACACACTAGAGGTGCCCAAACTGGAGCCTGCGGACCAAAGTTGGTCCAGTGTGACTTTCAATTTTGGCCACCATTCCATATATGAGAAGTGAGGGAAAAAAACATTACTGATACAGATCCATGTATCTTTGCAAAGCCAGGAAGCAGACAAGCAGGCTGAACTGACCGTCTGCTATCCGCACTTGAGTTGTCACGTAGGGTTCACCGTATTGACCCTGAGCAAAACCAATATTGTAGAAGTTTGTTTTAGTCACTTCATTAACATAAAATTCAGTTCGACTGAACGCACTAAAGAGGATTATTTGATCTGAAGAAAGGATTGTGAAACATTAGCTCTCTTACATAAATAGCGCTGATTATATATGAAATTACTGCTGATCAGGAGTTTAATGTACTGTGTTTAACAGAATCGTGGATTAAACCCAACGAATATTTATTATTGAATGAAGCTAATCTTCCAGGGTGTAGTTCTATACACCAGCCCTGTGTCACTGGCAGTGAAGGAGGTGTCGCACTTATTTCTAAAAACAAGCGTCCCAAAAAAAACTAAAACATATATGTAACTAAAAAAGAAATATATTATAATATTGAACATATTTTGTATAAAATGTTTCATAATAAATTATAATTGTAATATAAAAACCCGAATGAAATTCTTTACAACATATGTAGGTTCCAAAAATATTTCTAGTAAATCAATTCCATTAATATCATTTATAGACCCTCAGGGCTCTATTCTGGTTTTCTTATAGAATTTGCAGATTTCATTTTGATTCTTTAGGCTAAGTATTAATTGTCTGACCATTTAAGGCAGATTACAGAGTAACGTATTCTGTTTATTGATTTATTTTCAAATATTTTAAAATCATAAATGAGCTGATTTGTGGCAAATTTGTATTTTATTATGATAGAAACAATAAAATATATATAGAATGCAAATTAAGTTTTCATATTTAAATTTTTTTCTGCACCTCTGATCCTGACATCTAAATGTCGCTGAAATTCGGCGAGAAAAGAAGCTCTTGCTCTTGACCGATTGAGTTTGTGAAATGTTCCTCCTATTTAAACCACATTGTAACTGCACTAACAAAGTCACCAGCCAAAAAATTAACGTCCAAAGTCACAGACACATCATGGATATTTATAAATTTTTTTTTTATGTTTAAAATGTGGACTTTTTCTTTGACTGTTCCATGATTCTGACAGCCCTTTTAGAAGGTCTGCTGCTTATCCCCTATTTCAACACTTTTCTTTTAGAGCCAAGTGGACAGAGACTGAAATTGAGATGCTGCGTTCAGCTGTCAGCCGATTTGGTGATGATTTGAACAATATCAGCTCTGTCATTAAAGAGCGCACAGTGTAAGTTTGAACCAGCCTATTGTTGGTTCTGTCTGTAGACATATTGTTTCTTATTGATTCACAATATGATGTTAAATTTCACTGTTTTCGTCACTCTTATTCAGACGGTGTTGAATTAGCTACAGAGTAAATAATTTAGGAAAAAATCACTATTTATGGAAGGAGTCTCCAGTGTCAGTTCTTTTTTTTTTTTTTTTTTTTTCAGTCAGAAGTAACAGTTTTACGCTATATCACATTAAAGTTAATTTTCCAGACAGAGGAAAGTCTACACGGTAATTTCAGGTACCGAGTAACATGACAGGATGTATTCTCTGTTTTACTGAATTCAAGAGTGGGGGGGAAAGAGGGTGGTAAAGGAACGATGTTTTGTAGACATTCCACCCATAACTATAAATGGATAAAAAGTATGTGGTACTCTATATATATAAAAAAAAAAAAAATTTATATTATTGGTGAAAAAGCGCTAAAACTCTGTTTTATAATCAGCATTGGGCCGGTTGTGTTGTTCTTCACACAGATGATATCTGATGATGCACTTTAAATCTCTCAGTGCCCAGATTAAGACCACAGTAAAGAGGAAGCTCTATGAGGACAACAGAGTCCCGCTGTCATCAGAGCCGCCCCAAAAGACTGTGAAGAAAACGCTAGCAGCGACTCCAGCATCCATGACTCCAATCTCACAAGCCGTGACAACAGGATTGCAGCGGGCGTCATCTTTGGCACACGCTATCAAAAAGCCAAAAACTGCAGGTGACCAGTGTGAAAACATCCTTCAGCATGTCGTTTCAGTGTCTTGATTACTTGCAAACAACCCAGTGAGTTAACCCAATGGCCTTTTGCATCAGATGTGACACTCAGTGCCCTGAATGACTCCGATGTCAACAGTGATCTGGTGGATATGGAAGGATTAGGAGAGGGTTCTACCAAGAAAAACAATTTTGACCAAGGTAAGAGTGAGATTTAATGTGTATTCAATGGATTGGATAGAATTTATTTTTATAACTGAAAGCTTATAAATTGAATGCAAGGTTGTAATGCATTATAGTGTTTATGCATTTGTGAGAGAGAGAGAGAGATGCACATTGACTACTCTTAAATATATCCAAGTTTAATTTCTATAGTATTGTTCCTCCCCAAAGCGGAACAAAAAAGAACATTGTAGAGAATGCCTTTGCATGCTGTATTTTCCTTCACTGAAACTAAAAGGCATAAACATGTTCCACCATGACAATGTGCCTGTGCACATATGGAAGATATGGTTTGCCAAGGCTGAAGTAAAGGAACCTAAGTGTCCTGCACAGACCCTTGACCTCAGCACAGCTGAATTCCTTTGGGATGAAGCTGTTATTTCACCTCTGAGTATCTCACCTCTGTTCTATGGTGGCTGAATGCAATGCACCAACATTTAGCAGAAGGACAGACACAGAAGAGTGGAGGTTATAATAATAGTAAATGGGGACTAAATCTGTTTCATCTATGTTCAGAAACTCAAAGAAATAAGATGAGTGATGGTCAGGCATCCACAAACTTATGGATATAGACTGATCAGGAATAACATTGTGACCACCTGCCTAATATTGTGCTCGTCCCTGTTTTGCTGCCATAAAACAGTCCTGCATTAACAGCATTCAGTTCTTCAGCATTTAAGCTACAGGAGCTCGTCTGTTGGATCGGACCACACAGACCAGCCTTCGGTCCCCACGTGCATCAATGAGCCTTGGCCACCCACGAACTTGTCGCCGGTTCACCACTGTTCCTTCCTTGGTCCACTTTTCATACACACTGACCACTGCAGACCAGGAACATCCCACAAGAGCTGCAGTTTTGAAGATGCTCTGACCCAGTCGTGCCAGTGTTTTTCACTTCACCGGTCATAATGTTATTTCATAATGTCATGCCTGATCAGTGTATAGTGTAGCAAACGATTACTAAAAGAATGTTAATCCCATTAAACCAGTAAATTTTTTTTCTTTTTCATTTCAGAGTGTCTGAGTTTGGACTCCAGCCTTATTATGAACTCCAGCGACCTGCCACTGCTTTCCCGGTGAAATCCATTCACTGAACTGTTAGTGGAAGACCAATGCAGACAAGATGATGCGACATTCAGGCTAATAAATGAACACTGATAAAAGAAAAATAGAGAAAACCCAATTTCAAACTCTCAATTTTATGATACCAAAAGGGTATTTTTGAATTTGCTAGATACAATGAGCTTAAAGTCAAGACTGGCTTTGGACATTAAACGTTTTAGATGACTGAGTAAAACTCCTACAGCTACGCTAGTTTTTTTTTGTATTATATTTTAAAATACTCTTTATTGTCAAAGAGGGTAGTGACCGCTCCCATTGACTTTTTTACCAATGGGTCTTGACACAATGCATCATCAAATAAATAAATAAATAAAGGGTTTAAATACAGTATCTTTATTTTCCTGATCGATATTTACAACGTAAAATACAAATTCAAAATTGAACAGCATTTTGTATCTACTAGAAATGAGACGATAAGCGGTGCAGAATATGCTTAGAGGGAATGAATATATCTTTATATACCTCATTGCTTCATTTTACAATTCAGAAAAATACTTCCTCTTCAGTTTATTGTGGCTATATCATATTTACATGTCAAACACTAGAGGCAAGAGTTGTGTGTATGTTTTCTTTTTAAAATCATATTATATAATGCTCCATATGCTTAAAATTTTTTTCCCTGGCCTCATATCCCAGCTTTGTAACAGACACTGATTAACACTCATCCTTCATCCATTTAAAAAAAAAAAAAGTAAAATGCAGATAATGAGCTTCCCATTTAAGTGAGAGAAATAAACGACAAAAATGTACAAACCTAAAACCGTTTTTCAAGTGATGTCTGTTCTTCAACCAAAAAAAAAAAAAAAAAAAAAAATGCAAATTTTTGTAAAAAAGTCCAAATTACTGAAATATACTTTTGAAAATTGACAATTTGTGAATTTACATAAATAATAAATTTACATTTCAATGATCAATATGTTCATTTCAGGAAAAAAAAAAGCAAAGAGAGAAGACACAGAATGTTGAAAAACAAAAAAAAAAAAAGAATCAGACTTCTATTCTATTCCATGATGCACTTATATCCATATTGCACGATCCTTTTCACAACTCGATTGAGATCCATTGGTATTAATTTAAACAGGAGACTCACAATATGTGCAAATATCTTTGGAATTACTTTACAAGGCATTTCATTGTACCAGCAATAAAGCTAAAATGAAGGAAAGGCAAGAGCGTTTCAAGAAATCTTCCAAGAAAGTTCCTTCTCTACATCCTCACGAAGTAAAATCAATGCTACGCTTGAAATATAAGGTTGGAATTTAGCTGCTGAGACGCAATTCTGAAATGTAACGTGGCTTGACGCTTTCTAGTCAGTGTTTGATCCACAACAGTCCTGCTCAAAGACTGTCTTGGAAACATTAATGCATGTCAGCAAAAATAAAAGTCGGTATTCAGCAAATACTGTACATCCAATAATTCTTTTTTTGTTGTTTTTTTACAATACCCCAAACAAAAATATGGAAATATGATCCCATTTAGATAATGTAATCTAGACTTACATTAATAATGTCTAACACTGTGCAAATGAAAAAAAAAAGAAAGAAAAGAAATGGCCATGTATGTATTTTTGTGTCTATGTATATACAGTGGTGCGAAAAAGTGTTTGCCCCTTCCTGATTTCTTATTTTTTTGCATGTTTGTCACACTTTAATGTTTGAGATCATCAAACTAATTTAAATATTAGTAAAAGATAACACAAGTGAACACAACATGCAATTTTTAAATGAAGGCTTTTATTATTGTGGGAAAACAAAATCCAAAACTACATGGCCCTGTGTGAAAGTGTTTGCCTCCTGTTAAAACTGAGTTTAATTTCTGAGTTTAATAGCCACACACAGGCCTGATTACTGCCATACCTGTTCACTATCAAGAAATCTCTTAATAAGGACCTGTCTGACAGTGAAGTAGACCAAAAGATCCTCAAAAGCTAGACATCATGCTGAGATCCAAAGAAATTCAGAAACAAATGAGAAAGAAAGTAATTGAGATCTATCAGTCTGGAAAAGGTTATAAAGCCGTTTCTAAAGCTTTGGGACTCCAGCGAACCACAGTGAGAGACATTATTCTCAAATGGCAAAAACATGGAACAGTGGAGAACCTTCCCAGGAGTGGCCGGCCAACCAAAATTACTCCAAGAGCACAGCGACGACTCATCCAAGAGGTCACAAAAGACCCCACAACAACATTCAAAGAACTGCAGGCCTCGCCTCAGTTGAGGTCAGTTTTCATGACTCCACCATAAGAAAGAAACTGGGCAAAAATATTCAGCATGGCAGAGTTCCAAGACGAAAACCGCAGCTGAGCAAAAAGAACATAAAGGCTCGTCTCAGTTTTGCCAGAAAACATCTTGATGATCCCCAAGACTTTTGGGGAAAATACAATTTGTGGACTGACAAGACAAAAGTTTAACTTTTTGGAAGGTGTGCGTCCCATTACGTCTGGCGTAAAAGTAACACCGCATTTCATCATCATACCAACAGTAAAATATGGTGGTGGTAGTGTGATGGTCTGGGGCTGTTTTGCTGCTGCTTCAGGACCTGAAAGACTTGCTGTGAGAAATGGAACCATGAATTTAGCTCTTTCTCAAAAAATCCTGAAGGAAAATGTCCGGCCAACTGTTCGTGACCTTAAGCTGAAGCGAACTTGGGTTCTGCAGCAGGACAATATGGCTAAAGAAAAACAAAATAAAGACTTTGGAGTGGCCTAGTCAAAGACCTGACCTGAATCCTATTGAGATGCTGTGGCATGACCTTAAAAAGGCTAGAAAACCCTCCAATGTGGCTGAACTACAACAATTCTGCATAGATGAGTGGACCAACATTCCTCCACAGCGCCGTGACAGACTCATTGCAAGTTATCGCAAACGCTTGATTGCAGTTGTTGCTGCTAAGGGTGGTCCAACCAGTTATTAGGTTTAGGAGGCAAAAACACTTTCACACAGGGTCATGTAGTTTTGCATTTTGTTTTCTCTCAATAATAATAACCTTCATTTAAAAACTGCATGTTGTGTTCACTTGTGTTATATTTTACTAATATTTAAATTAGTTTGATTATCTGAAACATTCAAGTGTGGAAAAACATGCAAAAAAGAAATCAGGAAGGGGGCAAACACTTTTTCACATCACTGTATATACTGTGAAGTTTATACCTTACGATACTGTGTATGTCCCTGCTTTGCCAAATTATGTGCTGTAATTTGTTAAATTAGGAAGTATACTACCCCATACTGATCACCATTCTTTAAGACTCCTGGGTATGCTAGTAGGCCTACGATTATTTTAAAACTATGATGTCATTGTAACTCATCTCCATCGTAATTCAGGGACTACCCGGATATAAAATTTACATTAACAGCATTTGAAAAGGCGCCTTGGATTTATCTAATTTTTATACAGCTGAGCAGCTGTGGGGTTAAGGGTCTTGCTCAGGGGCCCAGGAGTGGCAGCTTGGTGTGGAATTAAACCCCTAAAATATAATACAATGTAAGGGCCTGCTATTGTTATTTCAAGGGTTGCTGAAAAGTTTTTATGCAAAAATTATAAGAAAAAAATAAAATAAAATAAAAATGACCCTGTAAAACATACAGAAAATGAATGCATACACTTGTGGCCTGAACAGGCTACTGATATAATTAATAATGTTTAAATATTCTTTTTCCGAACACCTCAATAGCTGATGGATGAGATTTGTAAAGGCAAAACGTGTCTATTTGCATGCTTACAAGAAATCCATATGTGTAAATAGCGACCTGAATGCGCTCTCGAAAACACTGTCATGAATGCGAGTGTAAATCCTATTTTTCGAATGCAAGGAAAAACATTGTCCTGGTGCAAGTGAACTGTGAACAATGCATCGTTCCTGCCACCGAGACATTTACTTTCATTACCATAAAACTTTCCTTGAACGTGTTCTGCAAAATAATGTGGAACCGAATACATTCCTTAAAGCACCGAGTAACGAGATGAAGAGCTGATCTCGGGACATGGGTCAGGAAAGACAGAAACGTTCTTACTCTGCCAGGTGAACTGATGTGGTTTAAATGCTGGGGTGCTGGGATGTAAACGGCGAGGGAGGAGACAGCGAGAGTGCGATGTTCTGAGGGCTCGGACATGCAGCACTTGAGGGCGAGTCCGCTGACTGGGAAACACTACACAGAGGGTGGGTAAAAAAAAAACACAAAATCAACACTACGGACAGAATGGAGAGAAAATAAAACCCTGATCATGACGGTGTAACAGATGTTTCGTTTTTAAGGCCTCACCTGACAGTGCAACTAGTAATGTGGGCAGGATCTGTAACTCCAGCAACAAAGAGCTTTTTAGGGGGACCGTCTGATTCTACGCCACCTGATGAAGAAGGTAAAAAAAAACAAGAATGTAGTACTGTTTTTTTTTTAAGTCATTTGTATATAATAACATTCAATATTTTATGACTGGAACAAAACTTTATGAAAGTTTAACTAAGTTTGTACCTTTTCTTTTTAAAGGTGTGACCACTGGCCATCTCACAGATGAACTTACAGGACCCCTGCCAAAAATCAGAAAGCTGCTACTGCAATGTTTCTCAAAAGTTTTGATATAGGGGATATTTCTGCATAGAGCTGTAGTAAATCATAATGATATTGCTAACAAGAAAATCCTAGCAGGCACAAAACTCAACTCTCATACCATTTTTTTCTGATGTGCTAAAAGCATCTATTAGAATTTTGCTTTCTTTTTACAACCATAGCCACACCTACATTTATTCTCACAAGAGACAAAAGTATCTTAAAGTAAAATATAGGTAAAGTATAGCAGAAGAAAATGCACATTTCCTAATGGCAGCCTTTCCCTTTTAGCGACTGTTTTCAGACAGCCCAATTTTATTTTATACAGCAAATGTCTCCTTTATACACCGATCAGCATAACATTACACCTAATATTTTGATGGTCCCTCTTTTGTTCCCAAAACAGTCCTTACCGCTCGAGCATTAACAGTATTAACTTCTTTAGCAATTTGAGATACAGTAGCTCGTCTGACCCTGTCGCCGGTAGACCACTGTTCCTTCCTTGGATGACTTTTGATAGATACGGACCACTGCAGACCAGGAACATCCCACACGAGCTGCAGTTTTCGAGATGATCTGATCGTCTAGCCATCACAATTTGGCCCTTGTCAAACTTGCTTAAATTCTTATGCTTGCCCATTTTTCATGCTTCTAACATGTCAACTTTGAGGACAAAATGTTCAATTGCTGCCTAATAAATCCCACCCACTAACAGGTGCCATGATGATAATCTGTGTCATTCACTTCCCTGGTCATAATGTTATAATGTCATAATGTTGAGTTAAATAATAATCATAATAGTTGTATAGCAATGGTGAATCCCCTGTTCTGCACATTTTAGAGATTTACACACTCTTGAACACGTATTTGTTTCACTTGTATTAAAAATAAGCTTTTGATGACAACCCATTTGGTTATACTAGAGTTGGAAATTGATCTTGATTAGAATTAATTTTGCAGATCAATCATTAGAAGGGGGGAAAATTAGATTTTTTTTTTCTTCCAAACTGCAAGCATTGACAAAAAAAACAAACAACTAAATATTTAGAACTTCTCAAGTGTGGAAAAAATTACCCCTTGTAAGTCAACAATCCCTCTAATGGTGTTAAAAACAAGAACAGCTTTCTAAAGTAACGGTACATTTACCTCAGACGTGAACGAGTCATAAATTTCGAATAAACCCAAAACTCCAAAATGATGCACCATATTATTAAATGTGCATTTTCCATTCATGAATGTGCTGGTAGTACAATAAAAACCTACCCCCTGAACCTTCTTGTTGGGCTGGGGGAAGAATTAGGAGTTACTCCTGAGTCTTGGGAATGGAAGTCCTGTGACAATAAGAGTGAGTGAGAAATATTAAGAGATATTTTGAAAGCGATTAAATCGAAGCGGTCCATCATACTCACTGGTGATAGATGCCCATGCCAGGGAGTTGGAGGAGGAGAGGGGACTGTCGCAGAGGCACTATGAACAGACAAAGTCAAACATTAAACGCTGCTTTATGATTCGAAACGCTGTTGCATTATATAATGTTCCATTCAACATTATGCTGAGAAATAGACCATTACCTTAGTCTCTGTGAACGTTCTCTTAGAGTCAGTTCCATATTTTCCATCTGCAGCATAAAAACGGTACAATCAAGATAAGATTGTAGGAAATCTGAGCCTTATTTCTCCAAATAAGCCTTATGCACCTAAACATGAAATCAATCCAGATTAATTAACTGTGAGTAGTAATATCGCTTTTGTTCTGTCCTAAGACTCTGATCTCACCTGCCACCTATGATCCGGTCTCTCACCGTACAAGGAGAACGGAGAAAAAGCCAGGGTCTAGAACAAAAATAAAGGCAATGCATTGATTTTCTCTGGGCAATGACTGTCAATACAACAGCTCACCTCGATGCCTATAATATAAATAAACACTCACTCTAGAGGGGCAGCTTGGGTTTACAGACACACTGCTCCGACGATACCGGGCCGAAGTGTTAGAGCTGAACACTGTCATTCCGTCACTGTTGGGAAAGTGTAGAGGTTCACCATATTCTCGAGTTACACCAAGTTATGTCATACAGTTGTACGCTCTCCTACTCTACATTTAGACAGTCGCCAGATTTTGAGACGGGATTACACAAGTACCCTACAACACGTAATAAATACTCTAGTTGCACAACTAAACTGCACAAGAACCTGGAGTTAAATAACAATTTTAACAGTGGCTGGAGTTCAAACCTCAACACTGCCAGAAGGCCATTGATGGGCGCTTTAACCCTCGCATTCTATCTCTGTGCTTGGCCTAATTCTCAGTTCGATTCAGTACAAGTTGATTTTTACATTGGTGTGTGAATAAAAAAAAACATTAACAAGCCAGAAAGCAACAGTAAAGTAAGTACTTATGGAACATCAAATGCTCACACGCTGCCACCGCATATGGAAATGAATCGTGCTCTTCACTTTCATGTAAATTTACTTATGTTATAAATACGACATCATTCTTTCTTCTTGATAACCTGGATTCCTTTAGGATGAAACCTTGAAAGGAGCTAGACTTGAAAGAGATCTTGTCCTCTTTTGAGTGAGATCATGAGCAGAGGTCGACCAATTCATCGGTACTGATTATTGATTGGTGGATCAGCAATTGATCAGCAAAAATCCAAATCTGTAGTTTTTCCGGGTTGCGTTACACAGTACGAGAGCGGCCTCTAGAGGCGAATCACTGATGCCATGTGCTGTTTCTTGGACTTGTCTTTTTTTTATTCATTTTCGATATAACATTTTTTTATTTAGAGTGTTACTTTTTGTTTCATTTTGAATGCATGTTTTTTTTATTATTATTATTAAAGGTGTACTATTTTACATGGAGTGCTATGTTTGTTTGATTGTTTTTTTCATCCAGTACCCATTGGTTAATTAATCGGCTATCGGCAAGTACAATCCAATCTAGCTATCGGTATCAGTAGAAACCACTATCGGTCGACCTCTAATCATGAGTAATTACTTCTCTATAACCATAAAATCAAATACTATTGAGCATGTATTTTCTTAATTCAGTAAGGACAGTCGACTGCATGTTTAAAACAGCATCATGTGAAAGGCCTTTGATTTCAAAAGGAGATTCTTTTAGAACTCAGAGAGATCAATCATATATATTGTATATATTTTTATATATTCTCCATCTGATTTTGATGGTCTCTCAGACTGACGTGGACTGTAACCAATCAGTAGCAAACATGTGATGTTTAATAAGGACCAAATCTGTAAAGGTAAGACTGCTTCTTAATTTTCACATGCACAATGCAGCACAGTGAAATTCTTTTTTCTCATATCCCAGTGATGTTAGAAAGCAGGGGTTCGAATGCAGGTCAGCCATGATACAAGGCCCCTGGAGCACAGAGGGTTAAGGGCATTGCTCAAGGGCCCAAGAATGGTAGCTTGACAAATCTGGGGCTTGTAACACCAACCTTCCGATCTGTGACCTGAGCCTTAATTACTGAGCTACCACTTCCCCAAAAGAGGTCTAATAATATATCCAGAGACTTTCTGGATTTGATACTAAAACAACAGCATGTATATGATGATAAACAGGTCGTGCACACGTGTCCTACTTACCTGACACTGGTGATCATGGGGGCGCTGTTAGACCGCCGCAAAGCCCCGCCCCCGTTGCTTCCAGCTGCGCCTGCGCATTGGTCCACTTCCATTCTCTCCATGGCTCGTCGGCGGGGCGGCGCACGATTCAGGCGCGCGGCCGGACTGCGCGCTCCCCGCAGCGGCGTGAGCTGGCAAATTTAATGCGGCGAAAGCCTGACCAGCAGGCCGCGCGCTGAAAGTCCCCGGTCCCAATTTCAAGCCGTGGGATAACTGAGTCCAGATTATTACATTAATGATGGTCCCTTCGCAGTCGCATTTCTCCCCCTCCTTCCAAGCTGTAAGGTTTGAACAAAGGACACGGTGTACAAAACTACCCGAACTAGTTGGTCGGGTTATTGCTCAAGTGAAGTTCACGACTTAGCTCCGACAAGTTTACCAGCTGCTCGTCTACACCACCAGTCAGAAGTAGTTCTGGCACTTCGCGAAACTTTCACAAACTGCTCACATCACGTTCTATACTGTTTTGTAGTCCTAGAATTCCTGAAATATAAAATATTACGATGAGTACGGGTCTCTATGCTTGCTAGCCACGCCGCTATTTCCCCAAGTTTAAAGTGCTAGTTTGTAAAGAAGCCGTATAATACCGAAGCGCATTCGGCTCCCGAAGAAGTGCATAAAAAACTAGTTTGTCCGAATGATACGATCCAAAGTGCGTAATTTTCTTCTTTATAAAGCTATCAGGCGTTGTGAATCTGTCGGGACGTTAGTCTGGCTTTCTTTAATTTAGTACATTTAAAATAGATATATGTATATGTATATATATATCTATATATATATATGTGTGTATTACCGCGACCAAATAGTGATGGTCTTCTTCAACAACAGCACCTCGCACTGGCCATGGGCAAAACTGCAACCTGGAGAGACACGTCTGAGTTCTCTGGCTGCTCCTCTGACTGATGTTCTCACCCTCACTGCTTCCTTCCTTCCCTTACATCTAAAAAGCTTTAAATCAAATGCAAGCTGACTTTTATTAGTAGTTTTTTTTTTTTTTAAATAAGTACATTCATGTGAAAAAAGGGGGTCAAGCAAAAAAAAAAAAAGCCAGAATAATAATCTTTTAATGCATTCTTTCATTGCTAAGAAAATTTGCAAGAACTTTGCAAATGATTATTGTAAACAATAATGGCATTTGCCAGTCATCTTTATCCAGAGCAATTTACAATTATAATTTATACACCTGAGCAGTTGAGAGTTAAGGGCCTTGTTTAAGGGCCCAAAAGTGGCAGCTTGGTGGTGGTAAGATCTAATTTCACAACCTCTTCATCAAAAGTCTAGCATCTTTTCCACAGAGGATAGCCCAGGATAGATTTTCCCCTTAATTTGTCCAGGTTGACCTACAATTATCTTTCATACACCTGAACAGGTATGAGTTAAATAGGCCTTGCTCAAGGCCCCAGCAGTGGCAGCTCGGTGGGTCTGAAATCAGAACTCACAATCTTCCGAGCAAAAAAGTCCAACTTTTTATCAACTAAAGATAGCGCAAGATAGATTTTCCACTAAATTTCTTTTAAGCTTTGTAGGGAAACGCTTTTTATAGAGAGTAATTGTTGTCCAAGCCATTTTTGAAACCTTAAATCAGTTGGTGAGTGGTTGAAAAATATTGTGAACCCAGATTTCTGTTGAATTTTACATCACACATATTGTTGTGTTTTTACTTTTGTGTGCATTAAGGTTATATTTTTCCCCGATTGTTGCTTTTCCAAAACCGCAACAAAAATAAATTAAGTAAATGCTGGCACAGGAATATTCATTGGAAATTTTTGTCAATTTATTTGCCTTGCGAACACTAAAAGCATTATATATATTTCTTTTGCTTTGGAGTGCAATTTGTGTGTTTTTAATGAGCATTAGGCAAAAGATCTTCTGTCAAAAACAAAAATTGCATCAAGATGCTATTCATTTGGACCATAGGCAGACCCCAAATTAGAAATATTCAAAATACTTTTAATATTTAATAATATTTTAATAATTTGTCTTTTTCTGGTCAGTCAACCATGTCTGTTCTGTAGACATGACGTGTAGACAACAAAATAGTCGATACAAGTATGTACATATGTAAAGCAGTAAACATGGTTAACAAAACAAGGCTTATAATTTTTGCCACAAACATATCATAAACATACAAAGAGGTCATGGATCAAAGTAACACTAATGGATTATCCTTAATTTTGCTAAGATCAGGACAGGAAGGAGTTTAGCTATTAATACCGTACATGGTCATTGGCTGTGAATTAGTAACACCACTTCCTGTTTGCTTGCCTTGTTCTTATATATTAATCATCTCTTTACACTCCATTAGCCAACAGCCATTGTAGGTCGTGTATTAATTAGGGGAAACGAAAAGGAAAATCAATCATTTTACTGCTCTGGTTGCATACAATCATTTAATAAATAATGAATTCAAAGCAAATTAAGAAGTAGGGTTCTTTTAAAAGTTAAAGCAGTTTCAGCATTACCATGCTTATGGAAAAATATAGATTAGAATGGCTCAATGCAGGATGCAAATGAAATTCCAGCTTGATAAATAGCCACATACTGAGCAATAAGATTAATAAATTACATACATAACACCAGAAAAGGGAATTTAAGCAATAAATATTCTTATGGGTCTTTTAATTCAACTTTAACAAAATAAATACATGATCAAAATTATTCAGACACAGACAGTTCAAAAGAAAGCCACCAAGCACAGGGTTTGCTCACGTTCCCAGGCTTCTGTGTGATTCCTGAAGGTCTGGAGTCTCTCTTCTGATCGTGGCCTGTACGTTGTTCACCCTGTTCTCGCTTTTCAGCTTCTACCTCCTTTTTCAGTCCTCCAAGAGCTCTTGACGGCCAGACATGGTGCGTGTGATGAGTGTTTTCCGTCAGTCCACAGCAAGAGATGCCATTGTCCCCAGTGACGAAGTAGAGCAGAGCATTCAGCCATGAATTGAATGACGCCAGGGGCCGAGTGACTTTGTAGCAGACTGAGATAGCGTGTATGGTGTGGCATTCTGCATTCCTCTGTTTAAGAATGAGGTACAGCGTCCGGGTGATATGGAATGGCAGGAAGCACAACGCGAACAAAAAGGTGATGGTGACGATTGTTTTGATAGACTTGCGGCGCCTGCTGATATATAGTGCGTGCTGAGTGCCTGCGATCGAGATCGAAGTCTGATTGGTGGGGCCTCTTTCATTATCACCAACCTGCTGCACATGCGATTGCGTGTGCAAGGTCTGAAAGATGGTTCGGACAACCTGCGAGTAACACCACGCGATGACAGTAAAGGGAACAAAGAAGCCCAGAAGGTGAAGAACGATTCCATACGGAATGTACTCGGAGAACTCTGTGTCAGTTGCAACATCAAAACAGTTCTTGTACGTTTTCGAGCGCACGTGGTTTATCCCACTTTCTATAGTTGTATTTGTTCCTCTTCCATCTACTCTGGGCATGTCGCCGGTTTGAGCGAAACGAAAAATAGGACAGGTGAGCAGGAACACCACGACCCAGACCATAGCGCAGGTGCTCTTCGCAGCACGCTTGCTCTCCAATGTGATGGTTTTGATGGGGTGGCAGATGCCCATGTAGCGGTGCACAGAGATGCAGGTGAGGAAAAAGATGCTGCAGTAGAGGTTAAAATAAAAAAGGAAGCGTACCAGCCTGCACATAAAATCCCCAAATACCCAATTGTCATGCATGACATAACTAGCCACCAAGAGCGGCAAAGACAAGCTGTACATTAAGTCAGTGGAGGCCAAGTTGACCATGTAGATTAGCGAACTATTCCATCGGCGTCCGCCACGATACGAGCGCAACAGGACAGTGGAGTTCAGGCCGACGCTGAGTAAGAAAGTTAGGGAGTAGCACAGGGGTAAGATGATGTACTTGTATGACTCATCGTTGCTGCAGCTGAGTCGTGCTGTCGAGATAAAACCTGTGTGGTTACTTGAGGAATTAGAGTTTGTGCCTGGCTCCAATAAAGCATCCGCCATCGTTTCAGTGAAAGCAGGGACGATCGGCTGTTTATATGGCATAGATACAGAGTTTCATCATATATTTCCTCCTCACTGCTAATCATTAGTCCAGATTACATTCCTGTTTATAAGTAGCTTGATAGAAAATCCTCAAGTGAAAAAATCCCAGTGCTAAAGAAATCCAATCTTGAAAATGAACAAACATTGTATTAAGATTATGAAGCTTAAACAATAAAAAAAAAAAAAAATCAGCTGTAGTACATGCATATCCTCAACACATTGTGTTAAAACGTTTTCCTGGCTGTCATGTACCCCGAAGGAAATTCATGTTGACCAAATTATTGTGCTGATTCAGCCCTACTTGGTCTATTAACCTTTCAATCAGTAACAGGCTTTTGCTTGAAACTCTCCATTCATACTTCTAGTTTCTTATTACTTGCATAAAAAAACCCTTCGAGCTGAACGATCTTCAATTTGTGATCTAATGTGCCATAGAAAACCGAACAGGTAATACAACTTTGTACTTACATGTCTGGAAACTGCAATTCATTCGGATCTATTTTTGCAGCTACATTTTAAATGCCACAGTTCCGCCAACATCTAAATATCAAGCGTATGTGACATGGAGGCCGTTCTTGCACTGCAGCACAATGCGGTCTCACAGGTACACTTCGGTAAATAATTAATATCCATTCATTCCGAAAGAAATGCAGAAAGGAAACTCAATACGCTATACAGTACAGTGTAGCTATTTAGAAACTGCACAAGAAGCAAGGAGTAGCTCGGTTTGTTTCCAAAGTAATGTACACCAACATTTCAGGGTGGTATAAGATTTCTGAACAGATGAGCTGCAGAGAAAACCTGTCCATATATCTATCCCTAACAGTGATATATAGAAAAAATAATAACAATGCTTGTTATTCTGATCTTTCTCCTACTCAGACCATGTCTTACTTTGCTTGGCTGAGCAGCTGAGCTGTGCAAGGCTGAGAGATCATGTTTTTTAGACACTGACATTCACTCCGGTAGACATGCTATGAGATAGAAAGTGGATCTTCAGAAGGTCGTAAGTTGGAGCATATTGCTCCATGAAAACTTTTCATGCACAACACCTGCCAAGAATTCAAGGTTATCACTCCTGCTTGTTCAAATTAACTGGTATTAAAAGGAAATGTATTCTTTCAATAATTGCTTTCAGAGACACAGATATTGTAGTGGAAAAGAAAAATAACACTTTCCAATATGTCTTAAATATTAACCCTAGACTCACACTATTCATACACTATGTTTCTTGTGACCTCCAACCACCTCTCTCCTCATGCATCTTCTGTTAAGGGTATTTTCCCCCCAGCTTAACATAATGCAAAAACTGAATCAATTAAGTGATTTTGCTTAGATTTGCAATTTGCTTAGATTTACAAAATTACCATGTATGTACTTTCTTTTACAGAGAAGAGCTTCACACGTAGCTACATGCATCTGAGTGCACTGGCCTCATCATATCTACAAAAAAATATATGTAGACAAAGTTTAGTAAATATTACATATTTATTATTCATTCAGTTATATAACTTTTTTTATGAAAAATATCTGTTAGTTAATTTTTTTTTTTTTTGTTACAATGAAAAAGCCCCATATTCATCAGATATTATAATATATTACATGCAGTTCATATTGCCATAAAGCAGGTACTGGTCACCCATACATTTAATAGCAGCTTTCACAGTTCGTATGGATGATAATATAAAATAAATGTTAAAAACATGGAGTATGCTTGTTGAGCTACTCTTTTACACAGATACAGTTTCTCACAATAAAACTTGTGACTCAAATAATTACATTCACATAGTAAGCAATATTTGTGTGAGCACAGGAAAACAAAACAAATCAAGACAAACAGGATCATATGGCTTTGTTAGTGTAAAGTACAAAAAAAAAAAAAAAAACACTGGTCATTACAACTGCTGGTGGAATATAGTGCCATTGTTTTATATAGCAGACAGTTTTATCATATAGGTTAATTGGAGCTAGATGTGAGTCAAAGTGATGTCATATCCTGTACGTCCAGGAGCATGGCATCTTGCTTTGTCCGCAGATTATCTCTTACTACCAGATGCTTGACTAATTCCGAGCTCAGGTCTGTAAGTAAAAATAATTTACAACACAAATGAAATGCATCTTTAAAAGCCAGGAAATAAAGAGGAGAACATACTAACCCTGAATGTCTTCATAGAGGGAGGTCCTGAGGGCGTTTAGTTGAAGAACGGAGCAGGTTTGCAGGTCACTGCGGCTAAGCTTTCTTCTCCTAAAGCTCACATCCTTGTGGCTCAGCTTCTGCATCATCAAAACACACAAGAACAATGCAGGAACAAACACAGTGTAGCACAAAAGAGTGAATGAGTCATAGATGTGACATCATGGTGTATTATACTGTGCAAAAACCGGGAATGCATTTAAGGCACCTGTTGCTGCCTCTGCTCATCCCAAAGCTTGTCTCGGAGCTCACTCAGAGCTGCTCTCACTTCCTGTTTTAGGCCAGCAGATCGTTGCCCTTGTCCTTGTGAATCATGCGGCCTCTAGCCATGTGAAAACAAAAAAAAAATATCATTATCATTATACCATCCTGTAATTACATATATTGGAGTAAAGAAGATGCGGTTCATTTTAAATGCAAATACAGATGTTTTTAGAGCTGTGTTCACCTCTTGGAAGGATGCCCCTTCATCACCCTCCTGATCACTCTCACTGTCGTTGATAAAACACAGCTGAAGATTTTTAGGACTGTAAAACCTATGAACACAAATTATGTTCATGAACCCTGTCAAAATTATGTTCACAAAACTTGGATGATAAAGATCCTAATAAAGGTTTTAAAAATAAAATCGGCTTCCCTGAAATATTTACATCTTCCAGAGAAAAACCCATATCGATCGACCTCTAATAAATATGCCTTGATGTATTTGACTAAATTGTGGCCAGATGTGCATGCTTTTATTTTTTTTTATATTTTCTATGTTTACCATCATATGATTTTTTTTTCTTCAAGCTAGTGTACATGTTTTTTAAAGTAAACACGCTTTTGCAAAAAAAAAAAAAAAAAAAAAGCATATATTAGCTAATTATGAAATTGTAACCCACATTAAACTGTGACCTGAAATGTTAAGAACATTATATGAAAATTATTTTGGTCAACACAACGTCTACCACTTTCTAGTCGAATGAACCCCTGTGACTTTGTGAACACCCTGGGTTTGTGTTTTGTGATTTATCTAAAAGCCGTCATAACATACCGAGATGTAACGCAGGAAAAACGGTGTCCTCCAAGATCACCTGCATCTTCCCCATGTTTTCTGTTGAGTGTCTCGTGCTTTACATGAGGCCACGCTCCTATCACTTGTTCTTCGTCTTTCAAACCCATGGACTGCAAAAAAGCACAGTAGCTTTGAATATTTTGATAATGGCTCATGCGAACACCAGTAATAATAATAAGAGGAGATGAGACTTTACAAAAGCTCTGACAGTGGAATAGTTGGTGTCAAACCTCAGCTTTGTTCCTCCGTTCTTCCTCCTGTTTCTCAAGCTCGGCTATTCGTACACTCAAGTCCTCCCAGTGCATGATGGGTAGCTCTTGGTCTTGTGTGCAGGGCTCCTGGCGGTGCTGAGGCTGTTCCTGTGCCACAAGGCTGGCACAAGGACAAGCAGGTTCATCAGCATTCTGTTCTTTCTGCCTAGTGCTGTTCACCTCCTCTTCCATGTGCTGATCAGGGACAAACTCATTTCAGACTGAAGGCATTATATATGTAAATGCTTTTACATGTTGCTTGATGTAAGCTTTGGGTATAATAGAGAACATACACAGGCAAACAACTGTAGGGCTACAGTTTAAAGGGGTTAGTAGCAGGGTGATAGTCACGATGGAGATCTTGCTCTAACATAAAGAATTGTAATGAGAGCTTATTAAAGGTTGATAACGTCTTATATTCACTTTATGTATATTCACAAATGATATAAAATGTAAACATGTGCCACTAGAACACATGGCTCCTGGATGATCAGTATGCAGTAAGAGAAAGTTAGGAATATCACATGCTAGATTCTGGTTTTCTAAGAGGGGGGCGGAGTACAAGAAGTCAGTTCCTTACCTCTTCTTATCGCAACGCTGATCTTGATCCACAAACTGCCATTACGGTCCAAAAGGCTCGGGACATCGGATCGGACAACTTTACAGAGTTCAATTAATCGCTTTTTGTTAGTTGATCATTCCTTTGCTGTGAGGAAACCCCCCTATCCATCTTACACTTCCCGTTCGCCCCGCCCGTTCGCGAGATCCTTCCGTGGGCCCGTTCAGTTCGATACGAAACTTTGGTGGTTCCGTCAACGATATTTGTTTTATACTCCTTAGCTAAACTTCCCTTTATTACCTAAAAAAAAAACTAGAAAAGTTGAAATCTGCACTTTTCCGAACCGCACACGAGCATTAGACACTTTTTTTTGAGTCTAAAGTGGAAAGGGCGGCCGGATTCTGAAGGTTGGGGGAAAAAAAAACTTAGGTGTCCAATTTCACAATGTTGGGAGATGACGCCTACAAGCAGATGGAAAATCTCAGAAATCACAGATGATAGTGGCAGTGTTTATTTCCCTTCTAAACAAACACTTTCATTTGACATGAAGTGTCTCTGGTCTAAATATTTGTGGTGTTAGAATGCTCAGCTTGAAGTTTAAGAGAATATTTCTGAATTTATACTGCACATAAATCTTGGCCTCTATGTTACTTCCTAAAATCAATTTCACACATAAAAAGTACAATAATAAAAAAAGTTCACATAAAAAGACATACAATCAGGATTATACTTTATAATGGCCCTAATAAAACTCCCTGATATACAATGCATTATATGGACTAATTATATGGATTGAGACACGTGACTTTTCCAGCCATATATTGTTTCTCTCAAAAAAGACACACAATTGTATAGGATGGCTTTGAACGTGTTGGCATAGAATTTCTCCTTCGTTTGAACTAGGAGACCTGAACCTGATCCATGACATTGCCCCTATGCACAAAGCCAGCTCCATGAAGATATGATATACATGGGTTTAAGTTGAAGATTTCCTGCTATAAAGCTCTGACCTCAACATTACTAAATAACTTTGGGATTGATCGGAATGCTGACTGCACCACAGGCCTTCTCACCTCACCTACATTATTCCCTGACTACTAACACCCCTCTGGTTGAATGAGCACAAATCTCCATGAGCACACTCCAAAATCTGGTGGAACATCTTTCCAGAATTCATTATGATGGAAAATAGGGACTAAATGTGGAACGGGACGTTCACAAAGCACATCGTATGCTCAGGTGTCCAAAAACTTTTGTCCATTTAGTGTATCTTTCAAAAATCCTTAAGGTGTTAAATAATTCCATGTTGACACCATGATGATTCTATATTACGGTTTTGTCAAACTGACTAATGAGTTGTGGGATGTTTTGTGATTTAGGACAGCCTGTTTTGGAAATTGAATTTAAATTCACTAGCATTTTTTAATGACACCCAGAAATCAGATTTCAATAACAGGATTTTAGAGAGAGAAAAAAAATCCAAATGTATTATCAGGATATATTTGACATTTGTATTCAAAACATTTTCAAATCGAGTAATATCTCAAATAATTAGTAAAATGACCAAACATTAGCATTTTTGCAGAAGTCATTATTTTTTACACGGAATTTGCTTACTGTTATAAAATTTCCATACCTGGTCTTTTCCAAAATTTAAAAACAGACTAATTGAAAATCGGACAATAAAACAATGTATAGGTAGCGTACAATCTTTTTTAATTTTGACTATAAATCCAGAAAACAAATGCAACTATTTTACTGCAGCAAAAAAAAAAATAGAAGATATATATATTTGTTTAAACTAGAATTTAAACAAATAATTCATAAATTTCCCTAATGTGGAATATGCTCAAAATGCTACCAGATGTTTTAGTCTTACAAAGATATCCTTCTAACAGATTAATGTGATGATTAGTATAAATGTCACATGTATGAAACATTCTCTTGGTCCTGCAATGTGTTTGAGAGTTTAAAATTAACAACTTAACCATAAAACATTCTGAAAAGATTCAGTCTTTTGTAAACATTCGGTGGCCCTCGTTTAATTTGTTTGCATCAATGATAGGGTATTAATTCTACAATTCATATTGATTGGGGGCAAAACTAAATATGTGTATTGCATATGGCAAGAAACGATTCGGTTGAATTGTTTTGGATGAATCAGATGAAGAATTGAGTTGATTGCAAGCGATGGAGTGCTTTGGATCGTGGGTGAGGAGTGCATTTGCCTTTATTTTTCTGCTACTAATCACTAACTAAATATGATCTGCTTCTACAGATGGCGAATTGAGAACCTGCCACTCAGTGGCATTAACCAGTCTGTAGTTGATTTCTCTGTAGGTCTGAGGGTTTGCCCGTCGTCGTTTCGCTACTTCATCATAAAGACTCTGTATAACTGGATTTGGAGGTGACAGCCCCGCTGTTGTTGCCAGACTGACATAGTAATCCCACTGATCAGAGTCCATTTGCAGGAGGTGTTTCACCGGAACACCCATCTGTATCTTTCTTTTCCTCTCTTTCTCTGCATCCTCTTCCATCAACTCACGTGAGGGCAGCTGCACAGTGCCATCAAGAACTGCTAACGCAAACTGGATCTGAGGGAAAGATAAAGTAGATAACTGAAATAAAGCATGGGAACTAGTCGCTTATATCACCGAAAACACATCCTCTAGATACGTACCTGATAATGGAAGTGAAGAAAAGGGCAGATAAGTTTGCACATGCCTATAAAAAAGAGTGAGGGGAAAGATGGAGGCAGCAGGTACTTGTAAAGAGGAGCCACTAGGTGGTGCTGCACCTCCAGGCCAAGCTGTTTTTGGCCAAGGAATGGGAAGTGGTAATTGTATCCAGTGCAAAGCAGAAGAACTTGAGCATGGGCCACTGAGCCATCCTGGAAGAGCAGGGAGCCATCATCTTGCACCTTCACAACAGGAGGTGCCTGCTGGATTTCCAGGGGCAAAGGAAATGTCAAGGCCGGCTTATTATGGCTTAAAATCACCTAGAGATGAAGATAATGAAACAGTGAGAGAAAAAAGTCAGTCTCTGCATCCCCATTAATATTGACAGCCACATGCAGCTTGATTTCAAAAGGCACTCGTGTATCACATGTGAGTACTGAGTCACCATTACATGCTGGCCAGTCAATTACATTTCAACTGCAGACAGGTGACAAAGGACAAAACTTTAGTCAGGTAAAGTGTTGGGCCACCACTAGCCACAAGAACAGCTTTATTCTAGCTGTATTCTAGCACTGATACTACAGGTATGTGTATTATACTGGACTGATTGACATCATTTTTTAATCAATATTCCATCAATGGGTGATTTGATGGTAGACGTGAGCACTGTTTAACACAAAAGAGGGCAAATGGGTGTTTTATTTTGGTCACCCAGCTGTAGATTAGAAGCTCTCAAATGTGGTCAAAGTAGAAATGATATAAGCATAACTAGAAATAAGAGCACATAGCAGTGTGTCACATGCCCTTTTCAGCTGCATCATTATGACTATGCATTAGATTCTTCTCTCACCTGTGCTTTAGCTTGAACCAGCTCAAACAAGATGTCAACCCCAGATGCTCCGGCACCCAAAACCACAACGGACTGATGGGCAAAAGGCTCTGGGCAGCGATAAGAGTGACTGTGCATCACCTTTCCTGTGAAAGTACAACAAGAGCAAATGCCAGAGCGAAAACGAGAGAAATGAACAGAGAGCAATATGGTAAGAGAGTACAAGTGTAATAGTTTGCACTTTCAGGGTCATGTTTGTTGTTACCACTGAACATTTGCTGCACCTTTAAAAAGCTCTATTCCTGGAATGGAGGGCAAATGGGGCGCAGAGTAATGACTGTAGAAAAGGAAGGAACACATGAGTCATGCCTAAAGGTCTGATGCTCTTTTCTCCTCACGGCTTCGTTCACACCTATTCCTTATGAATAGTTTAAACAGCGCTCATTCATATTCTGGCAGCAACAATAAAATCAGTCCAATGTTTGGAGTTCGACTTTACATTTTTTTTTTACCTCTTCAAGGATAATAAAATATATCTTAACAAAAGAGCACCAAAGGATCAACTTCACACTGAGTACAAGTTGCTTTTTTTGTGTGTCTCAAAAGCAGAAATGGCATTCCTCACCCACTGCAGATGAACACAGAGTCGAATATCTGTGTGCTATGTCCTCCGTGCATGCCACGCGAAATTACCTCCCACCTCACAGCCCCCCCCTCATCTGTCTCCATGGAGATGGGTTTCACCTCTTCCACCATAGTGTTGAACTGTTAGGGAGAGGGAGACAGGGCCATCACAAGCATTACTTTAGCCTCCAACACAAAAACATTACTCACTAATACCAAAGGACATTTACACGCCACTCCTCATTGGCCTACGTGCACATCTGATTGGCTGCGTTTTATGCTACTGTCTCTATGGCACTGTTTTCAGCCAGTGGTCAATGAAGTTGACTGAGTTTGAAAATTGAATGAATACTGCTGCAAATGACACGTGGTCTAAACTCAGAACATGAAAAACATTTTAAATACATTGTATACAGTATTTTACAGTTTGTAAAATATGGCTTGGAATGCTTAGTAGTAATAATGACATGATGATCCCTGTTTGAAAACCTTAATGTGCGGCGTGATGTCATGGCTCTTGCAGTATGTCTCTAAATACTGCTGAACGTCCCAGTGCGTCAGAAAAGAGGGCAAGTGGGAGGCAAACGGAAAATCTGGAAACATCATGACCTCTTTTGGCAGGTTGGTTCTGAAAGCAGAGAACATTTTGAGAGACCACAAGAGCACAACAGTAAATTGGGTTTTTACACAAATGAGCATCCATCACTGCCATGATCAGCATGTCCTATTATAAGCCAAGGTGGATGAATTTTCCCATCAGATACATGGAAGAGAGGTGAAATACCTTTTGTCATCATTTTATGCCCAGTCGCCTTCACTTAACACTATATAACATTTTAAAATGCTCAGTAGTGACACATTCATTCAATTTTATTATAGGTAGCAAATATACACCATATAGGGGTACTGTACAGATATAATACATGACTGTAGCCATGCACAATTTATCAGCCCTCCTCTACTCCTTTCAGCAGGAGGTAACAGCAACTCAGTACCATAGGACACCGTTTTTATTTGGGCACTTACAGTCATATGGCACATCTTATTTGGTTTGCCCTGGTATATGCTGGCAGCATAATTTGGTGTTGTTTATATGTCGTACACTTAAAATAGTGTCCGTATCCATTGATGGATTTCTGTACAGTTCATCAAATAAGATGGGCTGCATACACTAATTAAACAATTTGGTGCCATTTGAACAAGTTCCAGCTAAACACTAGTCATGATTATTTTTGACACTTGGTAAAAAGAAAATTAAGCTTCTAAAATACTGCTGTTAATTCTATTATAGTAGGTAATGTCACTTTCAATGAAGAAAATTAGAATCCACCAGTTAGATGTGCAGTCAGGAGAGACAATAAAAAAATAAATGTAATGAAATGTGAAATTATAATTTTTGTAACAAAGTTTCGGCTGTGGGGGATAAATGAGTCCTAGAACTATTTGTGTTACTATCACCAATACACTGTTTGTAGACCTCTTATTTGCATGTCATTGTGTTGTATAGTCTAGGTCACTAATTTCACATATCTCTGTAAAATATATATATATATATATATATATATATCAGCTTGTTGCTCTCGATAAAACTGCAACACAAAAAGTAGCATTAGAGGCAGCCGTTACCCCTGCTGCAATGATGAGGGCATGAGAGCCTGAGTACTGATGACTCTCCCATTTCTTTTACTGTTACCTAGAGTGAAGTAAATTTCACAGTTGGTGGAAGGGGATAAAGCCTACAAAGATTCAGGGAATAAACAAAAAGGCAAAGACGACTTCTACAACAAAGTTGAGCCGAACAATATGGAGTTCATTTATAAATTAAGATGTATAGCAGGCACCCTTTTCTAGAGAGACTTGCATTCGTCTTATTCGCACAAGTGAGCAGTTATAGGGTTAAGGTCTTTGCTTAGGGTCTCTTAGGATTTAATCACATGACTTTTGAGTTCAAAGTCCAATGCCTTAACCACTAAGATACCTTCCCCAAGACTAAGCAATTTATATAACTAAGTTTGTGACAAATAAATGAGTAAATATTCACTGCGCCGGTTCTTCCTTGGTTTGTCCCACATCTTTCTACCAAGCGATAATAAAAATCGGTCTTTTATCAAATTCAGACTGAAATCTGGGGACGAAAACGTCCAATAGCGATGTGTGCATAAATAATGCAATATCAAATAGGACAATTTACAATGCCTAATCAAACCAAGGCATTGAGAATTTAATCATTTTATTTCCTTGGGGTTATGTTTAAAGAAGGCATTATGTGACCAGTCCCTCAACAGGCCTTCACCTCACTCTCATATGCACTACAAGGTGGACCTGATCAAATTTGCCCCTGGGTGTATTTTTCAAAGCATCTTAAACCCTTTAGAGAGGAGAACCAAGTGCTCGTAGAATGCACGCCTGCCAGCGCGCTACGCCACCTCAGGTCTCTGTACATGCTGCCGTGAATCGGCCGGCCGTCATCACAGGTGCCCACGCGCTCCTCGTAGTACCACGTGCCTCCCACGCGGGCGCTCTGCTCGAACACTACGGGAGGCTCGAAAGAGTTGGCTCGTGACAGGACGTGACGAGCCGCACACAGTCCGGCTGCCCCTGCTCCGATCACGGCCACGCGTAGTTTCCCCAAACGCTCCATGTTCAGAGTGTGATCACAGGACAAACAGCCGAAGAGAAATACAAGAGCACGCGCGCACACACACACACACACTCACACAGACACACAGACACACGCGCTCTGCGCACACACCCTACGCTAATCTTCAGAAACGCAAAGATACGAGACAACACACGCAGATGTTTTGGGTGTTAAGCGCCATTTTGGTCCGAGTGCAGAATGTCGTCACCATGGCTTGTGAATAATGCATTACTTATGAAGAACTTTGGACTCTACGCTTGTCCTACTGCTGTGTCCAATTATGTCCTGGGGTGGACCAGCCATAGTCATAACAGTGAAGATAATCTGTTTCAGTCTTTAGTCACTTCTGAACTGCTTTCTAATGCTTTTTCCAGGTATTCCAGCAGCTATAAATAAGCTATGGCTGTAAATTTCAGAGAATTTCTTTCACCAGATGTGTTCACACTCTGTTTATTTCCTTTTATTATTTTTCTCTTCACAACACATACTTTATCTAGGACTTTTTCTCAGAGTATTAGGCCAGCAACTTTTGGATAGAAGTATACCAAGACTTGAATAGCGCAGTGTACATGCACTATTTACACCAGGCATAACATTGACATTATAGCATTATGACCGGTGAAGTAAATATATATAATAAATAAATTATATCTTCTTAATGGCACCTGTTAGTGGGTGGGATTTATTAGGCAGCTAATTAACATTTTGTCCTCAATGGTGATGTGTTAGAAGCAGGGCAAAAGAAAAATGGGCAAGCGTAAGGATTTGAGTTTGACAAGGACCAAATTGTGATGGCTAAACGACTTGGTCAGAGCATCTTCAAAATTGCAGCTCTTGTGGGGTGTGGGCTGCAGTGGTCAGTATCTATCAAAAGTGATTCAAGGAAGGAACAGTGGTGAACCGGTTACAGGGTCATGGGGGGCCAAGGCTCATTGATGCGCATGCGGAGCGAAGGTTGGCCGATACAACAGATGAGCTGTGTATATATATATATATGGAGGGTCTGGGGTTCAAGCCCCGGTATCGCCAAGCTGCCACTCTTGGGCCCTTGAGCAAGGCCCTTAACCCTCTATGCTCCAGGGGACCCTTACGAGAAAAATAAATCAAGGACCGTGACGTCGGAGCGACGTGAGGGCCGCCTTCCCGTGGGCTCACCACCTGCAGGAGGGACCGTAAGGGACCGGTGCTGAGAGGATCGGGCAGCAGTCGAAGGCGGGGGCCTTGACAGCCCGATCCCTGGACACGGAGAAGTGTCTAGGGAATCTGCTTAGACTGCTGCCCCCGCGACCCGAATTACGGATAAGCGGGAGAAGATGAATGAATGAATGAATATATATATATATATATATATATATATATATATATATAAACCCTAACCCTACCCAGACATCTGAAATTGTAACATATTACTTTCCAGACCACCGAAATTCTAGTGTTTGTTACAGATGCATTTTTTTTATTATTACTTATTCAATCTATAAAGAAACATCTATGCATAGCAAAAGAGGTAATATATGTTCTGCCAAAAGGCTTTTGCAATAGTTTTAACCTGCTGACTGGATGACAGCTTACAGCAGGAACCCCCAAACCTGCACCATGTCTCCCTGAAGCTAACACCTTAAATATCTATTTATTTTTTCTTGAAGACATATGTGCAGTTCAAGTGTTAAATGAATTTGCTATGTGATTTTAACAAGTCTGTCAAGTTGTGAGAACATTACGCCTGGTTGTTGAGAGGGGGACGGAGGTGAAATGCTTTACATAACCAGACAGCTGTAGTGCTTAAAGGAGTCATGTGGTGATTGAAGGCCCACAGGTAAGATTGGATGAGAGAGGCGATAGAGCAAGAGACGAAGATCTACGATTTTACTGCATGCTGCCAATCCATTTACTTCACTGTGTGCAACTGATGTTTAATTTGGGATGGTTCAGAACTGGTAGACAGATTAGCACTGGAAAGTGGGATGAGTCACGTTCTGAGCATGAGTCATTAATTTTATTATTATAATTTTTTATTATAAAAGCAAAAGAAAGTCTACAGAAGTGCTACAATAGTGTACTTTTTATCTATCAATACCCCAGAGGCCAATAGCCTTATGTTGTGCCTGAATGTCTCCCATATTTAATATAAAGTGCAATTATTGAGGGTGCTGAGGGTCTGAAATGTGGTGGTGTGTGAATGCTTAGTAGATTATTCAGATTCCATCATAGCCATCAATAGTTATTAAAAAAAATCCATCATTCCATCAATACTTGAAAAAAAAAAAAAAACACTTTATTGTCAAGATGGATACTAGAACAACCAACTCAGTACATGAATTTGATTTATTTAATAGAGAGAACAATCTTTAATGCCTCTATATTTTGTGGATATTTAATTTCTGATTGTTTATAAAATAGCTAATCCATGAATAATTATATGTTATTCAACGTGTCTTTCCAAAGTTCTTGCTAGTGCCTCTTACCTGAATATAGTCCAGTGTTGTCTTGACATTTAGTCTTCAGTAGGTTTACTAGTCGGCGCTATCTTGTGTTATGTGTAATGTCCCACACTGTCTTGTGTTTTCTGTCTGTACTGTTTTTTTGTCTGCACTGTTTGCACTCGGTTGCACTCGATACACTTGTAGCTTTATGTTGTGTGTTGTAGCTCTGTGTTGTTTAGTGTAGCACCAGGGTTCTGGAGGAACATTGCCTCATTTTTACTGTGTACTGTGTACCACTGTGTGTAGTAGAAATGACAGTAAAAGACTCCTTGACCTGACTTTACTTCATGATAAATAGTGAACAAGTGAGTGAATGAGTGATTTCAGACACAGGTCTAGTAGTTTCTTTTTTCATCTTTTAATCACAAGGGCCTTTATTTCAGAAATAACAGCAAAGAAATATAATTATAACTAAGGATGAACTACTCATGCTCTGACTCTTTTGGTCTGATTATTCTTGCTGTAAGGGGGTGACACATTGTTTCATGTGTCTTAGAGAGAAATCTGACAGAAGAGAAGAGAGATGAGTCTCTTCCTACATATGTACTGGAGGCAAAGGATCAACTGAAACATATAGTGCTTGACTCTAAAATTTCATTGAGGCGGAAAATGGTTGGATGTCATCATTCAAGACTGTACTCTTAGTAAAGATTTCTCCATGGGTTATTCAATACCAGTGAAGTGTTGGTCAAAGTGAGTCAGTTTAGTGACGTGAAGTGAGAGGGACAGTTGGTTACCCTTGTTTACCCCAAGGGTAATGCAGTGACACACTGCAAGCTGAAAGAGTTGTTTAGTGAGATCACAAGATTCTGACATGGGGATGCCGCTCCAGGGATGTACTGCAGCTCAGTTTTGGTGGGATTTTCAGTTGATGAGCTGCCAGCTATGACAAGATATCTGCCAGACATGCTGAGATGTGTCTGAGGAAGGAAAGGAGTGAATGAGTTGAGTGTCATCAACATAGCAGTGTGATGACAACCAATTTGAGGATATGACTTCACCAAGAGAATGGGCATACAGGCAGAACAGACGAAGACCCAGTAATAAAACTTGTGGGAAATCAGTGGAGAGTTTGCATGGGACAGATTTGGATCACCTCCATGTCATCTGATATAACAGTACCTTCAGGTAATATATAAAGGTTTGTTATACTGTTTCACAAATCTTAGGGTTCACGATGGAAAGATCTTGTGTGTCTTGTGATTAACTGCTTTGAAGGCTTCTGAAAGTTCATGGAGTGTGATGGCTGATCTATGAAACCTCTTAGTAATAGACAATCAAGAAAAAAAGATACAGACCAGATCATTACATACAGTATATTATTACAAGTTTGCTTTTTTAAGTATGGACAGTTTTATTTGAAGTGACTTTGAACATGTATGTTTGTGCTGTTTAAAGCCATGTTTACTTTGTTTACATGTTTACATTCAGTCTAACAATCCATTTTAATCTGACTGATAGATTTCAATTGATCATGTTTGCAAGGTATAAAGTAAACAAGGCCAATCAGAATGATCTTTATATCAAGTGCATCAAGGTGGGTAATTTTTTTTTATATTAATTGATATTCATATAACTGAAATACACTAAAAGTAAAATGTTATATCTTCATGAATACTTTTTCACAAAAAAATTCCCTTCTCTTGTAATAAATGTAAAAATTGTATAACAAAGTTAGGTAACACAATGTTCAAAATGTGACAGATTTAAACCTATTTAAAATAAATGCGAGGTTAGATTAGTATCAAACATTCTGAGGCAGATTTAGGGTGTTAACTGACCAGAATGATGCAGAGCTTAACTGTGAGTAAAAAGCAGAAAACAATATTGATAAAACTCTTCTTACTTGTGCAGTTATTACCGAACAAGGACAGGTGGGCACTGTCTGTTTTTATGTTATTTTCACCAACCAGAACATGAATCTCAGGCAATAAACGCTGCTATAAAATGCTGAAATGGTCATAAACTCTTTTCTTGCTCTCAGTGTAATAATCAATCTTTGACAACCACATGTTTGGTTTTAGCGGCAATACAAGCAGGAAACACATTTTTTTTTACCCTATCCAAGGTACCAGTGTGGAACCATTCTGGCAGAGCATAAAAGTATCCCAGGTTCTACAAGAGTAGAAGACCATGATGGGTTTCACACCAATCTATGCTATAATTAGCATCAACTGTTAAAATGAGGAAAAATGTAACCTTACTGATTTTGACTGGCTTTGAGTATCTAGAATTTTCATTTTCAATTTTCAGCGTATGTGTGTGTAGTGTGTAAAGTGTGTAGAGCGTATGTGTGTGTAGTGTGTAAAGTGTGTAGAGAGTATGTGTGTGTAAAATGTGTAGAGTAATTAGATCGTGTGTGTAGAGCTTATGTGTGTGTAGAGTGTAGAGTGTGTAGAGAATATGTTTGTGTAGAGTGTGTAGAGTATGTAAAGCATATGTGTGTGTAGTGTGTAGAGTGTGTAGAGCATACGTGTGTGAATTGTGTAGAGTATGTAGAGCGTATGTGTGTGTAGTGTGTAGAGCATATGTGTGTGTAGGATGTGTAGAGTATGTAGAGCGTATGTGTGTGTAGTGTGCTGCAATGAGTCGTTCGAGGTGTTTTGAGGAGCACATTCATTTCAAGAGCAGAGGAACATCACTGAAAGATGATGAGAGATCAGGAAGACCTTTAACAAGCTTGTGCATGATGATCATCGGAGAACAATCCACATGATCTCACTTTCGCACCCACCCTACTCACCAGATTTGGCTCCTGTGGACTTCGCCCTCTTCCCGAAGTTGAAGATCCAGCTTAAAGGTTGCTGTTTGGACACCAATGCGGAGATCCAGTGCAAATCACAGAAGGTACTTGACACACTTCCAAAAGAAGACTTCCAGGACATATTACAGAAATGGCAGGAGTGCTGATTGCTGTCCTAGGGGACAATTTTAAAGGTGATAGTTTACTCTATGGACTCTAATAAAGCCGCTCAGAGACTTTGTATCAAAATCCTTTAAAAACAAAACAGTTCATTTTTTTTAAGGTTTTGAAGAAGGTTTAGGCAAAATATCAGTGTAAAATGTTTTAAAATTTCATCCTAAAAGCTCATTCTTTTCTGCGTGTATTATTGAAGCTGTTATTGCTATTATTGAATCGCTATTATTGAAATCGTAAATGTTATCGGCTCATATAAAACAGATGTATCATGGTACATAAAATATTCATTATAATAATAATTACAAAAGCTATTTATTACTCCGATCTCAACGAGTTATAAGTCTCCATATCTGAATACACACCAGATTCACATTTTACAATGGTTTCTGATTTAAAAAATATATACGAGGTGTAGAGATCATAACCACACTAGTCTTCATCACTGGGTCTGCACTGCTTTAATTGCCTTGCAGGCCATTATAGTGTATGGTGTTTTTAATACCTTTGGACACTGTAATAAATCAGCCGAATGAAGACCTTGTTAATCGACATCACTCCTTTTTATGGTTTGATAGGTAGCAGTATTAAATGATCTAACAGCTCTCTAGATAATATTCTGAGATTAGATGGGAGTAGAAAGACAGAAAAAAAAAAAAAAGATTATCTAGGATTTATCTGAAGCACATATGACAAAAAAATTGCTGAACCTGATTAACCCTGGAAAAGAAATGAACCCTTTGCCTTACTTCCTACATCAGTCATGCTGCCTTAAGTGCTTAGTCATGTATACTGTTTACAGAAATTCTACAGAGCTTGGAGGTAGCAGTACAGATTTTTTGCTTAATGAAAGCAGAAGCCTGCATTTGATATGTGATACATAAACTGTTGTAAGCCATATTGAAAATGATGCATGTCTAAGATATACCAAAACTTAAACCTGGATAGCATTAATATTTTACTGCAACATGCCAAGGCTTTTTTTGTCATAATACATTGACTTGTGTTTATAAAATGACGATGACAAGAGACAATGTGGATTTATTCAAATGCTTGTAATTCTCGAATGGATTACATTGTAAAGTCCCTTTGTGTGGAAATATGGAGTTACTCGAGCAGGAGGTTGCAAAAGCTACTTGATGACAGAATCCAGTCGCCGCTGCTATCTGACGGGTTAATGCACTGTGACAGTCTTTGTGCTGAGCTGCAGGCAGTGGGATGGAGGAGTAGGAGGGGTCCATAATAACAAGACAAATAAGAGGAAAATTGTTTTTAGCTGCGCCGTATTTGCCAAGGGGAGATAAGAGGAGATGTCAGCTTCTGGAAAACGCGGATAAACTCTATGTGGGGGTTCAGATTTTGCATAGTGGGGGAGGAATGGCAAGGGGGCGTTTCTGAGAGAGCACAAGGTGCCATTCCTTTGTCTCCGAAAATGGAAAGACATGCATCCCACAGCTAGTGGGAAAAGTGATATGCAGTGATGTTGGAGTCTCGTAGCAGTGTGGTGATGTTGTGTGACGTGGGGACTGTCGTGTGTGAGCAGGGTGTGTCTGTGTCTCTGTGTATTTGTGTGTGTGTATATATA
>JAAIIK010000027.1:2215794-2230359 GCA_014706435.1 Silurus glanis
ATATATATATATATATATATACATACACACATAAATACACACATAAATACACACATAAATACACACATAAATACATATATGTCTGTGAGATGGTGTGTGAATGAGAACGGAATTGTAAATACATCACAAAAGACATGCAGTAAAAAAACGAAACAGATGGAAGTAACCAAGATCAATGATGGTGTGGCAGAAATGAAAAATATTGGGATAGGGCAAGCAAAGGAAACATATTTTTGTGACTAGAAAAGAAAATTGAGCAGAAAGGCAAAAGAAAGAGTGAGAAGGAGGGGTGGAGAGGGAGAAATTGAAAGCATGCCAGAGTGATTCAAGCCCCCACCCACCCCACCGTCTCCCCCAAACCCTTTTTGTATTTTACATTCAGTGCAGGTCGCTTCCTGGCACTTCACGGTTTCGACCCAGGCGTATGACGCATCACTCCCAGATGAAGGGTACCTGCTGCTGCCGAGGCTGATAATGATAATAGTTATGATGATAACAATAATAACCAACTTCCCATGTTGCTTCTGCCTGGCCTGTCACTTATGAGGCAGGACTATCAGCTGCATTTACACGCTATGTGGAGATGCTGTGGTAGCCTGGGGAGTATGTGTAGAACAAATGCACAGTGGGCTCTATATGTGTGTATCTGTGTTTACGTCTGTGTGGCAATGCAATAATTTTATGGTCCCTTGTGTACATTTTCTTGTCAGTTTTGGCAGCTTGACTAACTGTAAGTCTTTCTTTTGCATCCGACCTCGCATCTGATTATACAGATTCAGTATGCTTCCTCGTAAAGGGTAGATGTAGAAACATTTGTTTGGAGGACTAAAAGTTTGGGGATGCATGCAGGTGAGCGGGAAAAAACTTTCAGGCATTTTGAATTTTTTTACCATTACATTTGTAGGGTATTATGAATCTTTTTGGAATTACAGAGAAGGCAAATAAATGCAAAAAAAAATTGTTGATGGTAGTGTATGAAAATTAGATGCTATGACCTTCACCATCAACACATCTCAACTCAACTGGACGCCTATTGGAGGTTTTGGAGTGATGCGTTAAACGGCGCTGTACACCACATCGAGCAATTCCTACTATCTACTATATCTTCCAAAAGTTAAGATAGGGACATGGTAGCTTAGTACAGAATGGTAAAGTCAAGGTATTTATATTTGGATCAGAAGGTCATTATTTCAAATCCCAGCCACACCAAAATGCCTAACTCCTGGGCCCCTGAGCATGGCCCTTAACCTCATAGCTGCTCAGTTGTAGGTCGCTCTGGATAAGGGGGTCTGCCAAATGGTATCAGTGTAAAGCAGTAGGAAGTAATGAATTGAGAATTAAAACTGCCATGGCTGTTTAGCAGGTAATGCCACAAATAAAAAAGCTCTGGGGGGGGGACTGAAGTGTAAAAGGGAATGCATGACAATTTAATAGTACATTTCCTTTAAAACTCTGAAAAGTACATTACTACATGCTTTGTATTATTGACTTAACAAATTAAACAGTCTTTGGCTCTCACGTCTCATATAATCCGAAGACATCAATGTATGGCACTGAATTAATTCATGGTTGAGCGTTACACTTTAAATGGTTGAGCGTTACACAGGAAAAAAAATCCACTATAATGAGTTGGAGCAACAGTAGTTTGTGGGGAAAACTGTAAATGTATTTACTTCATATGGAATGGGAAAAAAACCTAAAATGCATGATTGATGAAAGCTATTTTTTAGTGTAAGTCAATAAAATGTGATCCCCACATTTTGACATTTATTCTGTATCTGACTATTCCTCCTACCCCAGCCAGCTCTTTCTTAGCACTTCAGAATGTTTTTTTTTTTTGTTTTTTTTTACATCATCACCAGCTGCTGTGTAGAGTCCTCCATCTCGTTTCTTGTGTATAGTAATTAAAAGCTGCATTGTATGAACAAAATGCGTTTAATTGTTAAAAAGTGGTGGTTTTAGTGAGCAAATTTGTGCCTGCACAGTGGAGACTTAATTACCGCCTTCAGGTGAAGAAATAGATTGAGTGCTATTCGGTGCAGGGCGGTGGGCACAGCAGCCTTTAGCAATGAGCTAAATTGGGCTCATTTCCATTCAGGGCCATGAGACAGGTGGAGATGAAGAGACAGAAGAGTGAAAGGGTTGAAAGCAATGAATAACAGTAGTGCAGTGAGAAGCAGTAAATACATGAGTGAAATGTTTAGTTAACAATAGATTGCCATCATTATTGCCGTGTTTGACTTTTAGCATATCTGCTGAGCCACACGGCACCCTCTCCGTCTGATGATAAACATCACAGTGGGCCCTTTTCATTTATCTGCCATGGTTTTAAAAAGGATTAGTTCAGTCATCCTGTCGCTGCGTTTCAAATATTTGCGCAGCCCCCATACATAAACAGTAACCAGGTTATAAAACGACGATTGGGCAAATAACACTAAATGTAAGATTCCCATTCATGGAACCTTTCTGAGATGTAGTGATTCATACCAACAATGAAGTTCACATCTATAAGCTCGGATAGGATAGAGCATAGCTCAAATGAAGCACTGTTTTCATTGTTAAGATAAACACTAGAGTTTGTTCTAATGTGGATACAGATAAAGCCCAGGCTTAAATTGAAAAAAGGATTTGTAGCAGGAAAATCCCCACTCGATGGTTTAATGTAGCCAGAAACTAAGCTTTATCTGTATTCTAATTACGGTCTCTGGCATTGTGTGGCTTGAAGACTGCAAATGTAGATTGGACAAGAGTAATCCATGCTGCGGCAATGGGCAGAGATGATAGTCTACCAGCCTGCAGCTGCCTCGCACCACACATTAGCCATTCATTGTAGGGAGAAAGGGCAGAATAAGACCATTTGAGCTTATTATAATAATTGAGGTAGTTCTGAATGAAGATAGGGATTTGTTAGATGTGTGTATGGAGGTGCTCGCTCATTTGTATCAACTGGATTTCATTCATGGGACTATTCATTTGTATGCTCTTTTTGTTTATGATTGCATTTGATCTCCGTTTGGGAGACCTTTGCCAGCAGGAGCTGTGTTAATGTATAGGACGCCTGGTATCCGTTATTTCTTATAAGCGTTCTGTTTCTTATAGACTTTTGACATTTTCCCCTTTTCAATGTTTACTCCAGTCTACGTTTTTGTGTTTGTGTGTGGAGCGCGAGTGACTCAGTGTTTTGACCTTGAGGGGACATTTGGCTGGTCTCCATGAGAAAAACTGTAATTTTATTTTTAAAAAGTAATCAAAAACTAAAAGAGCAAAACATAAAACAACTTTTTATATAGGTTATAGTTCGAGTCAGATTGTAGACATGGCATGGATTAATAATTCTTTCAGGAGGAAGTCCTCACGGAGATATTAATACCGATGTGTGTGTCTACGTTTCAAAAACGCATATTTGCGCATGCTTTCGTATTTGTGAGCGTGTGAGACTGAGTGTGTGAGAGAGTGATAATGTGGTACATTCTTTTGAGGTTTTCCTGACACTCATCCCTTTTCATCCTTTGAACACTGTAACCTCAACATTTTGCTGCCTTGTATCATAGTGCCTTGGGCAGATGAAAAGGAATGGACATTTTCTATCACTCTGTGTGTGTGTGCGTGTGTGTGTGTGTGTGTGTGTGTGTGTGTGTGTGTGTGCTTGGGCAAAGTGTGCAAGAAGGAAGGAGAGAAATGGAAAGCAGGAAAATAAATGTGCACTAGTAGGAAATGGAATAGAATTGCGGTGTCACCAGATAAGAACTTATGCTGCAAAGCCTTTCACAGTCCATTTGTCTTCATGCAAGCAGTATATATATACACATGCTATTGTAAACTACTGTGATTGTCCATCTTTTCCATCTGTCTGCCTCTGACTGTCTCTTCCTTTCTCTCTACACTGTATTTCTTTTTGCCCATGCTTCTCTTTTACTCTATATTTATACGCACCTAAACAGTGAAAGAGAAGCGTTCCAATGAACTTCATTAATATTAAAATGTGGGCTCTTTAATGTGTGCCTCTGAACCTCCCACAGTGTCCATTTGCAAGATTGAGAAAATAAAACCCACGATGCAACATTGTGTTGGTGTCAGAGGGGACCATAGAACATGTGTGTTTCGTCACGAGTGGGCACAGAGCGCCAGAGCAGCAGCACAAATCGGGTTTATTGCATGTGCCACCTTTTCCCTTCCGCCCTCTCTGTCATTTAACGTCACTTTTCTATCAATCATGGCTTTTGTGTGCCTAATTCTCCTTCCGTTTTCTCGACCTGCTCTCCCCTTTGCACTTTCTTAATTTGTCACCTGCTCATATCCATCCATCTTTCTGCCTGCACCTTGGTTCCTCCTTTGCCATTACTCTTCCTTTATCGGTCTGTTCGCTGGTTTTGACCATTCATCATATCATCACATGCCTCATTATTATTGCTGTTATGAGCAGCCGGCAACACAGATGCTATTTACAGTGACAGCTCCTTTGCAGTGTGGTGGGAGCATCAAAACAAATAGCGAGGCCGCTCATGAATTTCAAAATGAGCACATTATATAGAAATGCGTTCTTCGAGTGTATCAGGTTATCTGACAAGCTGGACAGTAACGGTCTACAGCACAGCAGGAGAAGTATTATACGTAATAGGCTTTATTATTCACTCCCTTGACTTTAGGTGGTCTATCTCAAATAATTCCAAAAGGCGAGAAAATGCAGTGTCTCTCCTGCAGCTGAGGCGGATCACTGAAGCGTTTCAAAGCCATTTGATTGAAAATGAGTGCAGCTCGAGCGTGAAAATGGCAAGCTGTTTGTGATGTCACATAAGGCCTGACTCATACAGTAGTGCTGTATCGCTGGCTTATTCCAATCACATAGCCACTGCAGATGTTTGTTTGTATCACAGCTCTTTTTTAACTGTTAGAAAATCCTGTCGACCGGCCGACTAGGTACGTGAGCATCCGGCATGTGTCATCTGGCGTAATGGTACAATTGGTGCTGACAGCTTTTATAGCTGTGATCTGAGCTGCGAAGACGAGTTATGTTAAGCCTTGTATTTTTTGTTGTTGTTGTTGTTGATATTTTTAATCCAGAGCAGGTCAAATTTGACAGCTAAGGCAAGAAACACTCATGTTGGAGCCGAATCGAGATGGCGAGGTGCTCTGTTTTTACTCTTGTGCTTTTTTCGAGGGCTCGCAACCGCATTGGCCAATCATTGGCACTGCACGCAGCCTTTGAATGCTTTCCTTGGAATGCTGTTGTTTGCCTAAATTGCTCTTGTCTTTGTGTGGAGGAAGCCGGATCAGAGCCTGCGGCTCATGAAATGGTGGCTGATTGTAGCTATTGTCTGCTGAGCATGGCTTACAGCACTCACAGGAAAAAACTGCAGCTCAAGGGGACCGGGGCAGTTAGAACAACAGGAACAGAAACTCAGAGGGTGCAAGGAAGGGAATGACGACACGAACGGGTTAAGTTTATAGCTTGTGGTCTAAAAAGCAAGTGTTTCCACCCTCTAGAGAAACTCCCAGCGTCAGACACATTCACCGAATGATGTGTACTGCTCCGTCAATAGAGTAGTATTCTGTGAATGGGGTCGTTTAACCGAGGAGCACTCAACATATGGCCTGCATTCATACCACTCTGCTCCTAATCACATTCACATCTAGACAGTGTGTCCTGCCAATTAAAATGAAAGCTTTGCTGAACACTAGTAAATTTTTTTACACACAAAAAACCTCACTGTAATCTTATCTTACCTTATCTTTTGTGCTTTTGTATATAAAATTTGTCAGTAGAAATTGTGAAATTCCTTATGTATATATTTATATGCAACATGTATAAGAAAAGATGTTTGTTCTAATCAAAAGCATGTTTATATTTCAGAGCTAAAAAAAAAAAAAAAAGGCTTTGGGAATGTCCATGTTTACAGATGCAAGATTGTTTAGACTTTGAATATACATCGTCATCTGTTGGTATTAGTAGGAGAAAGAGCGAGATAGATAGAGCGTGAGAGGGAGAGAGAGAGAGAGATGTGTGTGCGTGTGTACACTGTATATAAATTGGCAGGTTGTAATTAAATGTGCAGACCTCTCCACTATCTCCTCCTCCAGCCGTGCGCCAGTGACGCACACGCCGGCTGCAGAGAAGTGAGTCATCCAGCCCCGAGGATCACCACCCCTCCCTCTGTCTCTCCATCCTCCCCACCCATCTCCCCTTTACCTTTCTCCATCCGTTCAGTCCAAAACATGCGCTCCATGTCTCCAGCCTGCTTGCTTTCCCCCTTTATTTCCTCCAAACACATTATACTGCATGGCCAATTCTCCTTTTGAGAATTCCACCAGATGCCTCTCTCTCTATCTCCTTCACATCCCTACAGCTTGTTCTACCAGTGCTTCATTCTAGTATATTTCCCTTTTTCCTCCCTTTCTTGTTTTCCCCTCCTTAAAGATAAGCCGCTTTTGTGCTCTCGTTTGTAGCCTAAAGCATTTTCACATCCAGAAAAAAAAAGTAAGAGGCGGCAAGGATGATGCGTCAGCTTATCTCTTCTAAACTATACGCAAAAGTGACGAAGCAGATGACTTTTCACGCTTCGTCTCTCGTCCTGCTGCCACAAACCATGAGTAGTGATCGATGGCTCTAAGTTATAGAAACAGCAAAACAAAAGGAAGAAAAGACTTGCATTATGTGGCAAAGAACCAAAGTCACAGAAAGACAACTACAGCTGGCCACAATTGCCAAACAGAGACCTGAGTCATTATCTGACTCATAATTAATTATTACCTTGGGCTTTGGACAAAAGCCCAACCTGCCAAAGGATGACAGTGACAAGAAAAAACAAATGAAGCATGGAGTAGAGACAACACGAAAAGGTGTAGTGTAGTGCGTAGCCCCGGCCAATCTTATCAATGTTCTGCAGTTGTAAAGGCAGCACTGAGAAGTGGCCCAGTCTTCACTTCAGCTTTTAATCATGCTGGTCCACTTTCACTGAGGTCACATATAGCTCTGTGGTCATTTAGAGAGCGAGTGGAAAGAAAACATTAAATTCATGACTCATGTAATTGTGTGCACTTGCTGGATCATTTTTTTTTCCCCACTAAAAAGAGAAGTTCATCCATTGCGAAAAAGAAGCAATTTAACGCCTAACTTTGCACGCTTATCTAATTAGCTTCATCCAGCATGTGATGGGCGCAAGGAAATACTGAAACTTCCAAGTGTCTACACAGCCAGAGAATATCTGCATAGTGAAATTAAATCAGTTTACCTGTAAAAACAAAAAATGTTCTGGATGAAAGACAGGGCGTGAAATGCAGGGCGGGGTTCGGTTCTGTAAGCGGATGAATAAGAGTGTATTTATTGAAATCCTCCTAACAGTGCCTGTGCTTTGAGTTATGCAGTACTCAGTCGGGCTAGAGCGTGAGGTGAGATGGTAAAGTCATAAAGAGTGCACTTCAGTCACGAAACTGTGCTGCTCAGCAATCCTCAAAAACACTTCTCCGAAAATCCTCATGCTCACGTTACTGGATCTGTAAAGCTCAAGAACAGAACGGTACTTAAGAGTTGTGCAACAACTGAGGCTTTGTTAAGCATGGTAGGAGACTGCAGCCACTAAAGCTTGTAATATGAGCTGAACATAAATTCATATAAGACTGGCTTAGGGCTTTATTATCAGATACAATTAGAATCTAAGTGTAACAACAACAGTGAATAATAATTCAAATTGAAAGTGAAGCTTTTAGATGTACAAATACTGAAACAAGTACCCATTTAATGGCTATGAGCATTGAGCAGTATGTGATCTGGTAGGTTTTAATGTGATTCTTTTAATCAAAATCAGATGTAATGTCAGGAGTAAAATATAGTGACCCTATAATCAAAGTACAACACCTAACATTTACATTAATGGCATTTGGCAGATGCCCTTATCCAGAGCGACTTACAGTTATCTCAGTTATACAGCTGAGCAATTGAGGGTTAAGGGCCTTGCTCAGCAGTGGCAGTGGGGCAAGCAGTGGTAGCTTGGTGGTGTTGGGATTTGAACACATGACCTTTTGATCAGAAGTCAGTTGTCCACTTATCCACTGAGCTACCACTACCTTCAGGGACAGTGACAGACTATACAATAAACTTTAAACTATACAATACATTGTATAGTATAGTGTACAAACTATACAATCTTGGCACAACTGACTTTGTTGCACAGTAATATAAACGATATAGACGTACACCAATTAGGCATTATAACATTATGGCTGGAGAAGGCATCTCCTAGTGGGTGAGATATATTAGGCAGCAAGTTAACATTTTGTTTTCAAAATTGATGTGTTAGAAGCAGGAAAAATGGGCAAGCGTGAGGATCAGAGCATCTCCAAAACTGCAGCTCTTGTGTGATGTTCCAAGACTGTAGTGGTCAGTATCCACAAAAAGTTGTCCAAGGAAGGAACAGTGGTGAACCGGTGACAGGATCATGGGCAGCCAAGGCTCATTGATGCACGTGGTGAGCAAAGGCCAGCCCGTGTGGTTCGAGCCAACAGAGGAGCTCCTGTAGCTCAATTTGCTGTAGAAGTTAATGCTTTTAATGTTGTTAACATTTACATTTACATTTGCGGCATTTAGCAGACGCCCTTATCCAGAGCGACGTACAAAAGTGAATGTTAAGGGTCTGGACTGTTTTGGCAGCAAAAGGGGGACAACTACAATATTAAGCAGGTGGTCATAATTTTATGTCGGATTGGTGGCTGTAAAGTTATGCCTGATCAGTGTATGTCTTTCTTGAAAAGCGACTAAGTGCAGTGGGCCGAGTAGAGTAGCAGAGTGAAATAAAACTAAATGACCATCATATGGTTAGGGGTCTAATGGGTGGGAATGGGATGGGAAAGTAACTGTTCATGGGCCAGGTATGCTTGGTCTGAATTGTCTTCTTTCAGATAGGAATCTGAGGAGTGTGGGTTCTATTGAACAGGTCAGAGAGATTCTTATTTTATTTGCTGCTTGGAGTGGATGTCCTTGATGGCAGGAAAACTCAGTGATATACTGGGCAGCCTTCAAACGTGTTGCATTGCTTTTCTGTCCGAGAAGGGGCATTACATTTACAATTATGGCGTTCATGACCTTCGGCAGGCCCACTTATCCAGAGCGGCTTACATTTATCTCCAAGCAGTTGAGGGTTAAAGGCTTATGCTGTTCTGATCTGAAGTCCATTGTCTTGAGCACTGAAACACCAGGCACGGTTTCTGTACCAGACAGCAATGCTACAGATCGGGATGTTTTATATGATGCAGCTGTACAGTTCTGAGATAGGAGTGCCCATCTCAGACGTCTTTAGTTTTCTTCGGAAGCAGGAGTGCTTCTGTGCCTTCTTCACTAATGACGAGGTGTTGAGGGATAATGAGTAGTTACCGGTGATGTGCACTCCCAGTATTTTTTTACATTGCTCATTGTTTTTACTGTCAAACCACCAATGGGTAGAGGGGTGTGAGCTACTCACTTCCTCTCATCGTTGTTGGTGATGAACAGTGGTGTCATCAGCAAGTGTACTGATTGGATTGCTGTAATGTTTGGCTGAACAGTTGTGGGCGAGCGTTGTGTACAGCATTAGTAGGCCCAAAAATAGTTTTAATGAAGATAGCTGTAGTTTAGTGGTACGCACAGGCTTATAAGCAACGTGTTAACATAAAACGTTTCTTGTTAAAACTAGTACTAAACCAGAAATCGTTTTTTCATACTGCAGTGCACTGGGTATTAGACAAGGTATGTAGCTATAAAAAATTATTTAAGTACACTACCTGTTAAATAATTGTGGACACACAGCTTTTCAAAACATTTCTAATATTATTTATTTCATTTGTTATATAAATAACTTTTCCATCATTTATTTGCAGTAATTAACAGGGTTTATGCTTATAGGAAACAATATTATGTATGCGATTAATCCATATATTCATCAGCAAATCTCTCTGAAATCCTCACAATGCTGTACACACTCATCTGTGGGTTTGTGAACACAGTGAGAATCACCTGGACACTCCTGTCTCAGCAGCTGTCAGTCGACGAATATTTGACATGACATTGGAAATGAGGTCCTTCACTTCTTCATGTAGATGCCACCCTCTTAGGTATATGGGTTTATTAACATTGTGTCTGCTGCAAATGAGACTAATGTTGAGTAGGTCAACCAATCCAAAGCAGACAACTTTAGTGAAAAAGCCTTGCATGTGAGGTCTAGGTGCCAGTTGATGACCCACTCGTTTGCTCCTAATCCCTAATGTTAACTAATGCTTATGATGACATCTTTTATTTTTGGTGCAGGGAACTTCCTCCTAATTAGTGCTGCACAAAAGAATGTATTCGCTGCTCTGGGCTGCATGTCAGTATCCAGTTCTATCTGCCCCACCATTATGAGAATGGCAGCCAAATGCATTACATCCTTGTGTTCATAGGATATTTTTTTATATTTTATATATATATATATATATATATATATATATATATATATATATATATATATATAATATAACAAAGGGCATTAACTTTGTGTATTTTAATTTAAAAATTATTGAGTTCAGGTGAGCCATCTTTAATGCCAGGTTGTAGTTATGTTTTGAGGGTCCTTCAAAAAGCTTTCAGGACTTCTTAATCTGCACATTAGTCATTAGACATGGGCCATTGCCTTTTGCAAGTTTAGTCTGTGGTGTTTGGGACAGCTTTAACTCTAAATGTTTGCCTTATTCTGCCAGCTAAAACACAATCCATACAGGGAATGTCTGAACCCAAGATTCCTTAAATAGAGAGGCCTCTTAGATTCTCTCATAAATAAAGATGGGCAGATGTTTACCAATCTGTGAAAAATAGTCTACAAATTATTGAGGCCATTATTGAAATTCTGAATAATGTTTCTCAACATCAAATTGTGAAGACATTGAATATTTCTTCATCTAGAGTACATCATGTTTCTGTGTGAAGAGACACGGTTGAAAAACAGTATTGGATGCCTGTGATCTTCAGGCCCTCAAGCGGCACCTCCAGAAATCATTGTCTGTGAAAACAGTTTTCTGTGACATTCACAAATGCAGATTAAAGCTCTATTATGCAAGGAAGTGGTAGCTCAGTGTATAAGATGTTGGGCTACCAGATCAGAAGGTCATGAGATGAATTCCCAGCACCACAAGCTGCCACTGCCTGGCCCTTAAGCAAGACCCTTAGGCCTCAATTGCTTAGCTGTATAACTGAGATAGCTGTATATCGCTCTGGATAAAGGCATCTGCCAAATGCCATAAATGTAAAGAACAAGCCATATGTGAAGAGAAATGCTGCATCTTCTCTGTGCCAAAACGTATTTAAAATGGACTGAGGAAAAGTGAAAAAACTATTTTGTGGTCAAATGTTTTTGAGAACCATGGACACTGCCTTCTCCAAACTAAAAATAAGAGGGACGATCCATCTTGTTATCAGCAATCCGTTCCTATTTTAGCGAAGCAATGCTGAACTGCGTACTACATCTTTTACAACAACATGGTTTTGAAGTAGAGGAGTCCAGGTGCTGAACTGGCCTGCTTGCAGTTCAGCCCTGTCACAAATTGAAAACATTTGGCACATCATGAGATGAAAAATACAACAAAAAATACCCAGGATTGTTAAGCAGCTAGAATCTTGCATCAGACTTGAATGTCCTCTCCCAACACTCCAGCAACTGGTCTCCTCAGTTCCCACATGTTTTCAGACTTTTATTAAAAGAAGAGAGGATGCTATAAAATGGTAAACATGGTCCTGTCCCAAATTTCTTGTGTAGCGGCCATCAAATTCAAAATGACATTTTTTATTGAATTGGTACATTTACTCAGTTTAAACATTTGATATGCAATGATATTGATATACGATATTAAGATTCACAGATCATTACATTGAGTTTTTATTCACATTTTACAAATGTTTTGGAACTGTAGTTGTACATAGAAAACAAATGCTAATGTGTTTCATATTATAAATTTCATTTGTGGCATTTAGCAGATGCTCTACAATTCTGTTGAGTTTTTAATTTTATTTATTTATTTATTTATTTATTTGTATTTAAGTTTAAGTGTTAGTTTAAGTGTTACAGTAATAGTTAGGTTTTCAACCGTCACATGAAGATAGCCAGGGACTCTGCTTTTTGGACATCTAGGGGAAGTTCATTCCACCACCTCAGTGCCAGAACAGAGAAAAGCCTTGAAGTATACTTACCTCTCATCCTGAGAGAAGGTGGTACCAGTCGAGCACTTACTAACCAAACAACAGCATTATGTCTGCTGTTGTGCAATTTGCTGACGGCACAAATGACCTGAGTGTACAAGGCACACCATGGCATGATTTGATGGATTAAATCAGGCAGTGGTAATTAAACGATTAATAGTACTTAGCTCAAGTCAGTTCATCTCCTGTGTTGGCTCCCATGGGGCTGGCCATCATTGGGAAATTACACAGACGTTATCTCTAACCCTTGCCTACACATGCAAACAATCCGCATATACTGTAGGAGGAAGTCACTTCACACATACTCACACAGATCTCATGAGCTCAGAGATAAAGTAAGAGCAGTCTGAATATGGTATATGGTGCTTCTCGTTTGAGTACTGGCAAAATAAGGTCTAAGTAAAAGAAGAGAGGAGTGCATGAAATGACTCATGGAACATAGAACATGTCTGCATTTTTTATACTGTATGTCAATGCTTTTAACAATGACTATAATCAGCAATCTTCATACACACCGACTTGAGGCCAATGTCCTGAGATCTCTGTGGCCGTTTCCTGCTTTTCATGTTGTAGGTTTTTGGAATTTGGTTTAGGTTTTACTGTGAACATAAAAGTGATGAGAGACTTACACATCTTTTTGCTCTCCAGGCGAACGTGACTCTACGTTGTATGTTTCTATTTTTTCCACGGGTCATACTAGCACATACTCACCCATCGTCTCCATTCATCTTCTATACTTTTCCCCCTCTCCCACCCAGTGAGTATGTGCGTGTTTGTCTGCCTGCGTATGTCTCTCTTTCTCTTGCTTTCCCAACCCCAGACACACACACACACACACACACACACACACACACACTTGTCTAAATATCCTTGTGAAAACCTTACTTTCACATAATTATTAGTGATCTGCCTCAACATAAAACCTATCCTCAGTAACCACATAGAATCATTTCGATTTTTGTTGTTGTTTTTTGAATTTTTGGCTTAAACACTTTATATATCAAAAAATAATAATAATATTAATAATAATGATTGGGGTGGGGGTAGAGGCCAAAACTGTTAAATATTCTTTTGCTTGTGGGGACATTTGGTCCCCACTGTGTTATGACAACACCCTCGTCTCTCTCACACACACACACACACACACTCTCATAATTCGTTCCCCTCCCTCCCTTTTGGTTGGAGCAGAGAGACTTGTAGCCTTGTGGGTGTCTTGGATGAGTCACATCGGCAAATTACCCAGTTTAAAGCATTTCTCAAATGACTTCCCGTCCAGTCGCGCTGATCACCGATAACAGTTTTCATTTCTGCAAGGAGTTTTGAAGGACACTTGTGAGCGTCCGTGTCTTGTCACGCATGCACTCCTTGCGGAGTTGACGTGAGCACGCTTGAAGCGATTTCGAGTGTAAACACGTCGACAATGTTCGAAAGCTTTTTGATAAGAAGGAGCAGATTTTTTATTTATTTTTATTTTTTGCAGACTGGAGCAAATCTAAGCTCTAAACACATTCCTGCTGACTTGTTTGTCTCCTTAAAAGGGAATACCAACAAGTGTTTTCATTCATTATTAATATATTAAATTAATCATTCATTTACTCATTTACCCTGTCATGTGATTTCACATAAACCTCAACCCAAGGGGACCTTTTACTCTGAGATCATTGACGTGTCCAAAGAGACTTTTAAAATATACATCCCATGATTCCGGATTTAAACGAGAACCTGGCAACGTCACATGAGAGTAGATCAGAAAAATATAGCTTGAGCGCACGACGCCATAGCGCCCTCTACCGGACATGACGTGATATAACAGGCACGCTTCAGATCCCCCCCAGAAATGAAAAGAACAACAAATGCAATTAGCTTTGAAACCGGTGTCTGGAGCGAAGTGCAAGTTCAAGAACATGTACTATAAAATATATATATATTCTGATAACAGAGGACGTAAATACTAACTTTTAATAAGTCATAAGATATTGATCATCCCCTCTAATACTATTAAGACGTCTCTAAATACGAATAAAAGCCTATTATAAAAAAAGTTACTATTAAGACTATATCTTAATAAAGTCTTTTAATTTATTAGGGACAAAAACAAATATAATAAAAACTCCCGTTTGATCGGATATTTCAAATTTTGGGGTCTCGATGTAGAGTCGTCATGTGGCTATAAAAAAAGGGTCATAATTGCTGTGTATTATTTATACACATAAACACTTTTCACGTTTAACTTTTAGGTTACACTGATTTCAACCAGTATGTATTAATGGTTGCCAAATGCTTTTAAAATTAAAAATAAACACACACACACACACACACACACACACACACACACATATATGTATGTGTGTGTGTGTATGTATATATATATA
>JAAIIK010000027.1:2250572-2262841 GCA_014706435.1 Silurus glanis
TAATAATAATAATAATAATAATAATAATAATAATAATAATAATAATATACTCTCTTTGCCTGTAAGCTGTTCCACAGGTTCCTGCTCTTCTTGAATCAGTTCTCCAGCTGGAGGCTTTTCTTGAGGCAGGTCCTTAAATCGTGACTGCTCTTGAACCTTTATTCCATCTACACATTTTTCCTGAGACATTTCAGAACATTCCTGAGGTTCACAAACATGCTCCTGTATGTGAAGATCAGCTCCATTTAAGCTCATACAGTCACTGGAACTCTGTAAACACAAGTGAATAAAGTGAAAGAGAAACTGAGATATGAAGATATGAAGAGATATGAAACTGAGATAATTGATATTACATTGCAAGAATAATTTCCTGTTTACAGCAATGGTCATCAGGAATGACTGCCCAGAGGTTAGCAATGAATCAAACCGTGAATATCTTTTTTAAAAAAAAGGCAGTTTTGTTTAACAAAAGCCTCACATGTCTTTACATCTGTCATTAACACCTGGCTACTCACCTCATGCATGCTCTCTGCCCAGTCAGTAAACACTGCTCCTGTTGCGGCACACTGCTGTTTGTTTTCCTCCATCTTCTCGCTTCCTGTGAAACAGAAACTCTGACAACTTAATAATGAATGAGTCCGAATGGCTCACAAGCAGATTTGCTGTAAAGTGTAAGCGAAGGCCAGGTTGAGTGTCACAATGTGCCTGGCGCACCGTAGCGAGGGTAAACCCAAACTCAACTCAGGTTTATTTACTGCATTATCATCTTGGGCCCTTGAGAAAGGCTCTTAACCCTCTGTGCTCTAGGGGCGCTGTATCCTGGCTGACCCTGTGCTCTAAGAGCTATGCAAATGAACGATTTCAATGTGCTGTTACGTACACGTGACAAGTAAAAAACACCTTTCCTTATAAACATCAGAATAAATTATGCAACTTCTTTGCAATGACTTATGAGTATGGCATTTATTTACAGACAAATGTAACATTTCTCAGCATGTTCATTGATTCTGCAGTAAATACCCTAAAGCAAAGTGTGCATAAATGCTTATATATGCACTCTATTTTTCTGTCAGTCTACTGTATATGTGTGTATTTATGTGTGTGCATTTTATAGGGTGGAAATGGTGCAGTGGAGGCCGAGAGTGAACGTAAGTGCTTATGACTGTGCAGTGAGCTCATTAATGTGGAGGTGGTCCACCACTTTATGGAGCTGTTCGATGCGCACTTACACAGCGTGAGTCACTCAAAGCTTCACCCCCATTCTCTCTTTTACTGCCTCCCCTTTTCTCTCTCACTTCATCAGTTTCTCACCCTCTTCACCTTTTCCTCTTTGCTTTTTCAGCCTTGCCTCTGGCATAAACAGCACCCTTTCGGAACGTAGGATTAAGTGGTAATGCTGTTGCTTCGCTCCACTGTTTTCTCGATTAACATTTTTTTGCAGGTGTTTCCAACAGCGATGACGATGATTCGTGGCGAACGCGTTCAGAGTGGGCTAGAGCAGGAAAAAAAACGGGTATATGTGTGTCCTTCACAACACTTTTTACTTCTCCCAATTAGAAATGAGCTTTTAGCAGGCAAATTAATCATATAACAATCTGGGCTTGACACTTACTGCAGCTATAGTTAAATGTTCCATGTCTTGGTATAATTACAGCATTATTAAAACATGACTGGCCTCCAGCAATGTGCTGCCATTCTCTACAAGCTTTTGTCAGTATCTGACAAGTGTAAACACAAAGCACTGGATATCACTACATGTATATATGCTGTGTCTGGATACGATGACAAAAAAAACAACAACAAAAAAAAAAAAGAACATGTTGCTAGACATCGGTTCGCGACGGCACAAACACTTTCCCGAATGTCAGTATTATTCAGAACACACAGGAAGTCCTGATCTGAATTTGCAAAACAACCTGTTTACCTCTGTAAGGCAGCTCCTAGAGCATCATGAAGACAATCTGAGCTCCTTCACAGGCAGGGGAGATGATCATTATACTGCAATTATCATTATGCAGGTTTGGAATATAAAAGAGGATCAAGTGAATAGCAATATGATCTCATGGAGCTCCAAACAAATTGGCTCAATTATTACTAATCAGCGGAATATAGGGAGTGCGCTGGATGTGCTTTAGTCACTGGAAAAGTTTAAGTGGAGAGTGTTTTGGCCATTTTTTTTTTAACCTCTGTCGTGCACCGGTTGGTCGGATCGGAGGAGTGCATCATCAGAGCTCCTTCCAGCATTGCGTATGACTCAGTGTAATTATCCGTCCATTTTTATATCTGAAGTATCTGTGCTTCTGCCATCAATGCCTTAGACTACATTTCTGAGGGCTTGATTTTGAACAGGCAACAAGCCCTTGTTTGTTTGTGTGTTTATGTGTGTGTAAATGTGTATGCATATAGTTTTTGACACTAATATGACATGGGGTGGCCACTGTATGCATTAAAATCAGTTTGTATATGATGTGCAGGAACCCCATGGGTTTTCATGTAGTTTTTATTCTTTGCGTGCCCAGTACAGTAATTATTTGTGCTAATTAAAAGACACTTTTGCTCCATGCTGCAGTGAAAATGTGAAGTGGATATGCAGAGTGGCTATAAGTGCTTATGACACTTTGCCATCCTTTCACCGTAGCTGAAAAAAGACACTCTCCTCTGTTCACTGATAAATTTTCTCTAAAAGAGCACAACATGTCCTGAAGCATTATGTTTTTGAAGCTGTTTGACTCACCGGGTTCATATTCCAAGTTTCGTCAATCGTTTAATTTGTTTCTGGACAAATGACAACTGGCAACAAACTAATTTAGCAACTGACTAATTTGTAGTATGATGTTAGGTTGGCAATACGTTTATAACCTTGGAAACTGGGATTCAAATCAGCTCTGCTTGAATTTTGAGAGCTCTTTGAATATTGGTGTGTTTTTGTTGTTTTGTTTTTTTAGCATTTTTTCCATAATTAACACTGATTGTGCATCATGACCCAAACATGAATGTGGATTGTTTTGACCAGTGAGTGCTTTCATAATTCATGAATATTTTGCACACTTCATTATGTCAATGGATCTCCCGTTTGCACAAACTGTCCATTCAGAGGTCAAAAGGATTCTTTGGTGGTATTTCATCTGCATTTAAATAGAGAGCAATCATAACAGAATTGGATTTCAAGTCCTGCAAGGCTGCGAATGTGCACGCCTTGTGTTTGTTTGGATGTATGAGTAAATGTGTGTTGCCATACGCTAATGAGGTCCTACCTTAGGGCAATGGCTACTTTATCTAGAAAGGGTAAGTGCATGTGCAGGTGTTTGTGTCCAGTGTATGAGTATAAATCTTAATGCTTGAGGTTCTGCAGTGGTGCATGGCAGTAGATGACTCACCCGTCAATCATGTGACTCATTAATCACTGCAGCTCCCTCTCTCTCCCTCTTTCCCCCTCTCTCTTATTCTCTCTCTCTCTCCATCTTTCTTTCTTTCTCTCTCTCTCTCTCTCTCTCTCTCTCTCTCTCTCTCTCTCTCTCTTTCTCTCTTTTTCTCTCTGCACCCCCCTTCCTTGGTTTCATTGTGTCTCTATAGTTATTCCTGTCACATCAATAGCCTTTTTACATTCCAGTCTCTCTCTCTCTACTATTGTGAATGACTCTTTCATATATACTCCTTCATGTCTCCTCGTTTCATTGAATGCCATCATAGTCAATTGGCTGAAGAAAATGGAGGTTTATTTTTCAATGAGATGCGATTTTATAACGTCGTAGCGGGTTTACTACATAGTCTTGCATATATCCGTGCATCTGCAAAAGCGAGAATGTGGAAAACCTTAATCTTCTGATCAGTCTATTGTCCGAAATGCTTGACTGAATTAATTGTATCTTTATCTTTCCGACAAGGCTTTTAATATAGAGCACTTGTTTTGTTCATATTTCATGTCTTTGTTTGAGGCTTATAATTTTCTATGGCTCCTTTTTGCACACGGATTTCGATCACGTCCGTCAGCTGATAAATGCATCTTACCAGACTTTAGGCGACAATTGCAACCTTTTTATATTGTCAATGTTACAGGCAGGTGAAAAAAGGAACAAAGCTACACTGTACAATCTGCTAGTCAAAGTACACTTTTTGTCAAATGTAAAATGAAACTTGAAAGCCTTAAATGGCACATTATCCTGGATGACTAATCAAACGCTCCCCCAATAAGTCAGTTTAAAAAAGCGATCTTTAATAAAATAGTGGCTTTTATTCTTTCTTTTTTCATATAGCAAAACTAGTAATCAACATGCTGTTATTTACACATTGCACACACTTGTTTATTTCACACTGTACAACTTACAATCTGGAAGGTGACATCAACAACAATTTCCTTTCACAAGACTTTGATTCACTTGTGGAAACAATTAAAGATTTATTTCTTAGGGTTTTTTTTGTATATTTATTTTAAAATACCACAGTTTTTCAAAGAGGCATGTTCCCTCATATATTTTTTTTTTTTCAGTTTTTTTAAAGATGCAAATACAGATAGACGTGCAGACGTTTCAACCTCAGGTCATTTCCCAAGACTTTTCAAGTGTTTTAAAACTTCTTTTGAGTAGACATAATATATACAGCTTTCTTCTGACCCTCAAGACAAAGATACAAAGTGTTGATAGAATGCTAGAGGCAACCCATAAATAGTAATAAAGGCGTTTTTTAAAAATGTTTACGTGAGGCATAGAGAAAAATCATTGGCAAGGTGAAAGAATACTGAAAGACTACCATCACAGGACATCCATCCATTAAAGACACCCTTCGTTTTGCATTTATTTAAACAGAATGGAAGATTTGCTTTCAAGTTTGTGGTAGATATTTGTTTTTGTTTTACATAAAGTTATTTTTTTTTTCAAGGGTGCAAGACCTGCATGCACATTAAATAGAGCCATATTAAGACAAAACAAAAAGGTGATAAAAACTAAACATGGCCTATGAAAAAGATGGGTAATAATTTCACTAGTGACTCAAGAATTCAGTCCCAAGCTGAGACCCTTTTTTTAATCACATCGATTAATCAAGCATCAAAAGTAATCTTTGTGTAAACATGGGTCTCTTGCAATTGGCACCTAAAATGTTTTGACATGCAAGAGTTAAACCATACCTGAATGAAACCTGTCAAATTCACCCGTAAGTTCTCTCACCAAATGAAAATGTAAACTGCGAGAGGAACAGAATGCAAACACACATAGAGGGTCCAGTACCTCATTAACATCGCTTTTCTGACCTAACCTGGAATGTTTAAAAAAAAACAAAAAAAACAAGAGTGGAGAAGTAACATAGAATTAGTCTTTCCTCAGCCCTTAACCTCACTCCCTCACTGACTCTGATTATTTTTTTCTTTGTTCTCCTCACTCTTTTATCATCGCTATGGTTTTATCACAGGTCTTCCCCACAGATAGAAAACTATCTAGAACAGCCTGCGATTGTAGTAAATCTTCTCAATGAAGTTCTCCAGCTCATCGTCACTTTCTGGCACAGGCTCTGGCTCATCATACGCATAGTCTGGGTGGTAGTAATAGCCAGGTGCCACTGCACTTGGAGGAGAGCGGGCTTTGGGCACTGGGAGCATCTGGTAAGTTCGGGGATGAGGAAGGATGTAGTTAGAAATGACAGTATCTGCTAAAGGGTAGACGTTTTGAGGCCGATGTGCCCCTTGTACCCGATTTCGCTCCCTCCCCTTGGCTCTTTCTTTGTACCTACGTTTTGGAGGCTTGAAGCCATAACTTAAAGGGTCTCCAAAGTTGTAGTCAAAGGAGAGTGCAGGCTTTGTGTAAAAACGTGGTTTAGGAGATGGAAAATAGACAGGGTAATAGGCTCGATATGGCTTCTGATAGTAGGGAAAGGAAGGATATGCTAATAGCTGCTTCTCTGGCTTAAACCAGTAGTCCTGCTTGTTGAACTTGGGTTTGCTTTTCTCCTTGTACCACTTTTTATAGGGGTTTATCTTGTAAGAGGCTTTCTTTGGGGATTTAGGGTATTGATAAATAGGAGCCCTCTGTTTGGCTTTCAGTGGGACTAAAGGCCTGAAACGGGGGGCATTGTTTGGTGGTGGGTCCTTCCTCTTCTTTTTCTCCTCCACATCTGTTATAATCTCAACTACATCATCAGCAGGTAGGTGCAGTTTACTAGAGATTTCGATCAGCTTGTCAATTGTCTCTGGGTCCATTTCATCATCATCACTGTCCTCCACTTCGTTAGACCGCTTGTCCTCAGCCACGTTGTTAAGCAATAAAGCGTTCTTCCTGTCTTTCATGTAAGAAGCTGTTTTTTGCTTCCTCCCCATGTATTCCAGAAGCATGTCAGAGGCGATGTCTGCAAGTCTCTGTTCTTCCTCCCGTGCCTCTTGTGCCTCTGCCTCCTGTTTACGCACCTCCTCCTGCTCCGCTCGTGCCCTTGCCTCTTCTTCTTCACGTGGAAGCACCTCCTCCTCCTCTTCTATGAAATCAAAATCATCCATGAAGTTTCTGTCAAGCTGTGAAGGGTTTCTCTCTCTCTCTTCCTGCCACTTAAGCTTCTTGCTGGCCAAGGCAAGCTGCTGGTTATAAGCTTTGTAGCCTTTCAGAGGTGGGAGGATCTCATTGTCCTGGAGACCAAGGTCAATGTTTTGAAAATAGCCCCGAGTTTTGCGTTGAAGTGAGGTGACAATTTGGGATGGGACCTCTGCTTTCTGTCTGAGCAAACTCTGCAAAAGCCCTTCCTTCTCCTCAAACTTGTTTTTGCCGTTAACATTCTGGTTTTCCTCATCAGAAACCCATGTGTCTTTTAATCCTACCTTTTCTTCTCCTCCTCCTTTCTCTACTCCTTGCATCACCTCAGTCACTCCCAACAGTGGTATCTCTATATTCTCCTCCACACCCATGCCTTCCTCAGGGTTTCTGTGGTCCTCCTTATTCCTCCACATCTCCAGCTCCTTCCATGGCTCCTTCTTTATGTACTCCTCTGTCTCTACTAAATTTCCCTTCTCATCTTTAGTAGGATGATCAAGAGCCTCTAACAAGACAGACACCAGTGCCCTGGCAGAGTCTATGTCTGCAAAGCGTTCCTGTCCCAGAGGAGTCTGGAGGATGCCTTCCACTTTCCTGTGTGTCCTGACTGCTCCAGCTGCTGTGGCTGGTTCTGGGTCCACCAGCCAAAGTGTTCCATTGCTGGTGCCCGTAGGAGGGCTTTCAGTAAGCAGTGGGGCAGCAGCAGGTAGCTGTGGAGCAATGCTGAGCAGGACTAAAAGGAGAGTAGAGGAGGGAGAATGGCAGCAGGTCATGTCCTTGCAGAGCAGACCAGATGGGGCTGGGGGAGAGGGGACAGGGTTGAGCACCTTATAAAGACAAACAAAAAAAACAAAATGAGTCAATACTGGTAAATTTATGCAACATTTTTTTTTTGACGCATGACACATTACACTCTATATAATAAATTTCCAGACCAAAGCTTTTGTAAGCTCAACACCATATTACTAACATCAGCACAAATTTCCCATAAAATCATGATTTAATGATAATTTAATTGGTTTATATGATGAAAAGCAACAGTTCCATGAACATCTCTCTCTATCTCTCTTTCTCTCTCTCCCTCTCTCTCTCTCTCTCTCTCTCTCTCTCTTTATATATATATATATATATATATATATATATATATATATATATATATATATATATACACACATATATAGATAGATAGATAGATAGATAGATAGATAGATAGATAGATAGATAGAATGGTTTAATCTTACTGTTTATTGATCCTCTATTTCAATTATTAAAAACACAACTATATTAGATTTATATAAGAAATATATTAGATTTTAATTAGATTAGATTAGATCTTTTTTTTCTTTTTTCACCTAGTGTACCAGCGCAAAAAAACCCGACTCATTCACATTCCCATGGTGGTCTTTGTTTGTTGATTCATGAAATCCACAGACTGACTACACTACAGCAAAACCGTAAAACATATAATAGACATATAACAATTTCTTTGCTTTTAACCATAGATTGTTTCTCAGCCAGAATGTAACTTTAAAACGCAGTTCGCACGTAAATGGTTATACCACAGCGTCGGTATGGAGTCTATATGCTGTAGCGGGAGATATGGAGCTGATGTGTACGATTTAATCTTATAATTAGTATGTGATCATAATCAGTATTTAATAATAATTAGTATTTAATCGTAGTCATCATTATTGCAGATAAGTGCATATAAGGAACCTGCTTAGTTTATTTCGGTTTTTTTATGGACATACTTGAAAAAATATGACTTACTGCTGAAGCTAGGGTACTTATCATAATTTCTTATCAGAATGAATTCTTGAAACCGTATTATTCTGTCTTATATAAGGGGAAAATTTATTGAATATATTCACTATATTTTGTCGGTCTTTTTTTGTCAAGTCCGTGCCTTGTAGAGCTCCTTTCTTGAAGGTTTCCCGTTAGATCATTGCGCGCTGCCTGATTCGCATTCCCATACTTATGTTAGACTCTTTATTCCAAATAATGTGCATTCCAAAAAACAAGCTTAGAAACGCGACTCACCTGCGACTCAAAATTCAGCTGCAACTCAAAAGCGCTCCCGTGTCTTCTCTTTTCTTCCTACTGAAGCTAGAAGATATCGGTCCGTATTTAATTAGAAAACTAAGATTTAAAAAAAAAAGAATAAAAAAAACTTTCTTTTCCAGGCCCAGACTGATATTTGTTCACAGTTGACACACTCCTGTGCTCACACGTGAAAGCTGCTGTTTGGTTTTTGCTGCACGTCCGTGTGGTGCGCGATATTTTTTTCCACCAGGACCACGGACAGCTCAGCGCCGATAAGTACGGGCGCGTGGGGCCACGTGACCGACGAGTCATCGCGCGCCGCCTTTGACGTCACTCGCTTCATTGATAAGAATTTCGTGTCTCGTTTGAACTCGCAGGGTTTCGTTACGCTGCTCTGATGAATGAACGGAAACAGCATGAATGAAGCGACTCCCTCCATTAAAAAAAAAAGCAATACGGAGAGCACCGTGCTTGGAAATCAGAAACATATTCTCGCATTTAGCGAGTTCTCCAATCCCTTTTATTCATTAAGTGACGCGAAGAATGAATATCAATTGTGCGTATTTTAATTGGGAAGATAATTGGAGAAGTCAAACTTCTATATGGTGCGAACACGCAGGTCTTCTGGATCAAGATTTCGGTATTCCCATCACAAAGAACCACTTTCCCTCCCCCGTCTTTGGTGTAAAAATGTGTAGGGACTGAGTGGCCCGATAATCGGACCTGGACCGAAGCCAGACGGCTGAGGCCGCCGTGACGCACGCGGCTCCGCTCCGCCGCTCCATTTCCGCTCCATTTCCCGAGCACCTCCAATTTGCCAGTCTTTGTCTCCCTGCGCCCGTCGCCGACTTTCATCCATCTGCCTCGCGCGTCATCCTCTCATTCTGTCCCCGTTAAGAGGCTGTGATTTGCGGGAATTAAGTGCATTTTTTGGATTCAATTATTATTTTTTTTACATGCACATGTCTCTAAGAATAGGCCGCATCGGCATGCAATCCATGATTTAATCTGAAGATTCGATGCAGCAGACTTTTTACCCAGACGGATGTTCATTCTCGTTACTTAACCCAACAATTGCTCAAAAACTCCGGCACGTGTCCTGACCCAGTCCAAACCCGCCAATCCCAGTTCATAATTCGTGTAATTGAATTAGTCGCACTGCGCAGACTAAAGTCCCCCGAGTCCCATTGGAAGTAGCCTGCACACAGTGCCAAAACAAAAAAATCGCATTTTGTGCACTTTTCTGAAAATGCTCCATGCGTCATGGCAAGATCTTGAAAAACGCTAATCAACACTGTGACACAATGAGGGCCTTCGGTCAAACGGGTATATCTTGACACGCTTTAAACACTTCCAAAAATCTCATTGGACACCTTTTTTTTTTGACGCACGATGTTGGTCTCTAAATCCATATACTATCACCTCAAAACGGAGTAAAGCTCTTGTGTTTCTACCTGGGTTGTCAGCGGTTAGGGGGCAGAGGGCAGAGTGTGATCCGCCTTGGCATTATCGACTGCCACTCAGCATTAGACCAGTGACGGCCCTTCAACTATGCGCTTTCCATCCCCCGCGCTGACTCACCACCACTCCAGACCCTCTACCAGCAGAATAGTGTGTGTGTGTGTGTGTGTGTGTGTGTGTTTCGGGTTATCACGTACCCAAATAGTAGAGAAATTCTCACACAGTGTTTTACTTAACACAACTGACTTTATTCACCATCACCATCATCATCATCATCATCATCATCATCATCACCATCATTTTTATTTTTATCATCACTGTCATTACTTTCACTACTAATTATTAACATTCTTTGTATGCATTTAATCCATACACTCCTTTTTTTTCTTTTTTTTCTATTTTCCCTTAGACATATTGCCCGCAATTATGAAAGAAAAAAAAATGCTTATCAGTTGTTAATGCATCAAAGTACAAAAGGCGCTTAATGGAAGTGGCATAACATGCCCCCCTTATGAATAAAATCATTTCTACTCCCACGCGAAGAGAACGAAAAAAAAAAAAAAAAAGTATGGCTCTAAAAAAGAAAAAAACAAAAAAGAAAAAAGGTCCTCGTATGTTTCAGATGCTCCTCCGCTGCGGCTCAGGCGTAATGATGTGGAACCCGAATCCAGCGCCCACGCGCGGAGTGGGGGGTCGCCTGAACCCACCGAGTGTGATTTTATTGCCGGTTCCGGTGAAGACAAAAAAAAAAAAAAAAAAAAAAAAGCACCCATTCCCCCTGAGGCGAGCTCTGAGCCGCGGAAAAACATGTCGGACAGGAAGGTAGCTTTGTGCGCCACGTGGCCTCGAATACGCTAGCCTGCCACGTATTAACAAGGGCACCGCGCGCGCCCCCGCGTCATCGCCGGAGACGTCTAATTATCCCCCAAAACGCGAACAATAACCGGCGCGTCTATCGCGATTCTTGCGCGTTATGGCAAGTGGGAACTCAAATCGGTGCGTGAAAACGTGTCCGGTGTCTGCTTTAATTTGGATGTTATTAAGAGCGCTGAAAGATGCACAGAGCAATTTTTTTTTTTGCCGAGTTCCCGGTCTGATTCGGGGCATTAGATGTTTCGTCGCCATGTCACGTTCTCTTAGACATCTAAACAAAAAGAAGCACAATGAAACTATATTTTGTAATAGAACCGCTTTGGGTGTAACGTTTGGTGTGAAATAATAGGGGTTTGCCTTGTAAATCTGTGTGTGTGTGCACCGAGATTTCGTTTTTGCACGTCAGCTTCAGATTGCCATATTTTACTGCCACTATGAGAGAAAGAGAGAAAGAGAGAGGGAGATTAAACGAGATGGTAGGGATTAAAAAAAAAAGAAAATAAAAAAAGGGGCAAACTAATTACAAGGTTGTAAAAGATATTTCCCATATATTTCTTGTGCATATTATTTGGTATACTGGAAAGGTGGGCTGATCTTTGCGCGCGGCTTTGACACGCGTTAAATCCGGCACGTTCGCATTTATTCCGAAATAAAAACGCGCCGGAGAGACGGAGACGGAGGCGCCTGTGAGAGATTACACGGCGGGCAGCTCGGGCTTTGTATTCGGGGTTAATGAACCGCTTCATATCAGTAAGAGCCGTCGGTTCCCCAGGATCAATCACCTTTTCTCTAAAGCAGGGGAAAAGGAGGAGAGAGAGAGAGAGAGAGAGAGAGAGAGAGAGAGAGAGAGAGCGAGAGAGAGATCAGCATTTTGCGTTTTTTGGCCAAGATTTTAGATAAAGCGCGATTTAAATCTGTCGATGTCTGATTAATGACGAGCCGCAAAAAAAAAAAAAAAAGAAGAAGAGGGGGGAAAAAGAGGGGGAAAGTAATTAAGGTCCATACAAACGAATAAATAAACAGAGAACCCTGAGGTTAATTAATGCACTTAAGGCTTTATGCAGCTGTGCAGTCACAGCTGGTTAAAATTAATATATATGTATATCTGTTTGCACTATTTACACACTATCTATCTATCTATCTATCTATCTATCTATCTATCTATCTATCTATGTTTTATATATAGATATAGGTCAAAATAGATATGCAATCAATTTATAACATTTCGAAATTGAATACTACACATTAAACAAATTGAATTTCTCGATTATATTCTTCAGAAGAGAATAAATTCGCTTTTTCTCCTCCACCTTTCATTTTAATTCTATTTTATTTCTTAATGTTTCGTTTGGCTTTCGTTATACTATATTTTACTATATTTGTTTT
>JAAIIK010000027.1:2287841-2324362 GCA_014706435.1 Silurus glanis
GTGTGTGTGTGTGTGTTATTTTTATATATATATATATATATATATATTCCAATACATACGTCCCGTTTCATGATATAACACTGTTTGTGCTTTATTTATATTTATATACTGAAAAATAAAATTGAACAGAAACCTAAAGAGAAGAAACTACTCAGATCAACTACTATTGACACTCTAAATAACATTTACATTTAATAGCATTTTATAGCATTTGGCAGACGCATTTATACAGAGCGGTTTGTGATCTTATTTATAAGATCTGGACAGTTGGACAGTTGAGGGTTAGGGGCCTTGCTCAAGGACCCAGCAGTGGCAACCTGGTTGTGCTAGGATTTGAACTCATAACCTTCTGATCAAAAGTCAAACATCTTAACCACTGATCGACCACCTCCAAATTAGTGATGCATAAAGCAATTATTTGTAAAATAAACAAATTAACATGATGATAAAATACACAAAGAATGCAGATTTGGACTCCATCAATTACTTATGGGTTAGAATATTGTTTTTCTCTTTAATATTTGAGTACTCCATGATGAACCTTTCTTTCTATCTTTTTTATAGTTAGAGATCTATTGACTAAGGATATGTAACAATCAAGTATATGTTCTAAGCATGCGTAGAAACAGAAACAACAACATCAACAATAATAATAATGATAACATGTTACCTGCTTTTTATTTGTATCCCAGTGAATATATCTTCCACACGTGTATTTTTGAATGGCGCTGGGAAATAACGTACGTGTCACGACGTTTACGTCATAAGAGCGCGACGGTTTTGAACGTAAAGTAACTAATAGGCGCCTTCTACAGGCTGAGCCGAAGTCTGCGGGTGAAACGTTGAGCAAAACCAAGCAGCATGGGTGGAAAAAATAAGCAAAGGACGAAAGGAAATGTCCGGGTAAGGCTTATTTAGGCTGTTCAGAGGATGTTTTGATCGCTTGACTGGTTTATTTTTGGTTAGTAGACTGGTTAACGTGGGGGTGATGTTGTGTGCTACTTCCATTAGACTTCTTCCAGGTTCCGGATGTGGCTTATTATTATGTCAAGTACGACAGTACAGTATGCCACAGTAAGACAAATACTAGATCCAAAGAATACCAGATATAAAAATATAAAACTGGTGTAATATGTAGGTATGTGACGTAATAATTGGGGACAGTTTATTAAAGCGTGACATTTGTGACGTCATGACGCAAGAGGTTTTGCAACTCTTTCAGAAAAGCCCATTCTACACTTGTTTTGCCACTGTCCATTTACAAAGTCTTTTTGGTCAGATGTTACCGTGCTACTATTCCTTTGTTGTACATTTTTTTACAATATACAGAATACATTTTTGAAATCAGATTTTCACTGAAAGAATATTAATTTTAATGTTTATTGTATGGTCTCGTGGGTAATTATCATATTCACAAATTCAGAGCTATTCATTGTAAACCCACTTTTAGATTATGTTCCTCTTATATGAAGTTCCTATTTACTTCCTTTAAGAACATGTCAGAATCTTTAAACTCAAAGGCCTTAACATATATTATTACTGAATCTGTTGTAAGAAACCTTTAGTGTTTTACAATAACAAAGTGTTATACTTTTCTATGCTTTAGTAGTATCTGTATGCCCCCCTTTTCAATTCTCGCTCTTCTTCGCACTTGTTAAAATACGTATAGAAACATACACCTAAATTTCCACCCAACCAAAGCAAATTATTGTCCAAAGTGGGTGGGATTTATTAGGCAGCAAGTGAACATTGTGTTCTTAAAGTTGACGTGTTAGAAGCAGGAAAAATGGGCAAGCGTAAGAATTTGAGCGAGTTTGACAAGGGCCAAATTGTGATGGCTAGACGATCAGATCATCTTCAAAACTGCAGCTCTTGTGGGATGTTCCCGGTCTGCAGTGGTCAGTATCTATCAAAAGTGGTCCAAGGAAGGAACAGTGGTGAACCGGCGACAGGGTCAAGGCTGGTCTGTGTGGTCCGATCCAACAGACGAGCTCCTGTAGCACAAACTTGGAGAAGTTAATGATGTTAATGGTCTACAGATCAGGTCTGTTTTGGGGACCAACAAATGTTAGTCAGGTGTTCAAAATGTTATACCTGATCGGTGTATTTTTGACTGATGATGCTTTGTATTGCTGAACTCACGTCCCTGCTATTTCTACAACACCGTCTTTTCCGTCTCTTTTTCAGCCGTCCAGCAGTGGCCGAGCTGCAGAACTCTTGGCTAGGGAAAACGGAGTGGTTCCTGGATTTGTCGGATTCGGGATTTCGACCTCAAATGAGCCGGGATATGTGCCTGCGGTCTACGGCGCTGAGGAAATCGACAACCTGGTGGATGCTGATTTCCGGCTGGTTTTAAGGAAATTGTCCAAGAGAGACGTGGTGACGAAATTAAAGGTCAGTGTTCTTGATTGATTTGGTGTGTAGTTTTGATTAATTTGTCTGTAGGAATTGGGTAAGCTAAAACAATTGAGACTCTCAATGCGAACTTTGCACATAGCGAATAAAGCGATCCTGATCTAGAACTTTACGATGGAGACGTTTGTGTTTTATTTACAAAACCGATTTTAGAAAGTAAATCATTGTCCTTGCAGGCTGTACAAGAATTCGGAGCCATGTGTCAAGAGCGGGATTCCGACATAGTCAAAGGAGTTCTTCCATATTGGCCACGGATATACTGCAAAATATCGATGGTAAGATTTTGTGATTTTTATATTATTAATGGGTTTTGTGTCGACCTCCTAATGCCATTTATTCCTCTCCACTTACTTTCCACTTACTCTCCACTTGTAACACCTGTACACCTGATGTTGGTGGCCTGTTCACGTCAAATACCAGAATAAGAAAGAGAATAGATGTGAGTTTGTATATGTTTAAAAAACTAAAATCTTTTTCATGCACAGCAGTCTATTTATTAGAGGTCGACCGATATGGGTTTTTCTTTGGCCGATGACGAAATATAATGCAGATTTTTTTTTGTGCGGTTTTCGGTCGATTTTATTTTTTTCCTCGCCTTTATCTCATAAAATCCAGCAGTTAATTAATAAGATGCTTAAATTAAACATTCATTAAACAACAAAAGCCTCTCCAATCACTTAGCACTTGTTAGCAGGTTTTGGTACTTGTGCCAACTGGTAGAAAAAAACACAGCTGTTTAAAGGATAACAAAACAGTTCCAAAAATTTAAAATGTCGGATGTTTTTTGAGCGTCAGGCGGATTTAGTTTTTCCACTGTGTTCCGCACTGTTAGCTTTAGTCGGACGCCATCAGCTGTTTTTCTTCCGAGCCTGTATGTCGAGTTTGAGCCGGTGCTCATTGGTAAAAAAGAGAAATCCGATTGGCTATTCAGCTTAGCAAATGAGCACATGAGGGGGGGGGGAACAAAAAAAAAAAACAGAAGTGACGAAAGCAAACAATGAAAAGAGGGAACTCGCAGACACTTGCTCTTGTCTTCACACGCAACTTAGCAGACAGGATTGAAAAAATTGGCAGTTAGTAATGATTTTATATACTGTGGTCTTGCTACATAATTGGCTAATTGGATAAATGTATGAATGAACATGGGTAGAAATATTTCTAGTAAATTGATTAGTTTGTGTACATTTATCTATAATAACAATCGCTACATAGTTATAAATTTGATCTTGTGTTAGGATTATGACAGACGAGTTCGAGAAGCCACACAGCAGGCATTCGAACAGCTGATTCTGAAAGTCAAGCGCAACCTCGCCCCATACCTGAAGGGAATAATGGGCCATTGGCTTATAGCTCAGTGTGACCCTTATTCCCCTGCTGCCTCCGCCGCCAATGTCGCCTTTCAGGCTGCCTTCCCCCTCAACAAACAGCCAGAGGCACTCGGCTTCTGCAAAGATGAAGTGCTGAACGTAAGGAATATCATTTACAAATGCATATACAAAAATGTATTACCATGAGGAATAATTCACTGTCCGAGGGAACGTAAACATGAGCTGTTACACACGCTTTTCTGTTTTCTTTTTTTTTAGGTGCTCCAGGACAATTTGCTCAAGGAAACAGCTGACACACTCAGTGACCCACAGTAAGTGTAAACAAGTCAATATAGTAAATATGATTAAAGAACTATATTATAGAACAAGGTTTCCACAGAGTCTTAAAAAGTCTAAAATTGAAAAATCCAAATTTTTAAAAGTCAAATTAAATTCGCTGTTCTAATTTTAAACAGTTCTTTCTTTCGCTAGTCCGAATATAATCCGCTGCATTACGACTACCAATGAGACCAACAGCCAATCGGCTTTCTGTTATTGCCACAGATCTCTATTGGGTCGTACCACAGACGGATTTTATTTTTCAGTTATGAGGAAGTGCATGTTTGGCGATACTAGGTTTGGGGAAAAAAAGAATTTAGGTCTTGGTTAAGGACAGTTGCTAACAACGTTAGTTTGCTGTTTGTGTTTTTAATATTGTGATATCAGTCTTAAATTTGACTTGGTGAAACCTGCAGAAACCCTGTCAGTTTAACCCAGTTATTATTACATTTCTATTTCCGCCTATTTGTACACGTGCAGGAGCGTACCAGAGGAGGAGCGACACGCGAAATACGTGCGCGTTCTGACCAGCTCTCTGCTGGCACTCAAGAAACTGCTCATGTCCTTATCCACGTCCGATCTCGAGGCTCTCAGCGAGCAACTTGCACATATAGTCTCGCAGGGCAAATTCTGGAAGTACAGCAAACACAAGACTCCGCAGGTGAGCTTCATAAGGTGCCCAAAACAAATCTGAACATTATAGGAGTTAACGCGGAGAAGTGCAGTGGTCCTTATTCCCGCTGATGAGCTGTAACCGAATTTTAACGCATTTTTGAGTCATGAGTACCCAGCTGGAAGTTGTGTTCTCTCCTCCAGGTCAGAGGGGCGTTCTTTAAGGTGGTAGCCGCTCTGTGCGAACACGTCCCTCAGCTTGTTCGGGCCGAAGCAGCTCGAGCTTGTTCTACCGTACTCCTCAGTATCGATGACTCGGACCCTGTTGTTTTGGCACCGCTGTGGGAAGCTGTTCTGCACATTATCACCAGCATACAGGTCAGACCCTATGATGCAAGTCTTGCTACTGGTACACTATCTTGCAAAAGTTTGCGGATCATATGTTTGGTATGTGCTTTTTGAGCATCGCATTCCACATTAAGCCTCAATTTGCTCTTATATTTCCCTCCACTGTTTGGATGTTCCACTAGATTTTTGGAGTGTGCTTGTGGAGATTTGTGCTAATTCAGACACAAAGGTGGTATTAAAGTCAGGTACTGATGTAGGTGAGGTGAGGAGGCCTGGGGTGCAGTCAGCGTTTACATTCATCCCAAAGGTGTTCAATAGAGTTTGGGTTCAGAGCTCGATAGCATGAGATCTTCCACTCCAACCCAAGCAAAGCATATCTTCATGGATTTTGCTTAGTGCACAGGGGCATTTTCATGCTTGAGTCTCCTAGTTCAAGTGAGGGGAAAATTTCATGCTGCTGCATCCAAAGACCCAAAACAATTGAGTGCTTTCAGCTTCGCGATAACAGTTTGGGAAAGAACGAATACTTAATGTCCATATAGTGTAGTTCTGTTTATACGACATTTTCTGTACTCGTAAAAAGCCAATGGAATGAGCATGTAGATCCGAAATGAGCAAGCCAGAATTGAGAGGAAAAAAAACTTAAAATCCTTGAAAATCTTTGATGAGAAGGAAACTAGACTCAAAATAATTTTCTAGCCAGATTATAAATTATTGGGAAAAGGAAATGAGTACTAAGTCTATTAAAATGAGGTTGAGTTTGAGCAAATTGAGTAGCGTACTGGGAGAAACATACGTGGTGGTATCAAAAAGACTGGCTCTGGTGAGAAGAAAGTACTTTATTTATCTACGTTTTCACATTGTCAGCTTCAAAATAGTCTAATAAAATATAGACAATAGGCAATACAGTGCTCCCAGCGCTCAAAACGGAGACCTTAAAGCTGGATCTTCATCTTCTGGAAGAGGGCCAAGTCTGCAGGACCCAAATCTGGCGAGTAGGGTAGGTGTGAAAGTGAAATCATTTGGATGTGTCTCAGACGATCATCATGCAGAAGTTGCCGAATGGTCTCGAATCTTGTCAGGGGTTGAGCTCGTCGAAGGTCTTCCTGATCTCTCGCCGTCTTCCGGTGAGGTTCTTCCGCTCTTAAAGCGCACGTTCCACTCGAAACATCATTGCAGCATCGCCTTATGTCACGTCAAACGTCTCCATAGCAGATTTGCCCAGTTTCATGCAGAATTTCACGTTTGCTCTTTGTTCTAACTTGCCGTCCACGATGAAGTCGCAGACGTGGTAACGCACGTGGTCAGAATAGCACCAGTTAGCACCAATAGTCTCGAAACTTTCTGATAACATCTCGTAAAATTGTACCGCGTTCCCAGAAGCTGTCTTAAAATTTCAGTCATTTCAGTTGAGCAGTACATTGCATTATTCAGTAGGTCCTACTACAGTAAAATGACAAACTACTCAAAACTCTGTAATGTAAAAATATTCTGTATTTGATTTTGACCATACATTAAAATGTCGGATTACCCCTCATAGTTGCTCATGTTCTGCAGGACTGTTGGACTCATGTAAATGCTTGGAAGGGTGTGCTGCCCAAGCTTTGGCCTCTTCTGAAGGAAGGTGGGAGAGGCCTAGCCACCTCCCTTCACCCTAACATGCTTCCATTTATCGGCAAACTGCCACGAGAGGTCACAGAGCCCAAACTCGACTTTTGTAGCATGTTTCTCTCTTCCATCATACAAGGGTAAGGGATGTTTTTGCTTTTAACACATCGTCTCTGACATTGTGACGATATTGCTGACTTTAATATATATATATAAAAAAAAAAAGGCAATACACTTTTGTATTATATTGTATTTGTATAATATTATAACTTTTTAACTTTCATAATTGATTAAATCGGCACAAATGAAATTGATTCAATAAAATTAAATACATTGTAAAGTTTAATTAAATTGTTTACATTTGTTAGACCCCATTTGGGTAATACAGATGTGTGTGTGTGTGTGTGTGTGTGTGTGTGTGTGTGTGTGTGTGTGTTTTACATGTCTTTACAAATGTCTTCATTCCTTCCAAATTTATTTCATTCACTCCCTCAATATGCAGAATTGCAGGATGTTCTCCTTTAAGAGAAATTCTTAAAGCTGGATATAAACCGCTTAACTAACGCGTGAGGCGGAGACTAAACAAACTTGCAGTCTGCCACTTAATTTTGCATCTCGATGCATAGCCAAGGAAGAAAGGAAAGAAAGAAAGAATGAAAGAAAGAAGGAAAGAAAACATGAAGGATTAAAAGGAAGGATAGAATGAAGGAAAGATCAAAAGAATGAAAGAAAGAAAAAGAGTAACAGTTGATATAATTGCTGTGGTCCCAGAAGGATTTAACACTTTGAGACCTGCTGTTACTTGTCCTCCACTATGTCTCATGTCCTTAAACAACATAGTCAGCTAAAAACGAATCCATTCACTCCGTCGAGTGAAGGTGCATGTGTCAATGAGTGTCTCACTGTCTGATGTTTGCTCTAGTCTTTCTAGTGAGCGTGCATTAGTCAGCCCCTCAGAGTGTTCAGCTATCGTCTTTGCTACCATGGAGTGCCTCCGTTTCCTTCTGCTACAGAATGCAGGAGAGGAGCCAGAGCACCTCGACATTCAGAACATGCTCATCTCAGAGCAGGTGAGTGGCTTTTAGGGCTGTGTGCATCGCTGCAATACGGCTGTTAAGGAATAATTTCTTACCCTCTTACCCTCCTTTCTTTGTCACATCGTGAAAATAGATCATGTAAAATGAAGTCATACAGTGTTTCTTGTGAATACTGTATTCACTCCTTGAGAACCTCAGAAAAAAAGATGCACAATACAAACTTTAAATGAATACTTTTTCCTTTCTTTTTCCAAAATTTTTGATCCCCCCCCCCCATCCCATTCTAGTGATTTATATAATATTTTAAAAGAAAAAAAAGAAAACCTCTGTAATTTTTTGATTAATACAATTTTTATTTTTAAAGTTCTAGCGTAGTGCAATTTATAGCTCAATATGAAACAACATAATTTATTGTACAATAGAGTTCAACAACTAATACACCTATTTAGTGAACTCTAATGCCTCCCATTCTTTCCCTGTATATGGGCCCTCAAGGGCCCTAGTGTGGGCATCTCTGGTGTATAGTTATAAATCAGTTATACTATTGCTAAGATATGATTTCTTTATTTCAAATGATGTTTAGCGAAAGGGTTAAAAAAGATTTTTTTATGAGAATTGTATAAAATGAAGTAGTTTCATGAATGTAGTTTTCATGAATGTAGTTTTTTTTATTCTACTATGTTAAGTGCACTTTCAGTGTTTGTTTTTATTTATTTATTTATTTTTTGTAATTTGCACAGCTGAACAGTTGGTTCATTATGATTTTTTTTTCATAAAAGTATAACATTTCTGGTTGTGCCTCTTATTCCCCTCTGTTTTTTTCTTCTGTCTCTCTTTTACAGCTCTTGCCGTTGATAGACAAAGCTCTTGGAAGCCGTGCATTGCAAAGCGGGCCTCTGTTCCCTCAGATCACGGAGATGTTAGTGTCGTGGGAGAAGCGAGCATTCGAGAACGAGTCCACCACGTTCCTCAGACTCCTGGCGGATTTCTGGGAGGGTTTACGCAGCCTTTGTGTGTGCTATGTAGACCTCGAGGAGCAGCAGGTGGAGCAGGTGGTGCTGCAGGGCATTGCCTCACTGTTGCAGATCATGCAGAATCCAGCCAGCTCCTGCATCAAACAAGGGAAGAGAAAGAAAGCTGTAAAGGTCTGTTTCGCTGAGAAGGAGGAGGTGAAAGGGCAAGTGGAGAAAAACCTGAGCCAGACTCCAGAGGTGGAGAACTTAGAGGGGCAGGAGAAGCAGCATTCTCCCCTGAGGAGCAGCCACTTGTTGGAACTGGTGTGCCAGCTGACTGAGCTGAACATGGTGTATGTGAGTGAGCGTAACTCTGAGAGGCACTTGCACTTCCTGGCTCTATTGCTGCAGGCATTCCCAAAGGCCGAGGTGTTCCAAGGTCTGCTAAAACCAGACGACGGGAAGACCGAAGTGAAACTGGAGGCCGAGTTCTCTGACAATCCAGCCATCCGTTTCCTTATGCAAAGAGTGATGGTGTGGCTCAGGCAGGACGACAGGAAAGACACAGACTTCTTGGTGGACATGGTGTTTAGTTCTTTGCAGTGCTGCAGCTCGAACACAGAGCAGACTCTTGTGCTCAACCACATCACTGTAAGATATCCAGTTCAATTTATTACACAGAATAGCCAAAAGTTTGTGGACACCTGACAATTACATTCATATGTGCCTTCTCCAAATGTCCCTGTGCACAAACTGTGGTCTATAAAAGCTTCCCAGAATAGTGGATTTACATTACATTACTATACTATACTATACTATACTATACCATACCATGCCATGCCATACCATACCATACCATATTATACTATATTATACTATATCCCAATCAGGCATAACATTATGACCACTGGCTGGTGAAGTGAATAACACTGATTATCTCTTCACCATGGCACCTGTAAGCAAGGTCAAATTCTTTTTCTCAAAGTTGATTTGTTAGAAGCAGGAAAAATGGGCAGGCGTAAGGATTTAAGAGAGTTTGATGAGGGCCAAATTGTGATGTCTAGACGACTGGGTCAGAGCATCTCTAAAACTGCAGCTCTTGTGGGCTGTTCCCGGTCTGCAGTGGTCAGTATCTATCAAAAGTGGTCCATGGAAGGAACAGAGGTGAACCGGCGGCAGGGTCATGGGCAGCCAGTCTCATTAATGCATGTGGGGCGTGAAGGCTGATCCAATAGACGAGCTCCTGTAACTTAAATTGCTGAAGAAGTAGATGCTGTTAATGCTGTTAACGCTGTACAGGTCAGACTGTTTTTGCAGCCAAAGAAGGACCAACACAATATTAGGCAGGTGGTCATAAAGCTATGCCTGATCGGTGTATTATATTACTGTGAATTGAATTGAGTTGAAGGGAGACGAAATTTGGAATCAAATGTACAAAATGCACACATGGGTGTCAGGTGTCCAGAAAATATTTTACCATCTAGTCTATCTTCCAGTGGATCTCCTCAAACAGGAATTCCACTTATTTTTGCTAAAATATGCAATTTTTTTCCTTCTTCTACTTTTTCTCTGCATGTAGGTGGACCTAAAATGGAGTGTTATTCTACAGATTATCCAAAAGGTATGTTAAGACAGCGTAATGGTTTGTAGAGGTGGGGGGATATCATGCTTGGAGGGTTATAGAATATATCACATCACAGTGTAAACATTTTCATGGAATTATGATTTAAAGCCTAGAAGTCTGAATGCCTTTTTTTTTTTTTAGAAAAGCTAAGATGTTTTGACATGTCTTGAATGTTGTTCTTATTTCCATTACCTCTAGCATATTATGTATACTACAATAATATGTTAGCAGCATGCAGGTACATGTTTGTATTTTGGAGAAAAATCAAGTGAAAACGCTTTTAATTTTGAAACACCTGATTAATGATCTCCAGAAAACACCTATTTATGTATATTTTCTGAAGTGTTCGAGTCCTGGATTATGTAGACCCGTTGCTGTTTAGAATGGCGTCTTTCACATTTCTATATGACCATAAATACTGGAGTATTTGAACTTGTTGGGTTAAATTAAATCCCTGAAAGATTGGTTGATCAATATTTAAAAAAAAAAAAAAAAGTTACTTGGGTTTCTTATAGCACTATGCACATATATTTTTTTATTTAAACTGCAAATTGCAGAGACTCACTGCTTTGCTTCGCCACATAGTGTAAACTAGAGGTCAACAATTGGCACAGATAGTTGATTGCTGTAACTATCGGCTTTTGGGCAGAAATCCATACCGTTAGTTTTTCCGGGTTGCATCTACGCTGGAGCGTCTGAGAAGGCCCGTTGTCATAATACAGTAGAAGAGTGACCTCTAGAGGCGAATCACCGACACTAGGTGCTGTTTGTTTGGAAGCATTTAAAAATGCATTAGTAAATGTTAAAATTAATAAACAATACCTCTTAAGTATTTAACTTTAGTTAATGTTACATATGGAATCTTATTTAAAAGGGTTACCATTTCACATAATTCTAAACAGTCATGCATAAAATGGCCATCTTTTAAGTCCAGAGCATTGAAATTACATGTATTTTTTCAGGGGAATAAAGTTCAGGACTATTTATTTTTTTTATATTTTTTTTACACAGTATCCATTTTAATAACTATTGGTTGATTAATCAGTTATCGGCCGGTATGACCCAACCTAGCTATTGGTCGACCTCTACAAACCGATATGTACTTTGTTTGTTCTTGACCGATATGTACAGGCTCAAGGTGACACATATTTACAATGGTCCTTTGGTGCGTTCACAACAAAATGTTTTTTTTTGCACAATGGCTGCCTCTCTTTCAGTCACTAAAAGCACCAAAACCTATGTCCGAATGCTTATGTTTTAACGCATTTCAGCAGTTCAGCAATACATAGGCTTAGTATTTATGGGTATTTAACTGTGATAGTGATACATTTGGAAACCTGAAGTAGAATTGAGTTATACGTTTGTGTGATCTGCATTGAAATCTGTCGCCTATTTTGCCTTTTTTTGTTGTGTGTGTGTGTCAGGCATGTGCCGACCCTGGTTATTTGGAGTTGTGTGCCAAGTGGTTAAGAGGGTCTGCACTAGGTGAGCGTATAGTAAGCCTGGCTGGAGAGCTGTGTGCTATGGGGCTGAAAGGTTCTCCCACTGCCTCATCTGCCTTAGACCAACATAACCACAGCTGGCACCTCATTAGTCTGGCTCTATCTCAGCAGCACGATGAAGGTAAACTCAGACCGCCATAAACCCTCCCTGAATAATCATTATACTTCTATGTAACTAATGTTGTACCGCTATACTATATTACTGTTTGTTTTATTACAAACTCGTATTGTGCTATTTCCTTTCTTTCAGAGTCTCTGATAGGAAAGGTGTACGTCGAACAGATCATCGAGCACCTTCATGCCACTCTTTCCGAGGCTAAGGGCATGTCCGACGCCGGCAATATGGAACCTCTGGTCTCCTTCATATCCGACGTAGCCTTCAACTTCTTCTCATCAGTAAAAGGCTGTCTCCTGCTCGCCGCTGCCGAGGAGCTGCTGCTCACTATCTTCCAGCTGTGTGCTCAGAATCAGATGCTTACACATCTCTCAGGTAACTTTCCGCCTCCTGACTTAATTTAGCTGTAAATTCGGCCGTAATTTTGGTTGGACGTCGCACTTTTGGAAAATGGAGATTAAAGTGAAAAACAAGGGATTGTCGTGAAATACATAATTTTTGTGATGAGGTATGCTGTTTCAAAGTGGAACCTCATTTCTTTCATATTGTAACTTTGACCTGAAATAGACTTTTTGGGGTTTTTTGCTTTTTATTTGCAATTTAACCCTGTTTATTCAACCTTATATAACTGTGCCTAATGTGTAATTAATCTCTTTTGTCTAAACCAAAGTGTACAAAATGTACATTTTTATTTATTTCAATTTGTATACTGTATGCTTACTTTTAGTTGCTTACCCAAAATAAAAAGTTTAGTTTTAATAGAAAAGAAATATATATATTTTGTGTATTCATACTTAGATCGATAAGGCATAATATTATGTCCACCTGCCTAATATTGTGTTGGTCCCCTTATGCTGCCAAAACAGTTTGTGTTCTGAGACCTTTATATGAGAACTTTTCAACAATTTGAGCTAGAGTAATCGTCTGTTGGATCAGACCAATGACCCTGTTGCCGGTTCACCACTGTTCCTTCCTGGGACCACTTTTAAACACCCAACAAGAGCTGCAGTCTTGGAGACGCTCTGACCCAGTCATCTAGACGTCACAATCTTGTCAAACTCGCTTAAATCCTAACGCTTGTTCAATTATCTTGCTTCTAACACATCAACTTTGAGAACAAATTGTTCACATGCGGCCTGATAAATCCCACCCACTGACATCATTCACAACTTGCTTATTGTGTTTGACTTGATATTTGTGTGCAAATGTAATTGTGTGTGTGTGTGTGTGTGTGTTAGACACTTTGCGGGAAAAGTTGAAACATGCCTACAATGTTGGAGTGCACTCTTTGGTCACACACTTGGGTGCAGGCGTTACAAAGGGCACCATCCTCCACAATGCTGCAGTCTGGATTAAAAACCAACTTCTCACCTCACCCCTCAATGTGAAGAGGTACCGCACATCACCATCTCTTTCTTTAAGGTTTTGAATATGCTGAAATAGACATTATATGGACAATAGTTTGTGGACGCCAGAGCCTATGATTGTCTTTTTTGAACATCCTATTCAACATTTAGTCCCCATTTACTATAATAATATCCTCCACTCTTCTGGGAAGATGTTCCACTAGAACTCCACAGGGGTGTTTGTAAAGTCAGGTAGAGATATAGGGAGAGGAGGCCTCAGTGTTACAATTAATCCCAAAGGTGTCCCATAGGGTTGAAGGACGAGCTCTATAGCTGGCCTTTCAAGATCTCAAGATCCCAAAAGTGGTCTTTTTTGGCTATTTGGTGAATTCCAGAATGTTTTCCCAGGCCACTACACGAATAGTCTCATAACAATGGTTTTGATAGTAATGCCTATTAACAAGAATGGCGTATGATGTGAATTGATCAATAGTGTTGTTTTAGATTATTCTGTTTATTTCAGTGTGTTCCATAACTTAACTGTCTAAGTATTATTTATCTCATGTAGCTCTACCTTTAATCAACTCATTAGAAGGTTTATTCCCCCTTTTGTAATCATGTGCTTGCTGTTTGCAGTCTGCAGGTTCTGGTGCAAGCGGTGCAGAGCTTAACTGACACTCTAGCAATTGCCCAGACGAGCGGCTGTCTGCTGGCTCAGTTCGTCAGCTGTCTTACTCCAACAAATGAGGAGTGGGCCAAGCTCAGAGAAGCCCTCCCTCCTCAGGTACACAGTCACTTGGCTTTGATTGCTCTACAGTTTTATGTGAGATTGATTAACCATGATCATGGCCATTACAAGTAAATCACAAATTTAAATAACGATCCAGGAAATTTAATTGTTGGTAGAAGAAAAGTGACAAAAAAAAAATCCATCTAGACATTTTAATGTATGCTCTTATTTTTGTTAAAAAGTGAATGTTCACCTTTTTAACTTAAATTTGCTATACCTCTTTGCAGTGGGTGAAGCGCCCCTTGCTGTGCGGGCATTTTAGAGAAAATTGTGTGTGTCCTGGCATGGAGTTGTGGAAGGTGAGAGGATTAGACACAATCCCTGCACACTTGTGTGCCAGTGCTATGCTGGGCAAGCTTATTTTCAGTGCAGTACCGGATGACGAGCAGCAGGAGGCGACAGATACCATCAAACTCTCCGATCTTGGACACACGGGTGAGGCAGAGAACACTGATACAATATTCATAACGGAATTATAAAGCATTATAAAAGAATTGTAAAGAAATTATACTGTGATTAACATAAGTAGACTAAGATGCACAAGCTGGTAACAAGCACATTTGTAAAAGTGATCCTGAGAGAACAAATTCTCCATGGAAGTGCATCTTCATCATCTGGATATTACAAATTTATTATGTACAAATGTATGTATATAATGTAATATTTTCAATGCATTTCTTGTTCTGTATAGTTGCCGAAATTCTCTACACTCTGCAGTGGTGTGAAGAGATGGAGCATTGCCCTGCCTTGGTGTCTGAATATCACAAAATGCTTCAAGAGTGGGACGTAGTGGGGAAAGTGCACACAACAAGCTGTGATAAAGTTGCCATTCTGGAAACGCTGTTCACAAGGTGAACCCATTTATCTATTCTCAAATTCTAATCTGCTTAAATTCCACCGCATCGATTATTTTCTAATTAATGTGTCATTAATAACTAATATCCATGTTTAGATGCATGTTGGAATGACCTTCCTTCCGAATGTGTTAGATCTGTTTTTAATGAGTGCAATTAATCCAAGGTTTCACGTTCGGTTCGAATTGCAGGTCACGAGAAGAGGGTGCCCTCTGGTCACTGACATTGGCAAGCTATATTCAGAATAACAATGCAGTCACCAGACACATCACGAGTCTCTATGATAATGTGGAAAGGTAAGAGAACTACTGAAAGTTTGAGTTAGTATTTCATTAAAGGAGGTATTTAAAAAAAAAAATAAATACCAAGGGGTGTGAGGTTAAAGCTATTTACCTATAGTTGCCATTAAGGATGTGCATCTCCATAAATGAGGCCGATGCGATTCGCATCTCAATGCATAGCCAACGATACAATACATTAAAGATACACATGAAGCAGCTACCAATTCAATGCAGTATGATGCAATGGTAAAAATATGATGCTATGCAATTTGATATGGTAAAGATGGTTTGCTTTTTTTTTCTTGAGTTCAGACAGACAGCAAATCATACATGTACTTTATAGTCCTTTTGTAGAGCAAAAAAAAAGATTAAATTAAAAACAAAGTTTAGAAAAGATGCAGCTCTACCTCTGCCATGTTAATCTATATTCTCACAAATTATTGGTCACTTTTTCAAAAAATAAAAGTATAGCACATCTACTAATAATAATATATAATTTTTTTTTTTCCGAATTGTTTTGTATTGAGACTATGTTCAAAACAATCCATCGCGATACAAATGCCAACTTGTATCCAACGCACACTTTTTTTTTTAATCGATGCATCACATTGTTAACTTTTATGCTGATGCACCAATGCGAATCCGTGAATCTTACCATCCCTAATTGACATTATGTCTGTACTACACTGCAAACCCACACAGCATTTAAGGTCATTGCTGTAAGAACAAATCTGAATGCATAAAATACCTAAATACCTGTAATTCACTGGGTATGTGTGACAAGGTGTATAAGTCACACTGCTGAGGCAAGTGCTTTTAATGTCCATAACTATATCTATGGTATGGTGCATCTTTGTATCTGCAAACTTTAGACATTCAGCAAAATGTACATTTAATTATTTACTGATTTACTTAACTTCCAGCCCATCATCCGTTGAAATGTGTTTATGTTCAGTGTATTCATAAAGTTTCCAAATTTTATTAGTCTTGTGCTAAAATGCTTCATATTTTCCCCATCAATCTATACTCCATATCCCATAATGACAAAGCAAAAAGCAGATTTATGAAAATGTTATACATTTATTTAAAAGGTAAAACTGAACTATTAAATTGACAAGCATTCAGACTTTATGCTGTGATACTTGGCATTTAGCTCAGGAGTACCTCATTTTCTGAATTATCTTTGATAGAGGTCGACTGATAGCTAAGTGGGATTGTACTTGCTGATAGCTGATTAATCAAAGGAAGCAAACACTCCATGTGTAAGAGTACTGAACTTTATCACAAAAAACAAATGCAAAAAAAAAAATTACATTTAAAATGTATTAAAAACAACACTTTAAATAAACGGAGCGTGGCATCCGTTAGTCGCCTCTAGAGGTCGCTCTTGTACTGATAACGCAACCTGGAAAAACTATTTGTATTGATTTTTGCTGATAGTTCCAGCAATCAGTTATCAGTGTTGATTAATCGGCAGAACCTATGAATCGGTCTACCTTTAATCTTTAAGATGTTTCTGCACTTTGAATTTAGTCCACCTGTGGCAAATTAATTTGGGTGAGATTTGGTGAAAGTGCATTTCAGAGCAGAATTCAAGCCATGATGTCAAAACGAATGCCTGCAGAGCTCAGAGACACTGTGTAGAGTCACAGATCATATTACAAATTTCAAGTGGGCTTTCCTGGGTCTTGCACTGAGGAGACACATCCGTCTGATCAATCTGCCATTAAGCATAGTTCAGATCAGTGTTGAAGTGTTTATTGACCTTCTGCAATTTTTTCCCATCTCCACACATGATCTTTGGAGCTCGTGCAGAATGACCCCCAGATTCCCGGTCATGTTTTACGGATCCCCTACTTCACTGATTGCTCAGATTTCTTGGTGGCCGTCTCTAGATAAAGTTCCAAAGATGTTCCATTTAAGTATAATGGAGGCTCTGTGTTTTTGAGAGCCTTCAATGCAGCAGAACCTTCTTTTAGCCTTCCACGGATCTGCTTATGTGATCATTTCTTACTGATACTTGTAGATATCCTGATTCAGAAGTAGTGTTGTTTTTTGAGCAGCTCATCAGCAACGGCTATTGTTAAGGCTATTATTATTCTGGGCTTGTGTATATAAAATGTAAAGCCTGGACACCATTTTATAATTATTTATCTATCAATATATTTATTTGTGTGTCTGTGTTTCTGCCCTCAGTTTCTACCCTCTTTCAGAGCAGAACGTGAGCACTATAAAGGTACTGTGTTCGTATATGACTACTACAGAGAGAGAAGCCCTCATCGCTCTGTCCATTGCTGAATTACTCAACTGGCAGGAGAAAGAACAAGATTGTGCTGAAAGTAAGATAAACGATTTTACACCTTTTTTTTTTTGGTTATATTTATACACTCACTCCGGGAACCAGTTCGCCACCCAGATTTCTAGGGTTTTAGTTGGCTCACTCAGCATGGTAGGTAGATGATTAAATAAGTAGATTTTTTCAATGCAGAAAGAATCAAGACACCTGGCATTCATGTGAAGCAGTGCAATCTACTGTTAGTGTTTATATTCAAATACGATAATACAGCCAATCTCAATTACTTCGGCATGGAAACCAGACAGCTAAATATCCAGAAGGGGAAAAACCATCAGCTGTTTTTTTTGTTTTATCTTTTATCTGTCCAGTTTCAGTCAGAATCCCTAGATTCCTGCTTTAGGCAGGAATTTGATGTGCTAATCTACTTTTTTTTTTTTTAAGCCCAAGGTTGGCCCATTAACAAGGTAATTCACAAAATCTACAGAAATCAAATTTTTTTTCCATTCCGATGAACATGAAACTGAAGCTTTTGACCTGCATCCTAGCATGATTTTATATTTATATTTATATATATATATATATATATATCTCTTTCGCTCTCATATATATATAGCGAGAGAGACAGAGACAGAGAGAGAGAGAAGTGCTGCAACATGATTGGGTGATTGTACATTTAGAAAACAGTATAGCTTTATTGACCCATGGACAGCCTGCGACTTTAATTTGAATTTCTGCAATCTATTGTTTCACTTATGTATAGCAGTTATACAGCACTCTATCCATCATGGCCACTCTGGACTCTCAAGGTCCATAATGCAGAATAGAAAATGTTCATTCTACAGTCTTTTGTAAAAGGTGTGTGTTTCTCAGGAAGTGCACATTAAAACATAATCATTTGTCATTTGCTGTTAACAAATGATTGTATTTTTTTATTTTTTTTCGCTGTTTTTAGGTGCTCTGGCATGTCTAGTGGTGCTGGACTGTTGTTTGCAGGCTGCGACTCCTGTTGAAGATGAGATACTTTTGGCGGTTATGGCCACCATGCTCGAGTGGCGTAACAGCAAAGAGGAGTGGTTTCTTTTTAACAGGTTTGTGTATTTGTGTATAGTGCATCAACCGCTCACACTTGTTGTGCTGCTATTATAGGATCTCATCAGCATTTTTTTCCTCATCATGCACAACATTATGACCACCTACATAATATTGTGTTTGTCCATCTTTTGCCGACTCATCGAGCGTTAACAGCAGTCACTTCTTCAGCAGTTTGAGCTACAGGAGCTCGTCTGTTGGACCGGACCACACGGACCAGCCTTCGCTCGTTACGTGCATCAATGAGTCTCGCTCGCCCATGACCCTGTTGCCTATTCAACACTGTCCTTTCCTTGGACCACTTTTGATAGATACTGACCACTGCAGACCAGGAACATCCCACTAGAACTGCAGTTTTGGAGATGCTCTGACCCAGTCGTCTAGACATCACAATTTGGCTCTTGTCAGACTCACTCAAATCCTTACACTTGCCCATTTTTCATCAACTTTGAGGAGAAAATGTTCACTTGCTGCCTAATAAATCCCACCCACTAACAGGTGCCATGATGAAGAGATAATCAGTGTTATTCACTTCACCGCTAATAATGTTATAATGTCATAACATTATGCCTGATCAGTGTATATATGAAGGTCTGAATATTTGGAGACCCTTTGTTCATAAATCTATTTCCATTATTTCTTGGCATCAGATCACCTTCTCTGTTTCATAAGAAGATACGACTAAATCATTTGGATTGGAAAAAGTTATAGACATATTAATTGTCCAAAGGTTTGTAAAAGATTCCTGTGTCTCTGATGCTCATCTACTCATTTCTCAGTGACCTGGGGAAAGTGTCTGCTGCACAGCTGGCCATGCCTGTGGAGATGATGTGTTTTCTGTCTTGGCTGGTGAAACATTCTCCCACAGTCCTTGGCAGCACTCACTGTGACTTCCTACTCTGCTCCATGCTAGCCTGGCTGGAGGTATGACCCTTCTTGTTTTGTCATCAATTATGTTAAAGATTAAACATCATAACTGAAGCAGGCTTATGTTCATGTACGTGTGTGTGTGTGTGTGTGTGTGTGTGTGTGTGTGTGTGTGCGTGCGCGCGCGCTTGTGTTTGTCCACAGACCACCAGTGAGAGCAGCAGGGCATTCTGGAACCCATGTGTGCAACAGTTTGTGCAGGCTAACTGTGAGCTGATTGTCACACTGAATGAGTTTTTCACAGCACCACCTGCTGGAGTAATGGAGCAGCTGCCTCCTGATCTTAGCTCCGAATGGCAGGAGTTCTTCATGGAGGGAATCCACAATCTGCTGCTACCCCTGCTGATCAAAATTCCTGGTGAGTCCTGGTTTTATTGGCAGTATATCTCCCTGCAAAAAAAAAAAAAAAAATAATAATAATAAATAAATTATGTATGTGTGTGTGTGTGTGTGTGTGTGTGTATATATATATATATATATATATATATATATACACACATATACACTAGCTGAAAGTACCCGTGCTTCGCTACGGAAGGCAGAACCCTAAGCAATATGGCAATAAGCAGTAAGCACTGAGCAGGACTGGATGAGCAGAGATCAGAACGTAACGTCAACAAATAACGTACTACCCCTTTGTAGTACCGATACAGGGCAAACTACTTTGAAAATAATTTTTATCGTGCATCTAACATCTAATAAGAAACAATGTAGTAAGTTTCATTAGGATCCGTAATGTTATTTCGAAGAATTTACAATGTGTGAGAAATCGCGTTTTTCGCGAGTTAGCCGCGATCCAGGGCGAATTTTTCAAAACCCTTTCTTAGTGAGCACCTAAGACCCAAGAGGAAGGTATGTTCCAAATTTCATTGCAATCTGTGCAGTGGTTTTTGAGATTTCGTGATGAGTGGTTGAGTCAGTCAGTGGTAATTGATCTTTATATATATATATATATATATATAATATATATATATCTCTCTCTACTACCTTTCAGTGTTTACAACAGTTATTAAATCTTTGATCAATTTCGTAATAAAATGTTTGAAGGTCATTGAACAATACATAAAAGATTTACTTTATACCAGCTGGCATCGAGGTTCATGTTGTGCATCACGTGAAAAGCTCATTCAGTTCCATTTTAACAGCTTTCAATCCATATCTTCTGAGTCAGAGGCATGGTGGCATTCAAGCCAATGACAGGATTCAAAAACATGCTTTCTCTATGCTCCGTTTGATATAGTAATATACAAAAACCAAAACAAAAAGAACACAAATATACTGCGTGTTTACACTCTGATTCCATGTTTTTAGGTTATGATTTTCTATTTCCAGTTGGCAGATCAAAAACAACAAAGATTCTTCACCTCCATAGCCATCCTACAGACCACCCATGTTCTCTTTCTTTCATTGTTTAGTTTATTTACAAACAGAATGAATTAGATAAAATATGGTTCCATTCCTTCAGTGGTTCTGTTGATTCCAATAGATTGGAGTGACACTAGATCGGGGTTCGGCATGCGGCTCTTCAGCCCCCCTGCTTTGGCTCCCTGCAGTCTTGACAAAATTAACATGAAAAATTTACAATTATATAAAAATATTACATGATGTGGTGAGAAATTGGCAAGCAACAATCTTGAAAAACGTTTCCAAACGAAGCAGGAAGCGCGAAGTACCCCGCTGGAGATTAACGGAAAACAGCTATTTCAGAAGTGCTGCAAAAAAGCTGAGCAAAGCAAATTGAACTTCATACAGTGGATAAAGTCTTTAAACTCAACAGCAGTTGCTAGTTTCACAAATCGTTCCTTAAATTATCAGAGCATCTATTCTCGGATTTAAAAAAATTCACTTGAAATTGTATAAAAAAAAAAGAGATCCACTGAGATTTAATGTTGTCACAAAACTTTACAAAGAAAACATGAATTTAAATTAGAAGAAAAGCCAAAATAAAAATGACACGGATAAAAGCAAAAATCAAACTAACACAGCGCGTGCAACACTACCACGCCACTCTCCCGTTGCCAGACAACACTTCTACGTCCTGCCAGGTACAAAAAAAAAGTTATAAATTGCTAACATCAAAATACAACGGAATTCACACTAGTGCCACCTAGTGGTGCAACCAGGCAACTACCTTGCATCTGCACAAAACAACAAATTGTGTTCTATTAATTTAAAGGTTAAATATGTTTTGGTCGCAAAGGGTTGCAGACCTTTGCACTGGGCCAACTTAGAGCATCGGTGAGCTAAAGTAAGAAGTCCAAGGAAGAAGTCATGGTCTCCATGGAGACCTGCAACCAACGCAAACAAGTGCGGCAGGGGAAAAGATTTAATTGGTGAATACTTGTGTGTGTGCGGGTTGCCGGAGAATAATATTATTTGTGGGACTCCTGGAAAATGGTCTTTTAAAATATACCATATAAATAACATACAACACAACATAACCTTGGCCTGTTTTTTATTTTTTTAATTTTTTATAAGATATTTTTTAGTTGATGTTCAGAAATGTTCCTTGTTCATACCCATGTTCATCAGTTACACAAAAAGTCAAACTCAAGGCTGTAGATATTGACACTGGGTAGAAAATGGGTAAAGGGGGAAACATAGAAGTCAAAGGAAACAGAAAATGTTGTCCTATAATCTGTGATTGTCTTATATTATATGAGAACCTCTCTGGGTACATGTTGTCAGTGAGATGTCAACCGGAAGTGGCACATGGGGGTCTTTTCAGATTGCATATTCTATAATCCAAAAGTTTAGCCATATTTATCTAGGACATGTCTATGAAACTAGCACTTTATTTATAATTCATCATGGGGTGAGGAAAAAAATAGTAAGCAACTCCGTGAACCATCAGAACCCCTGATGAGGCTGCAATTTACTCTAACACTTGGCTCAAACTAGCAGTCTATCATTTCTAGCCAGAGTTCTGAACACATGGTGCGATTTAGTGCAGCTCAGCCTCATATATGCAAACGAGGTGTTTTTTTAAATTTTTTTTTAATTATTATTCTCAACGATCCTGGCTTTAAAAGTAACATTTAGATGACATTTTAAAGCAGATCCTTTCATGCCCCCTGGATGTACCTGAGTAAATCTGAACGTAGAGTTTTCTTTATTGCAGTGGAGTTTCCGGAGCCGGACGATCCGACGTTCCCGGCAGCTGTGGTGGAGGCGGTGGGTGAAGCTCTCAGGCATATTCCTGTCCAGCTGCTCACACACAACACACTCCCAGCTCGATTTGTGGCCGACCAGAGGAGTAGCCTGCCTGATGCCCTGCAGACACTTCTGAACACACTCACACCGCTGCTCCTATTCAAGAGCCGGCCACTGCAGCTGGCTGTCTACCACATGCTGCACAAGTAAGACATGGGATATTTATTGTGTGGATTCTTTTCCAAGGGAGCAAAAGCAATCCAGAACAAGTACCTTCATCCAATAATGTATAATTGTAATGAAACTGGTAGGTTAAGATACACTATATTGTCAAAAGTTTGTAGACACCTGGTCATAAGTTTGGTATGTGCTTTTTGAGCATCACATTCCACATTTAGTTCTGATTTGCTCTTAAAATTCCCTTCACTCTACTGGGAAGATGTTTTACTAGATTTTAGAGGGTGCTTGCGGACATTTGTGTTCATCAGCCACAATGGTGTTAGTAAAGTCAGATACTGATGTAGGTGAGGTGAGGAAGCCTGGGGTGCAGTCAGCGTTCCAATTCATCCTAAAGGTGTTCAGTAGGGATGAGATCAGAGCTCTATAGCAGGTTACTTAAGATCTTCCTCTCCAAACCATGTAAAACCATATTGTCATGGAGCTGGCTTTGTGCACTGGGGCATTCCTATGCTGGAACAGGTTTAGGTTTCCAAGTTCAAAATTGTATTATATCACAACCAAAGATATCCCATACAATTGTGTGCTCCCAGCTTTGCTGTAGTAACAGTTTGGAGAACCACATGTGGCAGGAAAGGTCAGGTGTCCCAATTCTTTTGTCCATATAGTGTATTTGTTTTTTTTTTTTTTTTTTCATTAGGGTAATGCCTTCGCTACCGGAAAGTGACAGCGAAAGTGCCAGCACCAAAACTGAAGATGAAGACGAGGAAGAGCCATCCTTGTAAGATCTCATTTTTTCACTCGTCCCACAGCCGCATTGTAGACCAGTTGTAAAAAATAAATAAATAAATAAAAAACACAGTAAAGCCCTTTTCATTAGACTTTTATCTTTTCATTTTTGCATTGACATGTGACTTTTAAAAGAACTCAGAAGTCACCAAGTGATCAGAATAATAATTATCCTGTGGGAAAAAAAAAAAATTAAATGGCACGGCTTTTAAACAGTCTATAACAAGAAAGCAACACATTAATCAAAAGATATCTCAAGGGTTGCACTTATACAGAGAGCACCGGAACGAAATCGATGTGAAACAACAACTCTGTTATGCAGGTCTCCTCCGGCTGCAATTATGTGCATTCTCACAGCCACAGAAGATCTGGTGGAGAATATTTTGGGCAGCGTACAAGTGGGCGAGTTTGCTGTCGTGCAGCCTCTGAGCATGGAGCACTGTTGCATCCTGGGATATCTGTTGACTTGGAAACTCCTCCTCGTTTTCTTTAAGGCGGCACCATCCCAGGTATCGTACGCGTTACATTCAGACACAGAGTTCCAACGCATTATGGAAAAATATGTACAAGTATGGAATTAGATTTGAGTGATAACAATGCAAAGTCTACACTTATCCATGTTGAAAATGGTGTTTTACCTAGGGCCAGATTTCCATACTAAACAGATGTATATTTATGTGCTTCTGAGTTAATATGGTTGTAAGTGGGGTTCATTTATCCTCTTGGAATGATGTGTGTTACAGCTGCGTGTTCAGTACTGCCTGCATTTAAAGAAGACCCGTTCACTGCATAAGCTGCTCCTGCACCTGTTTCGGCTCATGCCGGAGAACCCAACATTGCCCGGGCAGCTCACGGAAACAGCCAGCAGAGAGCCCAAGAGCTTTTTCACCGAGAGCCTGTCTCTCTCCCTGCATCGTAAGAACATCATTCTCTTTTAGGTTCATGCTCGAGTAGTTCACTTCTAACAAATAGAGCCATGATGAAGCCCAGTTTAGACTTTCAAGCATGTCTCCAAAAACTTCAGAAGGTCAGAAAAATGTTGTGAGAGGAGAACGTAGGGTGGGCGGTTATGCAAGTGCTCCTTAGTCCACTGCAATCAGCCGGCGGTGATGTATGGATGGGAGGAAACGAACGAGAGCTTCAGCTCTGCATCTTAAGAGTCTCTCATCAAAAGCATTCATCTAATCACAGCAGCAGTGTTGGGCTGTAGTGTCACTTCAAGTAGTAAAGCTATTAGCTTAAATACATCCCCACTAGTAAGCTAATAGCATATATATATATATATATATATATATATATATATATATATATATATAGCTTATGGTCAAAGAGTTCATTCAGTCAGTCATCTTCAGCGCAGCGATGGCTGCATCATGGTCAGGATGTCATTGTGATTGGGGAAACTGTGCTGGGAGTGGGTGAGATTACACTTTCAGGCAGGGGTCCCCAGACTTTTTTCGGTGAGGGCCACATATTTTTTCCTTTCGTTAATAGGGGGCCTTGTCGGTCTGTAACAGAAAATGACATAGGCCGGAGTGAATGCCAGTATTATCGTGGAGATTTCAATTCTGTTTAGCAGCCTCCTTCTCTTTATGCTTTCCTGCACTTCCTCATTCCACCACCACGTCTTTCTTTGTCTTTCTTTCACTTTCCAGATGTCACACCAAGTACCTTTTTAGCTGTCTCCCTTATCACTTCCTCAGTAGTTGCCCATTCATCCAGCACCTCTTCACCACCACCAAGCCTCTGTCTGACCTCTTCTTGAATTTCACACTACAGTCTTCCTCCTTCAGTAACCACCATCTTATTATTTTTTTCAGTCCTCACTCTCCTCCTCTTATTCTTCATTTCCATAGCCATTCTACAGACCACCATCCGATGCTGTCTAGCTACACTGTCCCCTGCCAACACCTTACAGTCTCTAAACTCCTTCAGGTTGCATCTCCTAAATACAACATAGTCCACCTGTGTGCACCTTCCTCCACTCTTATACGTCACCCAATGCTCCTCCTTCTAATTAAAATTAGTATTTACCACTGCCATTTCCATCCATTTAGCAAAATCTACCACCATCTGCCCCACATTCTTCTCCTTAAGACCATACCTACCCATCACCTCCTCATCACCTCTGTTCCCTTCACCAATATGGTCATTGTAGTCTGCCCCAATCACTAATCTTTCATTCCTAGGTACTCTCTCTACCACTTCATCTAACTCACTCCAGAATTTTCCCTACTCCTCCATCTCACAACCCAATTGTGGAGCATAGGCACTGATGACATTTATTATCACCCCTTCAGCTTCCAGCTTCATGCTCCTCACCCTATCAGAAACTCTCTTCACCTCAACTACACTCTTACTGTACTTTAGGATCACCCCTACACCATTTCTCTTTCCATCCACACCATGATAGGAAAGTTTAAACCCCACTCCAATGTTCCTGGTCTTACTCCCTTTCCACACACAACATATCTATCTACCTTTCTTCGCTCCATCATATCAGCAATTAATAAATTCTAACTAATAAATATAATATAGTGCTCCCTGTGCAGCACGCAGTCTCGCGTTTAAAAATGAACAGCATGTGGCATTAGTGATTTGCCTCTAGAGGTCGCTCTATTAATGACAATAGACCGGAAGCCGGAAAAACGTTCAGTATGGATATGGAAACCCATATGTTCAAAATGCAACCCGAGCCCAATGTTACTTTTACTGCTGGTCCTGTTTTGAAGTGTTTAGAATTAACTGGTTAGCTTTCAGGTTATTTGGAAGATAAAGGATGATTGTTTGACAGGCTGTTTGATTTCATTTTTATCTGTAAATTAGCATAATATAAACCACAACATCATTCAGTACTGTAGCTACGAATGTTAAGCCCTATTTCTCTGACAGATGTCTTTTAATTTGGTTGCAGCATGTTGTAATTTTGTTTAAAAGACACACACGTCCACATTTTTTAGTGCATGGTTCTCCTAACACCTAAGAACTGCATATAGAATGAATATTCAATATGGGGAGGTGGTATCTTAGTGGTTAAGGCATTGGACTTTGGATCTGTGGGTCATGAGTTGAAATCCCTGCCACCCCTGAGCAAGGCCCTTAACCTTTTATCTGCTCAGTTGCATTAATGAGATGAAATGTAAGTTGCTCTGGATAAGGGCATCTGCCAAATACCATAAATGTATTCCAGGTTTCCACACTTTTGCTTTTGGTTGAATCTCAAACATTCTGTATTGTGTGTGCTCACTTGTGTGACAGAGAACGACAGCTTGCAGTCCGAGGTCCCGCACTTGGCCTGCTCCGTGTACTACAGTGCTCTGAAGGATCTGCCTGCAATGGTGCGTCTGTGGTGGAACAGTCAGGAGAAGCGCGTGGTTAGCACCGTGGATAAATTCACCAGCAAGTATGTGAGCAGTGTGCTGTCGGCACAAGAGATCACCTCCGTGCAGTCCAGCACGCAGACCTTCGACAGCATGACGGTGAGACGTAGCACAGTAAACCGTTTTGCAGTAACAAACGCAATGAAAATGGTCATGTTTAAAGTTCAGCTGCTAAAGCTTTGTTTGGAATTGCAGACAACAGCTTGGAAAGTGCTCTTAAAGAAAACGTAGCAGTAGTACGGCTTTGAATCTTTCTCCATGTTTGGTCGACCGATAGTGGAGTTTACCGAAACCGATATCTAGGTTGGACCGTACTAACCGATTAATCAATCGATAGTTTGTAAAATTGATACTGGTTAAAAAACAAACACACACAAATGTGCTAAATGAAATAAATATGTATATATTCCTAATAAATATATATAATTAGCTCGCAGTCTTGCGTGTAAAAAGAACAGCATTTGGCGTCATGTAATTTGACTTTAGAGGTCGCTCTCGTAAAGACAGCGGACCAGAAGACGGAAAAACTATCGGTGTGGATTTTTGCAGATCAATCAAGCAATCAACTATCGATGTAGATTAATCAGCAAAAAAAAAAAAAACGATTAATCGGTTGACCTCTAATTTGGACTGTGCTCAGAAAAACTAGTATCATTTAATAATGGCTTGTTTTCATTGAGATGGGATACTGCTACAAATACTTGTCCATGATATGTCCAAAATACAGGTCCATGCAAAAACAGTGTTCTTTTGAAAGTCTATAAGTGCAATTATGTAGTATTAGTCCACAGGGTGCTAAGCTAATTAAAATATTTGCACTATTTTATGCATGCATGTCTAGATTCTCTGGTATTTCCATTAATCCTAAAATTATGCCTGCTTTGCCTCCATATTGTTCTGTATTTGTATGTTTTATATTAAAAGAGGTTTTCTCACATAATTAAGTCCTGACTGGATCTGGAGTTTTCTTATTGAGGAGACTTGCATTTAATTTATTACAGATATTGACTGAGGACTGTTGAAAATTTATGAGTAACAATAAGGACATGTCTGTGTTTTGCAGGTCAAAGCTCGCTCTGCCACACGAGAGGTGATCGCGACCTACTCGGTGGATGATATTTTTATCGAGTTAGTGATCCAGCTGCCTCAGAACTACCCTCTGGGATCCATTATTGTAGAGAGCGGCCGCAGGGTCGGCGTCGCGGTGCAACAGTGGCGCAACTGGATGCTGCAGCTCAGCACCTACCTTACACACCAGGTACGACCAGTTACCACATTCACACCAAATACACTTCCAAGAATTGCACCTGAGTATTAGAAAAGATTCATGAATATGTACACTGCCTTTTTCCCTCTTTTTATTAATTTTGTATTAAAATCTTTTTTTTTACTGTCATGCATGTCCAAAATTTAAAGACTATATGGCCAAAAATGATGTGTACACTCGAATATAATCCCCCTAGTCTCAGATTTGTTCTGTACTTTGCAGTTTTCTGAGAAGGGTTTCTACTAGGGATGTGCATCTCCATTACAGCTGATACGATTCACATCTCGAGGCGTAGCCGACGATACGATATAAAGCAGCTACCGATGCGACACGATACAGTACGATACGCCCCATTACGATGCAGTGCGATCCGATTTCCATTCGCCTCAACGCGGTGCGATTCAATGCAATACGATTCAACGGAGAAAATATGATTCTGCGTAGTTCAACATGCTTCATTTTTTTTCTGGTTCAGACAGATAGCAAATCATAAATGTACTCAAGTGCTTTCTGACTTCTAACGCATTGCCCTTTCAAAAACAGGCCTTTTATGCCAATGCAAATCGATCAATATTACCATCCTTAGTTTCTACTAGATTTTATAGGATTTTTTTCCCCATTTGTTATTGAGGTCAGGCACTGATGTCAAGTGAGGAGGCCAGGGGTGCAGTTTGCCTTTCTGATTCACTCAAAATGTGTTTAATGAGATTGAGGTCAGGGCTCTTTGAAGGCCACGCGAGTTTCTCCACTCTGACCGAACCCTTTGTTAATGATCCTCTCTTTGTGCATTGGGGTATTGTCATGCAGGAATATGTTTGACCCTTATAGTTCTAATGAAAGGTGGGAGATCCATATCATTCATTCATTCATTCATTAATTTTCTCCCGCTTATCCGAATCGGGTCGCGGGGGCAGCAGTCTAAGCAGGCCCCCGCCTTCGACTGCTGCCCAATCCTCACAGCACCGTCCCTTACGGTCCCTCCTGCAGGTGGTGAGCCCACGGGAAGGCGGCCCCACGTCACTCCGACGTCACGGACCTTGATATTTCCCTCGTAAGGGACCCATATATGGGTCCATATATGGAGATCCATATATGGTTTTTAATTCGGAAGACTTGTTGACAATTTCTTTCGAATTTAGACTCGGCACACTCAAATGCTACCACATCAGAAACCTGGTTTACAGACTGTGTGTTTGTGTGTGTGTGTGTGTGTGTGTGTGTGTGTGTGTGTGTGTGTGTAGAACGGCAGTATTATGGAAGGCCTGTCTCTGTGGAAGAACAATGTGGATAAGCGTTTCGAAGGAGTAGAGGACTGCATGATCTGTTTCTCTGTCATCCACGGATCCAACTATTCACTTCCCAAGAAAGCCTGTCGCACATGCAAGAAGAAGTTTCACTCTGCGTGTTTGGTAAGTAGCATTTTTCCTACCTTAGCTTCCATCTTTAACACACCCATAGACACACACTGTATCTTACAAAAAAAAAATTTCTTTTTTTTTTTTCCAGTATAAATGGTTCACATCAAGCAACAAGTCTACATGCCCGCTGTGTAGGGAGACCTTTTTCTAAATGGGAGACAAGAAAATCTACTCAACCCCCTCACAAGACATTTGTACATAAACCTGTATACGAGTTTTTGGCCCATGAGCTCCTAATGATCATACAGGTAGTGATTTTTTTAGCCTCCTCAATGAGAAGAATGAACAAGATTCAGTGAAATCCACTCAATCAAGAACATAGGGATTTGACCCTACATCCAATCTTTATTTTTCAAATCCACTAATTGAATTGGGCTGTACTGGACCGGACGTCCTCGAATGCCTTGTTGTGTCTCGTTCATTTTGTTTTGCAGGACATTGTTCCTCCGTCAAGTTTCCCAGTTAACACTGTATACCATTATCACATGGAGCTGATAGAGGATTGCTCAGACAACATCGTTTTTAAAAATAATCTTTAATTAAATCTCATTTAATTTTAAATACATATAGGCGCTATTTTGTGTTATAAAAAGAATAATTGACCATTGAATCCGAAATTCAGAATATTATGTGCTGCTGTGCTCAGGACCATGTTAATCAATTGTGTAGAACCATTTCATTTGCTGATTTCTTGTTAAATTATGTTTCTCTAGTCATTTGCATTGACTCTTACTACGAATGTACAGACTCCTAATACAATCGGAGACTCCTATCAAGCCAGACATTTGCAATGCTCTTTTTCTTTTTTCCAAAGGTACAATAAATTGATTGTTAATCATATTAATGACATTGGTGTTCCCTGTCTTTCAAATGCTTCTAAAAATCATTTGTCTTCTGGGAGGAACCCTATTCAGAAATGAGCAGTGATGGACAAAGTGCACAAACTATGTATTACAGTTACAGTAGAGATACTACTAGGTAAAATATTAGTCCAGTAAAATGAAAAGTGCTCCCTTGAAACTTTCACTTGAGTAAATGTACAGAAGTACTTGACTTGTATTTGCCTTTAAATGTACTTAAACGTATCCTAATATTATTTTTGTTGCAAGACTTTTGCTTAATCAACTCATTTTTTGTGAAAAGACTGTGTTAATCTTAGCACATCAGTCTATTAGAATGATATTAATTAGTCAAACACTGATTGATACCTATTAAAATGATTGAGCCCAAAACCTTCTTTTCAACTACTTAAAAAAAATTGCGTAAATATGGTCACAGGTGTTGTGGCAAGTTGAAGTCAGGAGTTTCTTCCAACATTTATTCCTCTGAAAATGTTCTGCTTGTTGTTGAACCGATGCTGATCTATATGTTGGTGGTAAGTAGATACCACCAAGTGGCAATCAAAACAAGTTCAAAACTCAGTGACCTCATCACATCTCGCACTGCACCACGCTGTCTGAGATCCTCCAGCACTGCTCGACTGGTACCAGCTTCTCTCAGAATCAGAGGTGAGTACACTTCAAGGCTCTTCTCTGTTCTGGCACCGAGGTGGTGGAATGAACTTTCCCTAGATGTCCGTACAGCAGAGTCCCTCGCTATCTTCAAGTGACGACTGAAGACCTACCTCTTCCTGAAACACTTAAATTAGCACTTTCCAAGTTTGTAGAATTCAAGCGTTATATTTATATTAAGTTTGTAATCTGGCGTACCAGTGTAGATTTATTCATTACTAGAGACTCAAAGCACTTTTGTACGTCGCTCTGGATAAGGGCGTCTGCTAAATGCCGCAAATGTAAATGTAAAACAGAGCGTGCGCTTTACCCTGATTGGTGGCTTGCTGCCTGCTTGACCAGTTAAGTTTTTATCCGCCCATAAATAAAAAGGAACGACTGATTTTGTGATGTAGTTGGGTAAAAAGTATGATATTTCTCTTTGAAATGTAGTAAAGTTAAAGTCTCCCCAAATAGAAATACTTCAGTAAAGTACAGATACGGGAAAAAGCTACTTAAGTACAGTAACGAATTACATTTACTTCATTACTGTCCACCACTTGCTTATGGGTGAATATTCCACACAACACTTAAATGTACTGTATTTGAGATTACATTTATAATTATCCAAGAAAACTCGACAATATCCATAATGTAGGGTTTTAATACTGCATTTAGCATTTCGCCACAGTATAGACACAAAACAGGAAATAATGAGCGAAGACAGAAATTGGCGATCGCATCGCAGCCGAACAATCTGCTTCACGGTAAATATTTGATCGAGGTCGTCAGGATCTGTGCGCCAGATAAATCTTCTTCTTCTTCTTTCGGCTGCTCCCATTAGGGGTCGCCACAGCGGATCATCTGTCTCCATACCACCCTGTCCTCTACATCTGCCTCTTTTACACCAATTACCTGCATGTCTTCCCTCACCACATCCATAAACCTCCTCCTTGGCCTTCCTCTTTTCCTCCTACCTGGTGGCTCCATCCTCAGCATTCTTCTACCAATATAATTCATGTCCCTCCTCTGCACATGTCCAAACCATCTCAATCTCGCCTCCCTCACCTTGTCACCAAAACATCCTACATGCGCTGTCCCTCTAATAAACTCATTTCTAATCTTATCCATCCTCGTCACTCCCAACGAAAACCTCAACATCTTCAGCTCTGCTACCTCCAGCTCCACCTCCTGTCTTTTACTCAATGCCACTGTCTCTAATCCATACAACATCGCAGGTCTCACCACAGACCTATAAACTTTCCCTTTCATTTTTGCAGATACCCTACTATCACAAATCACTCCTGTCACTCTTCTCCACCCACTCCACCCTGCCTGCACTCTTTTCTTCACTTCTCTAACACACTCACCATTACTTTGCACTGTTGACCCCAGGTACCTGAATTCCTCCACCTTCTCCAGCGCTTCTCCCTGCAACCGCACAACTCCACTGCCCTCCCTCTCATTCACACACATGTATTCTGTCTTACTCCTACTGAGTTTCATTCCCCTTCTCTCCAGCGCATATCTCCACCTCTCCAGGCTCTTCTCAACCTGCTCCCTACTCTCACAACAAATCACAATATCATCCGCAAACATCATAGTCCAGGGAGACTCCTGTCTGACCTCGTCCGTCAACCTGTCCATCACCACTGCAAACAGGAAAGGGCTCAGGGCCGATCCTTGATGCAGTCCAACCTTCACCCTGAACCAGTCTGTCGTTCCTACTGCACACTTCACTGCCGTCACACTGTCCTCATACATGTCCTGCACCACCCTCACATACTTCTCTGACACACCTGACTTCCTCATACAATACCACAACTCCTCTCTTGGCACCCTGTCGTACGCCTTCTCTAAATCTACAAATACACAATGCAATTCCTTCTGTCCTTCTCTATACTTCTCCATCAACATTCGTAAAGCAAATAAGGCATCTGTGGTGCTCTTCCTCGGCATGAAACCATACTGTTGCTCACAGATGGTCACCTCTTCTCTCAGCCTGGCTTCCACTACTCTTTCCCATAACTTCATGGTGTGACTGATCAACTTAATTCCCCTGTAGTTACTGCAAGACTGCACATCTCCTTTATGCTTAAAGATCGGTACCAGCACACTTCTTCTCCATTCCTCAGGCATCTTCTCACCTTCCAAAATCCTGTTAAACAATCTGGTCAAAAACTCCACTGCCATCTCTCCTAAACATCTCCACGCTTCTACCGGTATGTCATCTGGTCCAACCGACTTGCCACTCTTCATCCTCTTAATCGCTGCTCTCACTTCCTCCTTACTAATCCTATCCACTTCCTGCTTCACCAACTCCACATCATCCAACCTTCTCTCTCTCTGATTTTCCTCATTCATCAGCTGCTCAAAATACTCCCTCCACCTTCTCAACACACTCTCCTCACTAGTCAACACATTTCCCTCTCCATCCTTTACTGCTCTAACTTGCAGTACATCCTTCCCAGCTCGGTCCCTCTGCCTGGCCAATCGGTACAAATCCTTTTCTCCTTCCTTAGTGTCCAACCTCTCATACAGCTCCTCATATGCCTTTTCCTTGGCTTTCGCCACATCCCTCTTAACCTGCTGCCGCATCTCCTTGTACTCCTGCCTACTTTTCTCATCACTCTGTCTATCCCACTTCTGTTTTGCCAACCTCTTTCTCCTTATGCTCTCCTGCACTTCCTCATTCCACCACCACGTCTCCTTGTCTTGCTTTCTATTTCCAGATGTTACACCAAGTACTTTTCTAGCTGCCTCCCTCATCACTCCAGCAGTAGTTGCCCAATCATCCAACACCTCCTTAACACCACTGAGCCTCTGTCTGACCTCTTCCCTGAACCTCACACTACACTCTTCCTCCTTCAGTTTCCACCATCTTATTCTTCTTTCAGTCCTCACTCTCCTCCTCTTCTTCTTCGCCTCCAAAACCATCCTACAGACCACCATCCGATGCTGTCTAGCTACACTGTCCCCTGCCAACACCTTACAGTCTCCAATCTCCTTCAGGTTGCATCTCCTGCATAGCACATAGTCCACCTGTGTGCACTTTCCTCCACTCTTATACGTCACCCTATGATCCTCCTTCTTCTTAAAATAAGTGTTCACCACTGCCATTTCCATCCTTTTAGCAAAATCCACCACCATCTGCCCTTCCACATTCCTCTCCTTAAAACCATACCTACCCATCACCTCCTCATCACCTCTGTTCCCTTCACCTACATGCCCATTAAAGTCTGCCCCAATCACCAATCGTTCTTTCCTAGGTACACCATCTACCACTTCATCTAATTCACTCCAGAATCTTTCCTTCTCCACCATCTCACAGCCAACTTGTGGAGCATAGGCACTGATGACATTTATCATCATCCCTTCAACTTCCACCTTCACGATCATCACCCTATCAGAAACTCTCTTCACCTCCACTACACTCTTACTGTACTCTTCCTTCAGAATCACCCCTACACCATTTCTCTTTCCATCCACACCATGATAAAACAGTTTAAATCCACCTCCAATGCTCCTGGCCTTACTCCCTTTCCACTTGGTCTCCTGAACACACAGCATATCTACTTTTCTCCTCTCCATCATATCAGCTACCTCTCTCCCTTTACCCGTCATAGTACCAACATTTAAAGTACCAACCCGAACCTCCACTCTCCTACACTGCTCCTTTCCCTGCTGTCTCTGTAGACGTCTTCCTCCTCTCCTTCTCCTCCTTCGGCCAACAGTAGCCCAATTTCCACCGGTACCCTGTCGGCTAACGATACCTGTGGCGGTCGTTGTTAACCCGGGCCTCGACCGATCCGGTATGAAATTCTCATTTGTGATCCGCATATTTGATTTGGCACATGTTTTACGCTGGATGCCCTTCCTAACGCAACCCTCCCCATTTACCCGGGCTTGGGACCGGCACTAAGAGTGCACTGGCTTGTGCATCCATAATGGCTGGGTTCTGTGCGCCAGATAAATAAATAAGATAAATAACAGCCTGTCTCTTGTTTACCAAACGTTTTTTTTTTTTTTTTTTTTTTTTTTTTTAAGCTTTGAAACATGCTTAGCATTTCGTTTAACGGTTAATCAATGACACTGACACTCCCAGGTCATTTCAGAATCCATTCCTGTATTGTGGATTCTAAACTGTACAATTAGTGTGTTTTGTGATTCTTTAATTGCTACAGTCCCAGTGCTGATCTTTTTAACGTCTACTAATGGACATACTGTAGTAATAAATGTTTTATAAAAGCCCTGGCAACAGGACATCTCTCAAATTTCAGCAACGTTCTCTGTAACAAAGAAGAAAATTGAAATTATGCGCCAAAGCATTGTGAATATTATGTACAGTTATCAGCCATAACATTTAAACCAAGCCTGATAATGTGTAGTTCCTCTGAACAACTGAGTTGACTAAGGTCTGCGGTTGCTGTGGTGTCTGGCACCAAGACCTGTAAGATGAAATGTAGATTGGACTTTTGTTACAGATACTTGATCGGACTGAGGTTTGGGGGGAATTTGAAGGCCGAGTTAACACCTTGAAATTTGTCATGTTCCTTAAAGCATAGCACAAGGACTCAGCTTCTTTAATCGACCCTTGTGAGGTCTGTTCTGAGTAGAACCTGTCTTAGAAAACCTCTGTATGACCATGGCCACTGTAACTGAATCTCAGTTTCTGAATCTCAGTTCTCAGTTTTCTTGCACCACCATGCTTCACTGTCTTCACTGTGTAGTGTGGCTTGAATTCAGAGTTTGGGGGTCGTCTCACAAACTGTCTGTGGCCCTTGGACCCAAAAAGAACAATTTTACTCTCATCAGTCCACAAAATGTTCCTCCATTTCTCTTTAGGCCAGTTGATGTGTTCTTTGGCAAATTGTAACCTCTTCTGCACATGCCTTTTTTTTAACAGAGGGACTTTGCGGGGGATTCTTGAAAATAGATTAGCTTCACACAGACGTCTTCTAACTGTCACAGTACTTACAGGTAACTCCAGACTGTCTTTGATCATCCTGGAGCTGATCATTGGCTGAGCCTTTGCCATTCTGGTGATTCTTCGATCCATTTTGATGGTTGTCTTCCGTTTTCTTCCACGTCGCTCTGGTTTTGCTCTCCATTTTAAGGCATTGGAGATCATTTTAGCTGAACAGCCTATAATTTTTTGCACCTCTTTATAGGTTTTTCCCTCTCCAATCAACTTTTTAATCAAAGTACGCTGTTCTTCTGAACAATGTCTTGAACGACCCATTTTCCTCAGGCTTTCAAATGCATGTTCAACAAGTGCTGGCTTCATCCTTAAATAGGGGCCACCTGATTCACACCTGTTTTTTTCACAAAATTGATGACCTCAGTGATTGAATGCCACACTGCTATTTTTTTGAACACACCCCTTTCAACTAATTGCCCAATT
>JAAIIK010000027.1:2324762-2348716 GCA_014706435.1 Silurus glanis
GCATTTTATTATTATTATTAAACTTGAAAACATACACAACAATGCCAGGGGAATAAAAAAAAAAAGAAAAAAAAGAAACTATAGTTTGCGCTGTCACTGTGGCCACTCACTCTGCGTGAAAACGCTAAAGAATCAATTATGGATTCTTTAGGGTTTTATGTCCAGCCTTAAGAATTTCTATTAAAATGAGAAAATCCTGTCAAAATTTGCTGAAATAAGTAGAACAGTTAAGTAGATCATATCTTTAAAAAATTCAATAAAAAATTCACTCATACACACACATACATCTGTATTACACAAATTTGGTCTAACAAATGTAAACTTTGTTACATTTTTCCATTTATTCCAATATATTTACATTTGTGCCAATTTAATTGATTACTCAATGTAATTAATTGTCAAATTCTATTTTATTTGTATGAAATATTATAAAATGTTTATTTCAGTATTATACAGTATTATAAATGTAAACTGTTCAGATGTTGATCACAAATGTTAAGAATGATGCATTTCTTCCCCTAACCGTAACCAAATTGTACTGAACCAAGAATTAAAAGCTGAGGTACGTACGGAACCGTACATTTTGTGTATCGTTACACCCCTAATATATATATATATATATATATATATATAATATGTACTTATAAGTACTGAGTATATAATAAATCCCACCCATATGATTGAAGATAAGTATTACATATTCATGTCACCTGACAATGTTAATAAGCAGATCAGAGTAATGCATTCAAATGACACACTTCTTTGACTACAGTTTTAGAAGACAGTGTGAGATTTTTTTCTGCAGGTCTGCGAGGCCAGTATTTTATTTTAAAGTGGTTCAGTCAAGTTAAATTTTTAATTAGTGCAATAGTCGTCTTCTCAGGGGGAAAAAAAACATTTATTTTTAGGTCCCTTGCGTGAAACCTCAGGTACTGCCAGCGCCTCAGGTCTTGTGACCGATAAAAGGATCCTTGGGGAGTGCGTGAGATGATTATTTGCTGTACAAGTAAAGCAGTAAGTTCATCCATCAGCACAAGTTGTGCAACTCAGCAGGAGATTCAGCTCTCTTATTCCTAAACAAAATCAATACCTTTTAAAGATTATTATTATTATAATAAAAAATCTAGCAAACAAGGAAGCTGCACAGTCAGTTGCGGGTGAATATATTGTGCAGGGGAAATGATTTCAATCTTGCTTCACCACTACATTATCATTGCCTTCACCATTAGTGGTGAAGTGAATGACCGTTAACAGAAGAAAAGAAGGATGAAAGGATGTGGAGTTGCGGGACGTAAGCGAGGGGTGGAGAGGAAGGAAGAAAAAAAAAAGAAAAAAAAGAAGACAGTGTCTATTGTGTGTTGAAGCCTAAGAGGAGTTCACCCAGACGGCACTCTATCATAATAAACCTGATTTGCTTTCAGTGGTCTTTTTTATTGACATTAATCTGCCTGGAACGCCAATAGCAATTTCCAGCTTACTGGAAAAGTCTAACCCGGATGCTGCTTGTTCTTGGAAACCTCCTGATTAGGCAACGGCTCGTGGCGCCAAGTGGCCATCGTTTGCGGATCATGGGTTTCTTGCAATGCTATTTCAGTCTTTTGTTTGTATAATAGAGGCCTTGTGTTTTAATGCATCGCAGCTTTGGAAGCCATCAAGCAATTGAGCATGATATTTATCAGAGTTTGAAGTGATTCAGAAAGTTTACGTTGACAACCCAGCTATATTTGAATCATACAAATTTACGCCAGTGTTGTTATCCGAGGTGTGACCTTTCCACGCTCATCGTTTATGAACGATTCGTTAATTTTGAACGAGTATTAAATGTGACCCAGAAGCAAAGCATCGCAAAATCTTCATAGGTTATGCTCAGGAAACAGAGTAGTTTACCTCGCTACTTTTCTAGTTTGAGTAGTTCTTTTTTTTTTTATCACGTGACTCCCATAGACGCTACACAATGTAATAGATAAGCAGGGCCAGTTCTCGGCAATTATATTAGGGTGGGCTGGTACAAATAATAGGTGGGTGTAGCAAATGGGAGAAAAGAGGGAAAGCAGATGTCAAGGGTTAAAAGGAATGCCTGGGACATGAAATCTAAATGACCTGTGCCAGACGCTACATGGGCAATAAGTGGTATTGGCCCCAACACCAATCCAATTCTCTCCATAACTAATATTTAGGAAATTAGAAATTAAAAATCTAATTCTAAATGAAACGGAACAGTAATAATGAAAATTTGGAAAACTTAAAAGCATTCAGTATTTTAACTTTAAAATTCATAAATCTTGTTTTTATTGGATCAGATTAGTTCTCAAATAAAATTATATTCTAAATCATCGTATCAAGCCCAAACTTCAGCACAAAATCACACCGTTATACAAAAAGACATTTTTTTAATTTTTTTTCCACATTTATAAAACTCAATTATTTTTCTCATTTATTACTTTAACAAAGACAGTATCAGAACATTGTACATTTTTGGGGTTATTTTTTCCCTTCACTAAAAGAATTAAATCAAACTTTGATTGGGTGGGCAAAATGTACATTTGGGTGGGCTAACCCCGCCCCGGACCACTGCTGCCACCGGCCCTGTAGATCAGGCTTTTTTGGTCTGAATCATTATTGAATGACATGGACCAGAAGATATGAGAGGTGATATTTCATTATTGGATCTATAAGTTGATGTATGTAGACGTGTTTGGGGATCTGCTTATTAAAAATATAACATTTTATTTCTGATCAAAGGAACAAAATGAACTAATGACTAAAAAACAAATATGTTCATTTTGACGAGCGAGAAAAAAAAAAAAAGAAAGAAAAAAACTAAAAAGTCACTAAAATAATCCGATCTTCCCATCACTTGAATGCATTAAGGCACTTGAGGCCTGAAGTAGGGAAGTATTGTTATATAAACCCTAGATGGCAGTGTATCGTTGTCCTACTCAGCTCTGTCTGGGTTCCACTGGTTAAGAGCAGTTGTGCACATCCAGTACGATTCGCTTCTCTTACTGTTTTCAGTCAGCAACAACAAATGATTTTAATCATCGCACTGTTTGCATTGGTATCCGTCGAGAGCTATGCGATTATACAAATGGCATTATGCGCCGAATTGGTTTGTGTTTGAGTTTTGTCAAAAGTGTGATCCTGCGAATCCCTTAGTGGATAATGTTACTTTCCATTCGATTAAAGAACAACTCACTTAGAATGAGAGCTTGCAATGCTATAATGCAAGTCTCCCCTGTTTTTTTGTTTTTTTTTTTTCCGTTTGCTTACGCTTAAACGTGCCGGAATGCAGGCTGTAGTCTCTCCTCTGTGTGTCTCTGCATGGCCCTAGTTAATATTCAGTTCATTCTGACCCATTTGAGGTGTTTTGCTTCTTACCGTGGAGTCACGCTTCAGCTCCATGCTCCAGGCCACAGTTAAAGAGCAGCACATCGGTGTTATTCCATCCGGCCAATAAAAAAAAAATCAGGCCAGCTGTTCCTCAACATTCTGCCCTGTCTCTTCTTCTTCCTCTCTCTCTCTCTCTCTCTCTCTCTCTCTCTCTCTCTCTCGCTCTCTCGCTCTCCCTGTTATCATCATCAAAGTGGCCAATTTACACCAGTTCATCTGACTCCTAGTGAAGCAAAACTTTTTCAGTTCTTCCCCCTGACTATACATAAAGATGTCCTTGTTTGATGAAGAGGTCAATGCTCATCGTCTTACTAGCCTACTCCCTGTTTACTTCCCTGATGAGCAGAGATTAAAATTTATCCGATCTCGTCAGCTTTTAGGCGTCAGACCGAGCCGGAGTAATTAGCAGGGCAGCGTGGGCTTGCCTTCATTTTCCACACGCATGCGTTCCCTGTCATTTTGGATTGTTTCTTAGTAGCACAGGCATAACCCGTTCTTTCTAAATGACACGATGAATTTCTGTCATATCCAACAGAGGTCGTTTATTTGGAAATCCAATTGTTTCTGCATAAATATTTATTCAGTAGTTCGGTTGGAAGCGAATCAGTGGCCAAGTCAGCGGCAAGTCCAGCCAAATATTGTTCATGGCAAAGTGACTTTCACGTATTTTGTGGGAAATTTACCAGTGTGCATTCAAACACATTATCTTCGATTGCTTGCACAAGGTAGATGTGAATTTTTGAATTGCTGAACTCTGTAACGGAAGCTGAACAGTAACAAAAAAAAAAAAAAAAGTGTTCATTCGGATCGTTTTCAACTTTGGTATGATGCTATGCAAGCAAAACATCGCGTGACCAATGGGAGAAGCCAATTATTTATTTATTTTTCGCAGGGCTTTTATTTAATATTACAAATCCAGGAGTCGTACTTGAATTGCTGTTCACATAGGCCTTTTTTGCTTCATATTTTATGCCCTTTATTTTATTCTCAGTCTTTTAACTCACTACCAGACTTTAAAAAAAATGTTTGGTACTGGTCGTTTGACTGAGAACAGAATGATTGAGGTAGTGAAAGAGTTTCAGCAAGTCTTACACTCGCTTTCAATATTACAACTAAAACCTAATCAAAAGAACATTTTTCAACCTTGTGCTGCGGGGAAAGTTTTTGACCATTGTGCCGGTGTCGCTAATGCCCCGAACTGACAGACCTGAATGATGATGAGCACCATTATTATTATCATCACCGTTTCTCCATTCAAATTCTGCTTTAATACTCGCTATCGATTGCAGTCCTGTGCTGTGTATTCAATTTTAGCCATCAGTGCGTTCTGCTGAACAGAGCGTCTCATCTTTCATTGCATAAATCTCATTTGCTATCTCTAGCAGCACATGGTGCCTCTCTCCTCTGGCAGCGATGATTCGTTTTGCTAGGATGCACACTAGTTGGGGAGGAAAAGGAAAAGAGAGTTGAAGATGGTGCTACAATCTTACTGTGCTTTTAGTCCGTCTCCTTAGCCACGCTCCCTAATGTCCCACAGCGGTGGAGCTGGGATGTCTAAATTACAAAGCAGAGGACAGAGGAGAACCCATTCGCCTTGCTTCATGTTGTTTACATAGTGTGACCTTGCTAGTGAGGCACTGAATAAGTACAAATGGAGCAGCCCAGGGAGGGGCTTAGGCCACTGATTCGTCTCGACTTCTAAAAAGGAGGCCATTAATAGCAGCTCTTGTTTGAACAGTCATATGTGTCAGAAGAATATCATCAAGTAACTGCCACATACTGCCACAGGCTAGAGAGTAAAAGAGTAATGCAATGGAAGCAGTACAGCTTCAGGAATTTTTCACCCAAAGCATATTACATGTGTATATATTGTATATGGTGTGATTTATCATTTGTGAACAAAGCATATTTTTTTTGCATTATTCAGATATCTGTGCTTTATCAGAATATTTTCATGTTGGGAAACTATTCCATCACTCCATACACTATATGGACAAAAGTATTGGGACACCCGGCCTTTCTGGTCATATTCGGTTCTTCCCCAAAGTGTCACCTGAGAATTGGAGGCACACAATTGTATCGTCTTCGGATGTGGGAGAATGACATTTTCCCTTCATTTCAACATTTCAAACCTGTTCCAGCATGACAGTGCCTCTGTGCACAAAGCGAGCTCCATGATATGATATGGTTTACATGGTCTTGAGTGGCCTGTTCTAGATCTCTGACCTCGACAATATTAAACACATTTGGGATGAACTGAAATGCTGACTGCACCCTCCTCACCTTACATCACAACCTGACTTTACACCCTTGTGGCTCAATGAGCACAAATCTCTACAAGTACACTCCAAAATCTAGTGGAACATCTTCCCAGGGAAGTGGTAGTTATAATAACAGCAAATAGGGACTAAATGTATCTTATAGTCAGGTTTCCACAAACATTTGTGTATTAACGTGTAAAATCTGACTACATTTTTGTTCACCTTTCAAAAAAAAAGCACAACATTCCTAACTCCTTTAAAGTAAATAAAGTGTTAAATGAGGATCTTTTGCAGGACCACAACCATAAGCGTGTAGAATATAGTTCTCATAAATAGTGCATCAAAGTGCATTTTTAGAGTGATATTCAAGCACCATTTAATTATTTGTACTTTTATCCATTAATTATATACTTCATATACCAGTAATTATGTTGGTTGGTGCTGTATTTTATTTGTTCCTAAAGAGAAAAAAAAATGAGGTTGTTCTAGAATGTTGACATCACAGGCAGACTTTTCGGGTACAGATCCAGTGGTGCTTAATAGTCGAAATAACACAAACATTCTTACACACTGTCGGCTGCTAAAAATGAGGGCAAGAGCTCTGCTTTCTCACACCGTTTTCTGAACCTCACTCTCATATTAATGAGAAATTCAACATAGAAGTAGTGCAAACAGCAACACTGAGTCACAGTTAAAAGACTAAAGGGTTTCTGCATCGAGATGAAAGATGGCACTAGAAAAGGGATGAGTCCAGCAGGCAACACCATCAGAAGAGCTAATGTCTTAGTTTAATCTTAAACCTGTATTAAATTCTGTTATGAAATAAATTTTTGATGTCATTGAACATGACATTTACATTTACATTTGCGACATTTAGCAGAAGCCCTTGTCCAGAGCGACGTATAAAAGTGCTTTGAGTCTCTAGCAATGAATAAATCTTCGTATCTAGAAGAAAAATCCCGGCCATCTTGGCGCCGTTCCAGTTGTGACGCGGCCAAACACACTGTTCTCATGCTAACCTTCTCTAATCCTAACCACAGTCATTACTGAAGAAAACATTTCTCTGGTCAGGGATGAGCAGCCAAGGGCAAGCTCTACCCGTGCCACTCATTGCTTATTCCGATCAGCTGCATTGTTTTGTATGGAAAGTGAAGCCTGTTTACGCCAGTATGCTAATGGGGTCATAGCTGGCAGGTCTAGAGATCAGTGCAGCTCAGTAAGGAGCCGGGGCCTGGGGCGACTGCCTCATGGGGGAGCGAAATCCAAAAACATCTTACATGACACTAATGGCTAGAGACGGTTCATGTAGGTCCTATTTATGACACATTTTCCTACATAAACAGCTATTTGGTGCAGAGAAATATGTGTGACTAAATGTTTGGTCATGCTTATACTATAAGGCGTGTTTGTTCTTATAGTCTTTTTTAATTTTTAATTTTTAACTTGAGCACAAAATAAAGATTTGTAACTACAACTTAGTGATTAGGCTGTTTTATACCATTAAGCAAATCCTAATTGGCAATTACTCTGATTATATAATCCAAACTGCTTTTTAAACGTTCATTTAATAGTGCTTTGGAGCATGGCGATTGGGCTTATATATAGCACAAATATCCTTGCAGTTAGAACGATGGGGAACTCTGTATTTAATAACTTGAAAGGAAGATTTTAACGACAGAACTTTGCTTTCGTTGTCAACACCACCGTAAAGTAAACAAAGACCGAGAAAGTTGTGCGAAGCAAAGCTGTATTCGAGTTTCCCTCTGTAACGATTGACATACGGTTTTTCGGGTTCATCAAATTTTATTGACGTCTGTCTTCAAGGGTAAAACCGTTGGACAAAAAAAAAACTGTAATAAGGTTGCGCAGCTTTACGATTTAAACTGGATGTCTCACTTTCACATTCAAACAAGGTCACAACTGACAACATGTGGCAAGGCCACGCAATGATATACTGTGCCCTGAAGGAAGCACCATCTCTCATCAGCCCATTGCGATGCTGATCAGGTGAATAGGGTGGAGGATGACGATGCCCACTGCAGAGTTAATATCCAGGGTGCTCCAAGCTCTGTCAGAGGCCGACTCATTCCACTGATAAATGTTTGGTCTGAAACAGCCTTCAACTTGTGGGGAATCTATCTTTCTAAAAATTTCACCTCCTCTCTATGGATCCCTTTTTTTTTTTTTTTACCTGCCTTAACACTTCTGAAATTATGTTTTTTTCTTGTATGTTACAATCACAAGTTAGAGCACTATAATCAGATTACCCCCGAAGTGAAAAGTGAATTTGAAGATTCCATCCATTCATTCATTCATTCATTCCATTGTAAGATACTGAATGTCTCAAAGAAAATGTAGACACCTGACTATAAGATTCATATGTTCTTTTTTTGAACATCCCATTCAATATTTAGTCAACAAACAACAACAAAAAAATGTTCAATAGGGTTGAGGTTGCTCTATAGCAGTCCACAATAGGTTGCTCTATAGCAGGCCACTCAAGATCTTTCACTTCAACCCCTTTAAACCCTGTCTTAATGGAGCTGGCTTTGTGCACAGGCACATTGTCATGCTGGAACAATATTGGATCTCCTAGTTCCCCTAGTAAGTGAAAGCAAAACTAACGCATCCGAAGACATCTTATACAACGGTTTTAGAGCCACATGTGACAATACTTTTGTCCATATAGTGTAGTTCTGCTTTCTTAATATAACTGTGAAAGGGTTATGGATTGAAAACAAATTTCTCAGAATTTTTGACTGCTTGGCAGAATTCAGGTACAGCTTCACTTGATCAGGGTTTTTTTTTTAAGCTGTCACATAAATATATAAAAATAAAAAAATTTGCTGGGTTTTTTATGTGATGGCCATCTTTCTGGTGTGAGTCATATTCTCATTATATTATTTAGATTTGTTTAAAACTTCTATTTAAAAAAATGTGTTGCATAATTTGGGCAGAAAAAAAAAGATTCCTCTCACCCACATGTTTTATAGAAGTGAATTGTCATTTGTTCCAGCAAAAGAAATGAAAATAAACAATTAAGTACATACACTTTTACACATTACCAAAATAACCCATTCCATAAAAGAGATGTGTCAAATCTGTAACCATATCACACCTGAGTTCAATTTTAGTTTGTAGAGTATCATCGCATAATGCTATTTATTACACTAAGAAAATGTAGATCACGTAGTCTTTTATGGTTTTTGAGAGACAGGTGCATGTTCCTTTTGTTTCTATGTGATAAACTAGGCCATTTAGCAGTAGGAAGATTTGAGTTTGAGCAAACAAATGTATAAATTTACACATTTTGCACTTGATTTCCATTTAAAAAATCCTCCCTTAGCATGAATAACGGTTTTACACAAACTTGGCATCTGGACAGTTAATTTCTTTTGACATTCTGCCTAATTAGCAAGCAAATTAAAACTATTCTTGAACTTTTAAACCCAAACCTTTTCCAGCATGGTAAAGCCCCTGTGCACAAAAGGGAGCTCCATGAAGATCTGGTTTACATGGTTTGGAGAGGAAAATCTTGAGTGGCCTGCTATAGAGCTGAGATCTCATCCCTACTGAAAACCTTTGGGATGAATGTCAACACTGACTGCACCCCAGTCCTCCTCACATCACCTACATCTGTACCTGACTTTACTAGCACCCTAATAACACAAATATCCACAAGCACACACCAAAATCTAGTTGAACATCTTTCCAGAAAAGTGGAGGAACTTATAAGAGCAAATTGGGACCAGGTGTCCACAAACTTTATATATATATCTTCTATATATATAAAGCTCAAATACCACTGACTGACTCACTCACTCATCACGAAATCTCAAAAACCACTGAACGGATTGCAATGAAATTTGGAACATACCTTCCTCTTGGGTCTTAGGTGCTCACTAAGAAAGGGTTTTGAAAAATTCGCCCTGGATCGCGGCTAACTCGCGAAAAACGCGATTTCTCACGCATTGTAAATTCTTCGAAATAACATTACGGATCCTAATGAAACTTAGTACATTGTTTCTTATTAGCTGTTAGATGCACGATAAAAATTATTTTCAAAGTAGTTTGCCCTGTATCGGTACTACAAAGGGGGAGTACGTTATTTGTTGACGTTACGTTCTGATCTCTGATCATCCAGTCCTGCTCAGTGCTTACTGCTTATTGCCATATTGCTTAGCGTTCTGCCTTCCGTAGCGAAGCACGGGTACTTTCAGCTAGTATATATATATATATATATATATATATATACAGAGCACTTTAATGCTTGTCTTATAACTAGAGCTTGAAATCTAATCATGACTATTTTAGCATTCATATGTGAATCTATTCAGGTATGAATGAACTCTTTCCATTATTCAAGACATTTTTATGTTACCTCAACCCCATTAGCTAAAACCCATTTTAAGCGCATTATTAAAATATCATTAATGACCTGGTGCCATAAGAATGAATTACACGCATTGTAGAAAGCAGTGCAGAAAGGTTAAATGTATGTTTTCCTAGCTGTAAAATCTACAATTATTTTTGTTAAATTTTTTGAGTTACAAGGCTAAAGTGCAGTGCAATCATCAAATCAATATACCTAAGTACAGTGTAGATCTTTATCTGTGTAAAGCTGCTTTGAGGCAATGTCCATTGTTAAAAGCGCAATACAAATGATTTTGAATTTAGTTGAATATAATGAATGTACATTTTTTTGCTCTTTTTTATGTCAAGACTTTCTTTCTTGTTTTACCACATCTAATTTACACCCAATTACATCTTCTGTCCTTAAAAGTAAATCGGCTGTTCTTTGAAAGCTCTTGGCAATTTATGGATGATTGGAATTCAACAATATATGCATGTCGGTACACAGAAAATCAGGGTTATGCACTGTTTTGTGAATCTGACAAAAGTTTATAGTTCGGTTTACATAGGCATTCCCGCTCAAACCTTGATAAATGAGGCCCTATGTTCTTTAATTGGGCAATATCACACGATCAAAAGATGCTGTTACAGTGAAAATCAGCCAAGGCTGGGAGTTGATTGTAGGTAATCACAGCTGTGGTGAAATTCCACACAACAGCACGGTTTTGAGTGTGATATTGCATAATTAAAGAACATAGGGCCTCAATTATCACGTTTTTGTGTGTAAACGTTTTTCGTAAAACCGAGCTTGAAGATAAACAAGCTATAAGCATGGAGTAACTGAAATAAATATTTTGTGTATTTGCTCTACTGATGAAAATAAGCAACGACTGGAAAAAGGGTTGCGTGTTGCCATGCAAACCACAGACTGGTGTCAGTGGAACAAACTATTGCTAGAATTGGATATTTTTATGTATCAAACACACAATTGTGTGAGTGTTAATGCTAAATATCAGCGCTCTTGGAATAGTGCTTGTCCAATCAAATTAGTGAACCGGGAACACACTGTGGTATAATACAACTTAAAAAGAATATGTACCAAAACCGTGTTCTCTCATCTTAAAGGCTTGTGAAGGCATCAGAGTTGTTTTCTTGCCCTGGTACACCTATTTCCCTAGGTACTAATTACTTTTAACTGAGAGTCATTATGTCAAGGCAGAATGGACTCACTAGCAGGAATCAAAGTCTTTTTAGAAAAACAGTAATTAAAAGCCCAGGTAGCTGGCTTCAGGGCACCGAGCATGAAGACCCACTAAAGAGAAAATAGAAAGACACAGAAGTCCTGAAGTTAACTGGAGGAGCCTTGAAAACAAAGCTATTTGGAGGAAAAATTGTCCATGAAGTCTTTTTTTCTGTGAAGTCAAGCTATTACATGTCCTAGTAATTTTCTTTAGTTCTAAAAAAAAAAAAAAAAAAAAAAAAAGAAAAAATGAGCAGCAGGCATTCTGTGAGGACATTGTCTGACTGGAGATGAAGTGAAAACTAAGGTTGATGGAGGTATGACAGATAAAAGCTCCCGATGAATGAGAATATGTCAGTCACTGTGTTTATAAGGGTAGTTTTTTTTTGGGGGGGGGGGGGGAAGGGTGTCATGTTACCCAGTGGATTTTCGGATAATAGCAAGACATCTATCACGCCAGTATGGATTTTAGCAGAGCACCAGCACCGATATGTGAATTCACTCTGTCTGGTCCATTATTTTCTAGTTGCTCGAGGGTTCTCTGGCAAAGCCAAAGCCATCTGATCGCACTAGCTTCACTGTGCCACCTCAACGTTACACTCGCTGATAGACACAATTCTCTGAAAACCGAAGCCGTCAGGCATCAGAGAGAGACTCCTGCAATTCACAGCCCATATGGTTTTGAAACAGGAAATAATTTGCTTCATGGTGTGAGAAACTAATGCCAAGCCAGTCTGCCATTCTGGTGCTTGAATAGCATTTGCCATGGGCTACTGTTTTTATCAATTTCATAAAAGTTTCATGCAAGTTACATGCTGATCAGTTCTTCAAAATATCAATGTACAACATGTTTTTCCATAATGCCACATAGAGACTGACAATTTGGCAAATGTGGCAGGCATATTTTTTTAACCAGCAGAGCTGGATGCAAACCTTTATCAATCTAATTGCCAGCCCACAGGCTACATGCTGTGCAGAACTAAATGTCATGAATTGTGATTGTGGAACTGTTAGGACTCTTTGGCCAACTCCTTTTTTTGCGCCATGTAAATTGGGCAGGGGTTCAGTAAAAAGGAGGAAATTGGGAGTTTTGGAGAGTGGAAATGCCATGACTAGTACAAAGAAATATGAATTTACTACAAAGAATTGAAGAACCACAGGTGTAGTTTATCTCTCAAACATTAATTTTCTCATAAGTCCAAAACTTTAATATTTAAACAAAACTGTAGAGTAAGCTTCAAATATCAGAATGAATGCTGAAATGTGAGTCTGTCTTTAATATAGTTCACGAAAGTTCCTTTTACCAATATATATATATATATATATATATATATATACCTTGTGCATAAGGGGTCCAGAGGGAAAGCTTTTAATGTCAATTCTGGTGCAAATGTTATTCATCCCTTTAAAATTGTATTTATCCTTGTATTTTCTTAACAATACTTACTGAACCAATTTGCATCTTTATAACATATTTCATATATTATAATGTCTAGATTGATTATACTGTACCTTACTCCATATGAATGCTTTAGTTAATTATGTCACAAAAGGCAAAAACTCTGTACCTTATTTGCTGCACAACTGTTACATATCTTGGTTTGATCACCACTGTTTGTCAGTACCAGACCTTGACTGTGTTCTTAAGTGTTTGTCTAAGGGTTCTACAGCCCCATAAAATGCTTCTGTCCTCCTCCCTTACCGCTGAGATGATGGCTGTACTGTCAGCTGATTTAAGGCATTTGCTGCAAGAGAGGAGGATTTAAGGAGGAAGCACATCCAGCTAATGGATGCAGACACTGCTGTGTTAATGGAGAATATTTAAAGCATGGGCAGAGGCTCATTAATACATACACCTTTAAAAAAAAAATTCACATACGGTATGTAGATATGCGCTATTATGACAACGGTAGAATCTCATTACTGTTGTAGTAAAGCATGTTAATGAAACAAGGAGTTATGTCCCCGATTTCAATAAAAGTTGGGACACTGTGTAAAATGGAAACAAAAATAAATGCAATGATTTGCAAATCTCATGAGCCCATATTTTATTTACAATAGAACATAAACATATTAAATGTTAAAACTGTGAAATTGTACCTTTTTAAGGAAAAAGTGAGATCATCTTGAATTTGCTGGCTACAACACGTCTCAGGAAAGTTGGGACAGGGCCATGTTTATCATTGTGTTGCATCCCTAATTCTTTTAACAATAGTCCATATAATTCTAGGGACTGAGAAGACCCGTTGCTTGAGTTTTGGGGGAAGTATGTTGTCCCATTCATGTCTGATACAGGATTCAAGCTACTCAACAGTCCTGGCCTTCTTTGTCATATTTTTTGTTTCATGCTGCACCAAATCTTTTAAATTGATGAAAGGTCTGGACTGCAGGCAGGCCAGTACAGCACCCAGACTCTTCTACTAGAAAATTATGTTGTTGTAATAAATGTAACATGAAAAAGGCATCATCTGGATGGAAGCTTATGTTGTTCTAAAAACCTGAACACTGAACTGAACACTAATAACATGCCGGATATTCCCTCTCCTCTTTAGTCCGGAGGACGTAGCATCAATTTTTTCCAAAAATTTTATTTACAATTTTGATTTGTCTGACCACAAAACAGTATTGGATTTTGCCTGAGTACATTTAAAATAGTTTTAGCCAAGAGAAGACATTTAAGGCTAATGTGGCTTCGTGGCTTGATCAAGCTCTAATCTGCATTAGTGAATGGCACAAGGAACTGTGTCCAGACAATGATTTCTGGAGGTATTTCTAAACCCAGGCAGTGATTTTGATTACAGAATCATGCCTGTTTTTAAGGCATTGCTATCTGAGGTCACGAAAATCACGGGCGTTCAATATTTATTTTGACCCTTTTTACCCTTTCTCCAGATTCTCGTAATCTTTTGATAATATTATGTACTGTAGATGATGAGATTTTGAGGGACATTATTCTGAAATTGTTCTGCAATTTGTAGATGCAGTTTTTCAGCTTCACAGATTAGTGAACCTCTGCCTCTCTAAAACAGTCCTTATATAACCAAATCATGTTACTGGCCTATTACCAATTAACCTTATTAGTTGCAAAAGGTCTGTTTAACTGTTTCTTTTTAGTAACTCTTACTTTTTTAGCCTTTTGTCACCTCTTTCCCAACTTTTTTGAGACTTGTTGTGGTCATCAAATTCTAAATGACCTAATTATTTCCTTAATATGGTACATTTCTTTAGTTTAAACATTTGTAGATCACATCGGTGTTTTGAATTAAATATGGGTTTATGCGCATCTTCAGTTTATAGAATTGTGGTTGTAAATTGAGAAGGACTACAATGCAACAACACAGCGATTGCATAACTAAGGATTGAACATCGAGTGTAAATGAGAGCTTGTTTGACAGATGTTGACTGGACCGAATATTTTCTTGTACGGAAAATTCCATGCAGCAGGTGGCGTTCTAGCTGGCGCACACAACGTTAGCACTAATTTGGTGTAGGATTTGGAGTAGGTAATGATGAAGCACTGCTAGGACACAAACATGTGTATGAGAGCGTGCACCTGTTCTGATTGCCACAGAGGTCTCTGCTCTGCAAACATGCAAATGTGATTAACTCGATTATGTGAAAGGCGCCACAAACAGGGCAGGCGCGATCGCCCATATTGTAAACTTGATGAGGCAAATTTGCAGCAGGAGATCGGCGCTGACGTAAGCTTTTAGTTCTCTTGTTTTTCAAAACTATTAAATCTTCAACGTTTATCCTGCTTTCTGCAAGCTGATGTGTGCATGACAAAAAAGGGCTTTGTACCAGCATGTTTTTGCAAACACAAAACCCTCTCAAAGCCCTTGATATTTACAGTTTCAAAAGGTTTTCAACAAAGTAAAGGGAAAACATAAGATAGAGCCTAAGCCCATAAGGGATTTGATGGCAGGAGGTTAAAACAGCTCCAGCATTAATTTTTTAGGGTTGTTGTCACATAAACAGCAATGCCAGACCCCCCTTTGGCCTGGGGATCCTCTGTCCTACCTGAGACCGTTGCACCTGGACCTGTATAGGTCCGGAAGGCTGCAGGAGTGCTTTCCCTTTAGCCATTGAGCAAAATGTACATTTTAATTGAGTCCCCACTGAGTCATGGTGAAGGCTTTCACATTCTTCCGCTTTAACAGATGGCTCACTATTTTTACCCTCACCTGCTGTCATGCTCGGCAGGACCGGAAGAGCCGCTGCAGTTTAATGGCATCCCCTGGGCCTCTGCTCCTTGACACACACCACCACAGGTTCAAGCCCACCTGGAGGGAAACGCTTACTTGTATGTGTTTAGTAACTGATGTAAAAAATACAACAAATCACACAGTAGGCTTTAAATGTGAAAAGAAAAAAAGGGAAGCAGTCCAGAGGGAAGAAAGGTGATGGTTGTATTGCCTGAAGAAAGTTGTGAAGATGGATTGATGTTTTCATGCCTATATTGTTCCCAAAGGATATGCAAGGTGGGGTGTGAACATATCTACAAATCTCTTAGGGATCACATAAAAAAAAAAAAAAAAAAAAAAAACCTTTCAAGATAAGTTCACTCCCATTTCCGTTCCATCTAGGCTTAAAGACACACTAGTGAAACATATAGGTTTCATCCATAGAAGTTTACATTTCCCAAGACTGAAAAAGTACAAATAAGGACAAAATAAGAAGAAGAATGCGAGAGCTAATAATCTGCTCTCGTACGTTTGCTTGCCTTAAATCCTATTTTTCTTTTTTCCGCTTATGAATTCTATTAAGCCAAATAAATGGTGTTCCCAAGTGGTATAGTTTCATGTTGCATTTAATCTTTCCCATGCAGAACTGACATAAGAAGAAACAAAGTAAAATGAAGCATTTGGATCTTTTTTTTTTTTTAATACGTGTCTTAATGTCTTTGTCTAGACAGTAGCTCTGGGAATTGTCTCTCCCCATCTTTGCTCAATGCTGGTGCAGGGCATGTCTTCACCTTCATAACTCATCTGATGGCTGACCTTTCAAGCACAAGATATTTCATTTTTTAATCGCAACCTCTAAATGATCTGAAGTTGCCTTTTTTTTCTTTCGCTCTCTGAATGTCTTTCTTGACTTTGGAATTAATTAGCATGTAAACGCACTTCTTAATGAAATCATGACACTGCCTAAGTGTCCTATACGTGAAGATTGAAGTCGGTTCTATAGCAGAAGATGGTGGTGCGAAGACGTATCAGAACTCCTTTTGTCTTTTGACTGGTAGTCAATACTGTGGCTTGAGAATGGCACATACAGTAATATGTTACAAAAAATGGCAGCGCCACTTTCACGTCAACTTTCGGGAAATAAACAGAGGAGTGTTTTAAAAGTATAATTCTTCTTTGTGAAAATCGAACACATAAAGGTTGCGGTTTAGGAGGACTGTTTGTGTTGAATGTCGGCTGATGGAACGCATGAAAATGATTTGATTGTGCTTATATGATCAGGGAACACTGTTCCCATGTCAGCAAAGGTCGTTAGAGGAAAATCATGTTGTCTGAGGTTGGAACCGGACTGAACTGGATGGAATAGATTGGCCCATAGTCACTCATGGGCTCTCTTGTGAATTTGACCTCAATGTTTTTCCATTTGAAAGTGTATTACCAAAGTTAAACATGATCTGTTTGCAGATTGTCTGCTTTCAGGTCCCTACAGAGAGCACACTCTTTAATACATATTTACAAGGGCAATTGGTAAACACTGCCTCCAGGTGACCCATGTGCCCTCTTTAAATCCATGGTGATGAGCCTTTGAGCGGTCACATTGAGGAATGGGGCATGTGTGTGTGTGTGTGTTTGAGAAGCATCGTGCGATCTCAGGGAATGGAGTGAACACTGATCTGATGCACCAGAACAAGCTGGTGAGGAATAGTATTCAGAAAAAAGGCCATGATTGATGAGGGCTGCCAGATGTTAGTGTATGTTTTGAATGAGGCTCTCCCTGAGTGCCTGTGCTGCTGCATAAAGCTCCAATCAGATGTCTGTGCAGCTGCTAGACTGTTTCCTTTTTTAAATATTATTATTATTATTTTTTTAATCAATGCAGCAAAACTGTTCCCTGCAAAAAATATTCTTTATGTACATTCACGATATTCAGGGATGTTCATGATATCCAAAAGTTTTGAGACTGGCTCTGTTTACAAAAAAGTACTTTATTTACCTATGTTTACACACGATCACCTTAAAAATAGGCCCCTTGCACAGCAATACAGCGCTCCCTGAGTTCCTGCCACTTCTGGAATATGTCATGGAAGTCTTCTTTTTAAAGCGTGCCAAGCACCTTCAGCGATTCGGACTGGATCTTCGCAAGAAGTGTTAAAGCAAGTTGTCAGAATATCACCAGTTGCCCAATGTACAAAAGACGATGTCGGTGCTCCCTGTGACTGTGCGTGCAGCATTGTGCTGCCATCTGTTGGCGTGTTAAAAAACTAGTCTTTAAACTTATTGACGCCACCTTATACAGTATGTTAAGTGATAAACACTATATCAGGTATAATGTGTTTTAAGTAGATGCACATATAGATACAAATACACATATAATCTGGAGAAGCACTATATATTATTTTCTTAAACTTATTTATTACATGTGCATTTGTAGCAGATGCAGTTAAATGAGATGTAGCTACTTCAAGGCATAGAAACCCTACAAGAAGGGTTGATGGAGCACCTGTATGCGACTTGAGGTGTGTATCAGGACTGGGATCTAGGAGATGTTTTCCAATGTTTATCCAGCTCAGGTGAACAGTAATGAAGTAAATGTAATTTGTTACTGTACGTAGCTTTTTCACGTATCTCTACTTTACTGGAGCATTTCACAACAAATATCTTTCTTTTTACTCAATTACATTTTGCTAAATCAGTCTCAGTCTCTGCTTTTTATTTAAAGCGGATCAAATTTGGTCAACTGGTCAAGCATGCAGCAAGCCACTAATCAGGGCAGCATGTTTTGAACTTGTTTTATTGCCCCTTGGTGGTATCAACTTAGCACTTAACATACAGTTCAGCATCAGTTCAACAGCAAGCAGAACATTTTGAGTGGAATAAATGATGGAAGAAACTCCTGACACTTGAAAAGAAGGATTTAGGCTCATGATCATTTTAATAGATATCGATCAATGTTGGACTAATTAACATCATTCTATTAATAGATCGTTGTGCTAAGAGTAACAGAGTCTTTTCACATAAGTTCATTAAGCAAAAGTCTTGTGACAAAAATGATAAACAACATTATAGCCATAATAAATCATAGTACATTTGAAGGCAAATGCTTTTGTACTTTTACTCAAGTGAAAGGTTAAAGGGAGCTCTTTTACTTTTACTGAAGTAATATTTTACCTACTGTATCTCTACCGTAACTGAAGTGCATGGTTTGTGTACTTCGTCCACCACTGATCACAATAGACTTCTGGTGTTCTCAAGCCTCTCTGCCACCTTTTTGACCTCTCTCATCAGCAATGCGTTTCCGTCTGCAAAACAGCCTATGCTGGATGTTAGTCCATTCTGTGTAAACTCTGCTGTATTTGAAAAGCCCAGATCAGCAGTTTCTGACCTACTCTGACCAGCCCTTCTGCCACCAAAAGCCATGTCACAGTCAAAGTCACAGAGATCACATTTTCTTCACATTTTGATGTTTGACATGAAGTGATCGACTTGTATGTGTCGAAATTTTATTCATTGCGCTGCTGCCACATGATTGCCTGGTGGGATAATTGAATGAAAGGCATGAATAGTAAACAGGTGTTCCTATTAAATAGTAAACAGGTTTCCTAATAAAGTGGCTAGAAAATGCATAAAGCTTCAATATACTGTATTTTTGATCATCTGTCACTTTAAACATTCTTTTTTTTTTTTTTTTGTAATAAACAACATATTGACTACCTAAATAATGAAAAATGCATCTTGCTTCAGTAAGTGAAAGTTTGATTTGCTACTGAAAATTAACTCTCCCTTCCATCGTCTCTGTCTCCTTGTTGGACGAATCATATAGTCGTTAATCAGCCTGTATCAATGGAAGTTCAGGGAAGTTTGCTGAAGTGAAATTTGGGCCATCCATCACCCTATCCGGATGTTTCATAATAAAAAGCTGCATGCATTTTTCTTCTGTTGGCCTTGTCACAGTTAGATCAGATCTCTTTGTGGAGTTTGGTTCAGCTGCTAACTGATTAGCCCGCTGAGCATTGCTGACAGAATAATCGGCTGTATGCTGTAGATGCTATCAGCTTTTGATAGATACCCGTTTCTTCAATTAGGAACACGGACTCAGAAAGTACGGAAATGTGAGCTACATCTCAATCAGCGTCCACTCGCACTCACGGTATTGTTAAACTAGAGCAGATTGCCCTGAGAAAAAAAGAAATACAATACCTCTAAAAAAAACAGAAAGACAGTCTTCAATACATTATTTATTGAGGACAAACAAGGTCACAAGACAGAAAAAAATGGCTGGTCATGAAGTCTGGCTTTCTACTAGCTGTCTTTATGTTTCAAGTTTGACTCCAGCTTCAGTTTTTTTAAAGTGCCATTGAACATGTGGCATCTCAATTTTATTTATAGCCTTAGAAAAATATTATTTTAGCTAAGTGTACACACTGTACAAACAGCAGCAGACACAGTTTTCACACGAGGTGGTATCAAAAAGTTTAAAAACTGGCTCTGTTTACAAGAAAGTACTTTATTTATCTAAGTTTACACACTATGACCTTCAAAAAATAACCCCCCTTGCACAACAATACAGTTCTCCCAGTGCTCCTGCAACTTCTAAAATGTGTCCTGGAGGTCTTCATTTTTTTAAAAAAAACGTCAAGCACCTTCTGTGATTTGCGCTGGATCTCCGCAATGGTGTCAAAACAGCAACCCTTGTGCTGGATCTCAAAAAAGGGCAAAGTCCACAGGATCCAAATCTGGTGAGTAGGGTGGGTACAAAAGTAAGATCATGTGGATTGTTCTCCAATGATCATCATGCACAAGTTGCAGAATGGTCTCGAAATTTGAGGGGTTGAACTCGTTGAAAGTCCTCCCGATCTCTCGCTGTCTTCCAGTGTTGTTCTTCCTCTTGAAGCGTGAGTGCCACTCGAAACACCTCGACCGACTCATTACAGCATCGCCGTATGTCAAACGTCTCTGTAGCAGATTTTGTTCCAACTTGCTGTCCGTGATGAAATCGCAGACGTGGTAACGCAAGTGGTCAGAATAGCACCAGTTAGCACCATTAGATCCAAAATTTCGTATGTTGAAAATGACCCAGTAAAAGACTTAATTCACCTCAGGTGACTCAAAAGATACTTATGTGGATAATGTCGATAATCAAACTAGGAATTTTTCAATGTCAAATTTTGAAAATTTATTAGTAATATTTTTCAGTACGTAGATGATTATATATTTAAAGGCAAATATTACATTTAGATGATCTCTTAAGCACCCCAAACCCACGCCATAAACCGAACTCCAAAAAAGTACCCAATGCCCCTGTGTGTCATTTGCTCTAGAAATAAAAGTGGAGAGAGCATTTCTATCCATAGGTGGCAGTAATTTGCCACAGTTCTCCTGAGACCAAAGAAGGAAAAAGCACTGTTGTTCCCTAATGGCTCATGCAAAAGATGTCTTGCTCAAATTAGTCTCCTATTTCTTCCAAGATAGCAGCCCTGGATCGACAATGCCGCGTGCAAAAAACCTCAAAAAGCTACCATTTAACGGTACAAGCAGCATAATTGCGTGCAACGGAAGGAGGTCTTACAACATGCAAATGACTGGCTTCATGCTGAAAATGATGAGGTGTACTTTTACACATCACCTGCATCCATATGCATGATGGCTCCCATTAAATGGGCTTTGTCTAAAACTTCAGGAAGCAAATGAGGACTCCGCATGATGCACACAATGACAATATTTATGCGAGGTAACTGTGTACAAACAACCTGTGTAGTGGAGAAAAAAAATAGATGACAACATTACAGCCCCATACCTTATTCATTCCTGTACAGTAAATTTCTTTTCTTCTCCACTGCTTAACTAAGCTGTCATGGTTCCCAAAAAGAGAAGCTTTCCACAGGACCATTTGTTCTTAATGAACAAAGTGCTACTGTATGATGAATTGGCAAATTTGAGAATGGTTTAAATATAGAGTGGAAAATGGATGGAAATTCTTTATCTTGTAGACAAAAACCGAAATGGCGACTGAAAGAAAGGAATTGATTGTACCACGAGTCGGCAATTCCTACAGCTCCGTGAGTCGTGAGTCAGTGTCAGTGGGCTGATTACTTGAATTATGAAAACATGAGAAAAATATGATAAATGTATGAGACAGAAGCGGTGGTTGGCTTGCATCTAAATTTGGCAAGACATTTTTACAAGGATTATTCAATGGACTACTGAGGTATAAAGAGAGAATGGTCTTGTGTGTGCATATGCGTGTGTGTGTGTGTGTGTGTGTGTGTGTGTGTGTGTGTGTGTGTATGTGTGTGTGTGTGTGTGTGTGAGAGTGAGTGTGTGCAGTAGGGAAAACTGGAAAACGGGACATGTAGAATAATGAGATCTGGGAAGGGCTACCAGAATGAAGCGTTTTACCTCGCATCCCCTGAGAAAGAATGACTTTTCTAAAGTGAAGGCCTACTCTGACATACTTGCGAAACCAGGATTACGGTTATTGGAGTTAAAACGAGGAAGTTGAAGGACAGACATTGAGTTGGTATTAATGCAGGACATTCTGTTTCATTTGATCAAAGACCCCGTCAAGGAAGCTTCAGTATTATCCAACATATCTGACACTTCGTGATATCAGTGGCCTTGCAGAATGCTGAATTTGTTTGAAAAATTGTATTGCAGTTATATGAAATGTTGTAGTGGGGGTTTTTTTTGTGCTTTTTTTTTTTTTGTTTAAAACAATTGTAAAGCACAAAAAAATAACCCAAGGGGTCCATTTTGGGTAAAGTGGATAGCTGTGGACTGATTGAGTCATTTCCCCAGTATAAACCGAATCAAGCATGTATTTAACTTTCTGAAAAGGCGAGTGTTAGTTCAAAGCCCTTGAAAACAAACAAGCACTAAAAATAGCATTTAGCAAGACTCAGTCAAACATCCCAGGCAAAGATACTGTTGAGGATCTTATGCTGTGTTGTTATTTTGTATAAAAAAAGACAAAAATCTACTATCATTTTCGTAGTTTTTTTATATATATATACACCAATCAGCCTCAAAATGAAAACCACTGACAGGTGCAATAATAACACTTTAATATCTCATTACAGTGACAAAGATTTGAATATTTGGCAGCAAGTAAACAGTTATTTCTCAAAGTAGATGTGTTGGAAGCATAAAAATAGATCCAAGCGACTTTGGCAAAGGCCCGATTGTTATGACAAGACAACTGGGCTGGGCATCTCCCAAACTGCATTAAATTTAAAATCCTAAAAAATCGGGTCTGAACCAGAAGATTTTCCCCCCTGAAAACACTAGGGAGAAAACAATAGAAATGTCAACATTGTCTCTATGAATTGAGGCTCTGGCAGTTCCTCAACCTCAGCTACATCACTCAGCTCATCACTCACTTTATTATTAGCTTCAATTTGAGATATGTATATGTATATATTTTTTTTATCTCGCTTACATAATACTTGCTTGCAGTATTTATAATTAATTTTTTTTGTTCTATTCCCAAAAAGAATCCCATAATAGCATAATAGCAACCCTGATCAGGATGTAACTAAGGAAGTTGTAAATGAATTTTGAAGCTTTGTTAATTGAATGAATTTCAGTTTAAAATAAAAAGGGAATCATTCTTTGTGTTTTTTAAATGTGTCAAGTCTGTTCATTAGGCTGGTGGATTTTGGCTGGGAATTCAAACATGAGTGTTTGCCCCAGTTGCATATTTTTCGAGTACAATGGAAAGCAGGATAACACCTGACACAGACAAACACAGGCTGTGGCAGGTAGAAGCCCGATATAGAGTGGACCAGAGACTTTCTCCGGAACACAAACAAGAGGCAGAGAGACATGAACTGAAGATCACATTCTATCTGGAATGATCTGGGCAGGTATAGGCGTATAGGTGCAGGTATGTGGATGTATACAGCCACAGCTGTTTGTGTGTAAGCCACAGGTAGACAGGAATACCGAGACTATTAAAAGAAGTGATCTTATTCTCCAACAGGTGTTGGGAGTAAGGCGAGGTGACGGGGAGCTCATATTTATACAGACACCAGCTGTTCAAAACTGACATGCTGTACATAAGAATGTAAAATCAGACACATGCTTCATGGTTAAGCTCAAGGTTAAGAAGGCAGACACATGCCACATGGAGACAGTGTGCTTTAATATTAATGATCATCGTCGCCGTGCCCTTTATGATGTAATGTGTGTGACTTTGTCAAGATCTCCTCATTCAAACAACAGGGAAAAGGTAAAGGCTAGATTAAAAAAGGTAAAAATAAAAATAAAAATAAAAAAATACTTTAAAATTAACAAATGTTATGAATATGGTTTTGATGCACTGGATCTTATTTAATATTTCAATTTCATTTAAAAGCTAAAAATAAATCCATACCAATTGCATTTCAGAATTTTGTGTTATAAAAGTTTCCAGAGGTTCTAGTGTCTTATGGTGTGCCTCTGTAAATCAGTCATTGTTTTATTCATTTGTGTGTGTGTGCGTGTGCGTGTGCGTGTGCGTGTGTGTGTGTGTGTGTGTGTGTGTGTGTG
>JAAIIK010000027.1:2364962-2385207 GCA_014706435.1 Silurus glanis
TTTATTTATTTTTGTAAATTTCCTTTTAAAGTAAGATAAGGCTTTACCTTTTAAACTATCAACCAAAGAATTACCAAATAAACTCAAATTTAACGCAGCAATTTGATGACACACAGTGGCTCTCTATTCGGCTCAGATTTTGTAGACTTACAAGGAGCAATTAACATCCTTTTTACGCTAAAATGTAAAGCAGAAACAATTTAAAAGACAGTTGGGATTTTACCCGCCAACAGAATGGCAGGGCGCTGAGGGTAACAAAGGATATAAATCCTATTATTAAGGCACCGACTGTAAACACCTAAAAATACTTGCAGTTTCCTAAGTTTTTTCCTTTGCAGATGTGACCCAGTAAAAACAAAAACAAAAAAATAAAATAATGCATGCTAGCACCATATCTGACAGCTTGAAATAAAGTTTTGCTGCAATTACACAGCTTCTGGATTGTGTTTTGTTTTCCTCCCATATTTTCTGTCTTATTATGCCCCTGGCTAATGAACCCAAAGCCAGCCCTCTCTGAATAAGATGGATTTTCACGTTTTCTTCTGCCCACCATGAGACAAAAGGCATGACCGATCGCTATGTCTGTGGAAGTGCCTCAGCGGGATGATAACGCTGTGGGGATGTGAGACAGGGCGGACACGTGCTGATTATGAAAAGTGAGCTGTAAATATTTAAAAAATTCCCCAAAACCCAAGAACTTTATCCAACCTTTCAGCTACAGAAGGTCACGGCTAATTTGCAAGCCATAAAAATGCATTTGGCAGATTTAACGCGGATGAGAGCTGCTCTGATGACATCGTTTGGGCCTGGCGCTCCTGTGCGGAAGAGTTATTATGCTCATTAAGCCCGACTGGCCGCTGCTGAAAGCCCACCATTGATCGCAGACGCTGAGATGGGCGGCTAATGCACCGAGGGAAATAAGTGCAGTTAACACTCTAGACCTTTCATGGTACAGCAGCTATAAAGGGCTGCTTGGCTATGCAGGCTAGAGACTGGTAGACTGAAAGAAATGGCTAAAATGGCCTAACATGCCTGAGAATGATTTTCTTTAAGTATAAAGTACTTCTTAACATGACAGCAGACAGAGAATTTAGTGCTACATGATGCAATATCACTTGCTGAAAGTAATATCGCTCAGCGTGTGCCCAGTCTGCTGCAAGAGTTTCAGGGTTAGCTGGCTGCAATTCCGCCTGGTCAATAAACTATCTCAATAAATAGGAAGACACTCAAATGACATTGGGAGTTTTCATGGAGCCTGCGATCAGAAAAAATCAAACAGTGTATGTTTGATATAAGTTATACTAGATATACTTTTGCTTTGATCGCTTGAACGATGTCACTGAGAAGCAAAGATGGGAGCGGGGCACAGTTATAGTAATGAGAAGCACCCCAAAAAATTGCAATGCAGTACAGCATGACGATGTGTAAGCATTTGTACCAGCATTTGTGTAAGTCATGTGCTGTGTGTAATTGGAATTACTGGGTTTTGATCTTTGCCGTGCATATTGCATGCTCTTTAGATTTACTCTTTTATTTGGAAATGTGGTGCCTTTTTTATTAGGGCTCTTTTTTTTCACCAGACATATAGCAAAACCTGTTGTTTAAATGAGCTAAATGCCAGCACAGAGCTCAACAGAACAGGAAAAAACAGAGGTAAGGACACCAAGATGAGGCAGAACACAAAAATCATGCACATGTAACAAAAGGAAGATAACAGACTTCAGATTCTAAAAGAAAATGGCTACATAGGATTGGCTGGGAATTAGAAAATGTGAGAAAGAGGAAGTGATGGAAGGGTGGTGGGGTTGCTGTACCTCTTTGACCGGTCACTGCAGAGTCAGGTCGCTTGAAGTTTAATGGATCTGTGGTGTCTGGGAGGATGGCTACAGAGGGAGGAGTTGTGGATGGAGAGGGTGTAGTGGGGGCATCTGGTCAATGAAAGACATCACGCAAACAAACGAACAGGAACGGATGCAGACATAAGCAGAAAAAAAAACACACACAAAGCAAACAAACAAAAACAATATCAACGGAAAATGAATAACCGAAACATTTTGTATACATAAAGCAAATTAAAATGGAATGCATAATAATAATAATATTAATAAGGATAGATAAATTATGATGGAGTTCTATCAAAAAATGTGTCCTGAACCAACATTCAGTAAATCTCATGAGTTTCATACATAATTAAATGTGAAACCACATGACCGTGTACTTTTCCGGAATTCTATACTAAATATTTAAATTTTAATATCTCACATATAATGAATACACCGATCAGGCATAGCTTGTCTAGGCATATGACTACCTGCCTAATATTGTGTTGGTCCCCCTTTTGCTGCCAAAACAGTCCTGAACTGTCAAGCATTACAGCATTAACTTCTTTAGCAGTTGAAAAAAATGTTTGATCAGACCACACGGACCAGCCTTCGCTCGCCATGTGCATCAATTACCCTCGAAAACCCACGACCCTGCCGCCGCTTTACCACTGTTCCTTCCTTGGATGACTTTTGATAGATACTGTCCACTGCAGACCGGGAACATCCCACGAGAGCTGCAGTTTTGGAGATGCTCTGACCCGGTCGTCTAGCCATCACAATTTGGCCCTTGTCAAACTCAAATCAAATCCTTACGCTTGCCCATTTTTCCTGCTTCTAACACGTCAAATTTGAGGACAAAATATTCAATTGCTGCCTAATAAATCCCACCCGCTAACAGGTGCCATGACAAAGTGATAATCATTGTTATTCACTTCACCGCTCATAATGTTATAATGTCATAATGTTGTCCCTGATCAGTGTATAGCAGAAGCACTCAAAACCACATGCAAATGATTATTAATATTAATATTAATAGTGGTAGTAGTATCAGAGGTTGCAGTGTAGTACTAGTAAATGGTAGTTCTCGGTGTATTGGTGTTGTAGAAGTGATGATTTGGTGGTACTATTAGAATTGGAGTAAAAGTATAGCAGTCATAGTAATAGAACTATGTGTCATGTGAAGCAGTCATAGTAGTAGCAGTAGTAGTCAGTGGTGGGCCGTCAGGGCCAGCCAAGCCTTCTCTACTTACATTTTAATATATATATTTTTTTTTCCATGAATATGTATTTAATTATTTCCAAAGGTCTATTTTCAGCCGTCATGTGTTGCCAGGGTCAAAGAAATTCATTGTGAGGCCTTCAGAATCAGCAGTGAGGGTGCCTGTAGCTTCAAATACATGTTGCTTGAAGCTGTTGCTTTAACCAGTCAAATATTGAGTTGGTGACACCAGGGTCACCTAGCAGGCATACGATAATGTCTCCATTTAAATTGAATATATTTAAATATATTCCTGTTTACCTAATAGCTTAATACACCTTTTCCATAATGTCTGACAGCAGAGAAGAAATTGATTTGGGCTTAGATATGCATACAAGACATTTACAAGATGGACCTTTAAAGAAAAGGTCAGCCAAAACAGTTTCTGTAGGAACCATTTATAGTTTTGCATGGTTCCCTGGTGGTCTAGTGGTTAGGATGCGGCGCTCTCAACGCTGCGGCCCAGGTTCGATCAGGGAACCAACCCCAGCCATTAGGGTTGCACAAACCGTAGTGCCGGTCCCAAGCCCGGATAAATGGGGAGGGTTGCGTTAGGAAGGGCATCCAGCGTAAAAACATGTGCCAAATCAAACATGCGGATGGTCCGCTGTGGCGACCCCTAATGGGAGAAGCCGAAAGAAAGTATTTATAGTTTTGCATGTTTTTTTTCTGTAGAATTTGCACAGAAACACACAGTTTGCAAGGAAAACCATAATGCACTGGAAAAATGCACAAAAATGCAAAGAAAACACCTGGTGGACTGTATTTTTGTCTTTTTATGACTTTGATATTGATGCTTCTGCCAGAGATTATGTACGCAGGCAGTGCAGCTGTGGCTTGTTGAGACTTGTTGAATTGCGTTAATTGGGTTTCTTGCTTTAGTAGTGCCGCCGTTCGTTCTTGCTGCATGAGATACCTGTCTGTGATGCAGCGCTCTGTTAAATTGTTACTATATAACAATGATGGTTTTTAGATCTGTGGTGTCTTAATAATATATATTGTGTCTTATAAAGTGGTGGATTGATACAGGTAGGACATCACTGAAAGCCTTGAAGAGAAATGCATAGCCTACCACTGGGAGTAGTGAGGTGGGGAGGGGGTAGCTTAGTGGTTAAAGCATTCCAAGCTCCGAAGGTTGTGAGTTCAAATTCCAGCCACACAAATTAGGTGCTTCTGGGCCCCTGAGCAAGGCCCTTAACCCCATATCTGCTCAGTTGTATGAATGTAATAAGTTATTATATAAGTAAGTCGCCTCAGATTAGGACGTCTGCCAAATGCCATAAATGTAGGAGTAGTCATTACTCCTGTTACTACTAGTGATTAAGGTCCAATATATTGAAACTAATTTTCCAATAATTAAGCAAAATTGCCCAAGCGGGAGTTCAGTAGAACAACAAGTTCAAATATTATTTGGAGTGATGCAATTGCACCAACGCTCTTCTACTAAATATCAGCACTCTTCGATCGCTGACTGTCTAATCTAATTATTGGACTGTAACTAACTGTTGTATAAAAGCTTTAACTTTTACTGGTGATAAGAGCAGGCCAGTTTGGTCTGTGCTGTTCTGCTATGTCCTGTTTTTAAAAAAAAAGCAAAATAAAATCAAAGTAAAGATCATGCCAATCAGCTTGAACTAAACATCGCAATGCGCTCCAACTGAAATTGACTGACCCTGGCTTGGCAGGTCACATTCAAAAATGGCATGTCACATTCAGGATTTTTGTGATTCGGTTTTAGTCAGGATGCACATCCCACCGAAATGCATAAAATGTGTTTAGCTTGCTGATAAAGTTGGACAGAGGCTGATAAGGTGAATCACCAGTCTGCTCTTTCTCTAATGAGTCTGCTCTTTCAAACACACAATCTGGTCTCACAGGAGCAAAGCAGTTCCTGTGTCTCTCTGGAGCTGTTGTGAGAACATGGGGGTGAAATGAAGCTTTGTATCCTGAACTGACAGAAAAAGTTTAAGATAAATGAATGCATTCGAATAATTTCATTGATTCCGTAGAGTGAATTAGAGAGAAATGTTTAAATTCTGACAATTCTTACCAAAAATAAGACTATGGAAGATCAAATCTTTTATCTAGCTTTATAAAACATTGCTCATCAATTGCCATAGCTGTATTGCAGTTTTGCTTTTCCTGCTTGTTTGTGTGACTTTTAAAAGGCAGCACTTAAGCAGGAGAATTTTCTACCCTATAATAATGGAGAAAATACATACATATTACCGATGTCCCTCACTCATTTGCTGGTATTAACTACTACTTGAAACGAGAAGGTGTGTAAATATAGTGGGTGACAGAACAAAATGTGACAAGATGTGGCTGCACAAGGTGGTCATTACACACCTGACATTGGCATTTGATTTCCAAAGATCGTTACTTACCACCCAAACCACAACAAAGTGCTCTGTATGAAGATCGACTGTTAAAAGCTGTTCTAAATAATCAAAAGCTTTGCACTAAAGGGAAATGTGAAAGGAAATATTACGAGGTGGTATCAAAAAGTTTAGAGACTAGCTCTGTTTACAAGAAAGTACTTTATTTATCTGTGTTTACACACCATCACCTTCGGAATTGTCCCCTTGCATAGCAATACAGCGCTCCCAACGTTCCTGACACTTCTGGAATATGTCCTGGAAGTCAAGCACCTTCTTCTCCTCTATAGTGTCAAAACGTTGACCTTTGAGCTGGATCTTCACCTTCAGGAAGAGGGTGAAGTCAGCAGGAGCCAAATCCGACAAGTACGTGGGTGCGGAGGTGACATCATGTTGTTTCCGGCGAGAAACTCACGTGTGAGGAGAGCTCAGTGACAGGGTGCTTTGCTCTTTGTTATAACTTGCTGTCCTTGATGAAATCGCATGTGGTCAGAATAGCACCAGTTGCACAGCTCCCAATGTACACAGAACAATGTCTTTTGGCACACTGACATATGAAAGTCGGTGCTCCCTGCGACTGTCCATTCAGCCTTGTGCTGCCATCTGTTGTTGTGTAACAAATCTAGTTTCGAAACTTTTTGATGCCACCTTATACAGAACACATACACAGTGACTGATATGACAATTAATTTCACTCTAATAAAAAAGCTACTATGGACAGAATAATACACTTTGCATATGTCTATTAATAAACTGTATTCTGTTTTGCTTGTAATTTGAAAAAGTCACAAATACCAAAGTGAGCCTTTTTTTATGTCCCCCCCCTTTTATGAGTATACATATAATCAGATATATATTGTAATGTATGTGCTATGACCAGACTTGCCAGATCTACACAAATGCTTTAATCAGTATTAAAGCGCATAGCTGATCATTGAACACTTCTTTCGAAAATATTTCTAAAATAGTCCTGTCTTATTAAACATTTTGGAATGAATACCTAATGCATCTAAGAATGCTTGAAGGAAATAAATTGTGTGAATATAGGTAAAAAGATTCCCCTATTTGTATAGGAAAAAAGCTGAAAAATATTGGCTGTATATTGGCTATACCACTCTAACTTTGGTGCTTACTAATACCAGATTTGGGGAAATGGACAAAATCCCGTGCAAAAATGCTACTGCTACTTCTGGTACATTGGATGAAATATTTTCTATAATCAGCCACACTGGCTATTTATCTACAATGAGCTAAAATCCTCCTAATTTATATGGATGAAGGACAACTGCTTGAAGGACAGTATGTCTGTTCTTACATTGTATGGTTGTGTGTGTGTCGATTATTGATGCAAAGTGCAAACATCTGTCAGTTTACAGTATTTTACAATATTGACGGTGGTTTTTTAAAATGATCTGTGATCTCCAGTTAGTTTAATATATTTACAAGAAGTTCCCAGGCTTTGCAGTGCAAACATCATTAGGAGCTTTGGTTATCTGTGTCCTTACAATGCTCTGACATTCTGCAGTCCCCAGCTGGGACTTCTACATTCTACTTTTTGTGCTCATTAATTCTCCATCAGAATCTCACAAACATAGGGGAGCAAAGAGAAAAGAAATGTAACAGAACAGAACATGTTAGACAGAAGCAGTTCCAGGGTCGAATGGAGATTGTGTGTATAGTGGCATTTTACTTTGTTCTGTTTCTTCGAAACTCGCAGCAATGATGCAATCCTTCTAAGATTGCAATTTGATGCCTTACTTCGTATTTAAAAATCAATATTTAATAAATGACCTAGTCGCAAACATTAGATGCTGCAAAAACCTGCGTCCATGTAGCAAATGAAAGATATTATGTGTTCATTATGTTCAAGATATGGTCATTCTCTGCCCACTGAGCTATGCTAACTCAAACTCCATGAACCTGTTACCAATGTTTTGCAAAGTTTTAATGGCTTTTCCACAGTAATAACCTCGAAACTTAATGCTAACTTTGGAATCGAGTTCTGTGCGAAACAAGAAGGTCACTTTGCAATTGACTTCAATGGATCCTAAAGATATTCTGATGTATGTGATGGACTTTTCATGACACGCGGAGAACTTTGAAAATAGTTGGAATATATAGCATCGGACACCTGCAGGGGTGAAACATCTATTTCAGTATATCACACAAAGTCCCCTTTTCAGCATGGTCACACTCTTCTAGAACTTTTAGCACTTACCGTACACAAAGAGCACATATTCAGCGTGGTTAGTGCCCAGATGATTACTGGCTTCGCAACGGTAGGTGCCGTTATCCGTTTTATTTAAAGATATGAAAGTGAGTTCTCTGCCGTCCACAATCAGGCGGTCCAAGTCTGGCAGTTTGCCCCCATCTTTCGTCCATTTCACTGGATCGGGCCTGAGAAACATGTGGATAATTAAATTGGACTTTTTGGAATCTTACCTGAAAATGATGTGAATATAACAAGAACGAATTGAGCCTTCAAACAAGCGCAATTTAATGGTCTATTTATCCAGCATTTGTTTTATGGGGCCAAAATATACACAAGTTCCTACCTAGTCTTAAGAATTTTGGTAGCAAACCTACACTATAAGGAAAAGAGTATTGGAACACTTTTCCAGCCATATGAGGTTAGTTTGAGGTACATCCTTTGATGTGCTAGCATACATTTTTTTCTTTTAATTGAACTAAAATACTCAAACTGGTTCTAGCATGACAATGCCCCTGTGCAAAAAGCCAGCTCCATGAAAATACGCTTTAAATGGGTTGAAGTATAATCTCATGGGGTTCCTGCTATAGAGCCCTAATCCTATTAAACACTTTTGGGATGAATTGGAATGCTGACTGCACCCCCCGGCCTCCTCACCTCACCTACATCAGTACTTGACATTACTAACAACCTTATGGCTGAATGAGCACAAATCTCCACAAGCACACTCTAAAATCTAGTTGAACATCTTCCCAGAGGAGTGGCAAATTGGCAAACGGGGACTTAATGTGGAATAAGATGTTAAAAAAAACATACATACATCTTAGGGTCAGGTGTCCACAAACCCTTGTCCGAATAGTGAACATATATTAAAGTCTAATAATCTTTAAATTAGCATGTATTTTCATGGCACAGCTACTTATATAACTACTATAAACTAAATGGTAAAAGTGTTTGTGAGGCAGTGTGAAAGACTTACGAGGGGTTGCCATTAGACACACATTCCAACTTGAGAATATCTCCTTCTTGTGGTAAAGTTTGAGAATGCCTGATCTCCACACGTGGGGCATCTGTATGGACAGAGAGCTTTTTAACCATTGAAAAACAGACTGATGTATAGATATATTCTTAACACAATGTACATTGTACACCCTCACAGGAAGCTAAAACTAAACCTCTTTGTATTAAAAGGCACTGATAATAAGTGAGGCAAAGATGATTCAAATGATACGTCTATTAAAACATCAGATAACTGTGGATGCTTTCACTTTCACACGGAATTGCAACAGAGTTTAGCACTCAATGTAATATAGTACATAGTTATAAAAGGGAATTAAAAAGCTTTCTATAAATATCAGTTTAATCCCATTGACAGTGTTTCGCACGGTGGTGACAAATAATAAAATCTTCTCCTCTAGGGTCTCTCCTCTCCTATAATCTATACATTGAGAGTATGAGGATCCTGAGTGGTGTAACAGAAAAGTTTTCTCCCTAATGGCGATTGTTCATCATGACTTCGAATGTTGATGTGGAGCGCAATTAACCATAGTCTCTGGATTGAAGGGATGGCATACTGTCTCCTCTGTTAATAACAGAGACAAACATGGGCATTTATATAAGCCAGCTGGAGATTTTCTTTTGAAGATGTTATGCAGCATCACAGGGCAGTGTGAGTATCACAGGCTTTTAGCTCACAGAAGAAGCATATGTTGGGCTTCAGTTTTCCTGGTTGGTAAATATGCAAGTGATTCTGATGCTTTTTGTAATACAACAAAGTCACACGATTCTATCAAATATATTTACAACATACTTTAACTGTGATGTGATTATAATAACCAAATGAATCACTATGAACATTAAGCTATGAACCTGGTAACATGCAACATTAAAACCAACTAAAATCAAGCAAAATGTGTTAAAAGTTTATCAAATGAAACAGAACTAGGCCTAAAGACTATGGTACTTTTCGTTTTGTTGACATATTCTGTATATGGATAAAAACATTTATAGATATTATAAAGATTCTTCAGATATTCTTAAATATATAAAATTGAATTAAAAGTAAAAAAAAAAAGCTGATATAGAAATAAAAATTAAATAAAAGACGCAGATTTATATATTAGACCAGGACTTACAGTGCACTTCGAGCACTTCGGTTTCTTGCTGTGGGATAAACCGTAGGGCCTCGTGAACCACTTTACACGTATAGGCAACACCGTCATCATTCCTGTCCACCTGCAAATGCACCGAGCTCTTGACCGTGAATGTCTTCCCGCTGGCATTTACCTCTTTTGCTCCTGCACAACATTACACACATACATTTCACTGTAAATAACCAACTGTAGTGTTCTTCATCTGACGAACAAACAATTATACATTACAATACTACGCAATATTTGTTTATTATAAGAGTTAGAAGTAATGATTAGCAGAGTGACAGCTGATACACACAATATCACGGAATATCGTTTTTATTCAACTCAGTACATTCAACTAACTTGCAACATAATGTATGTATGGTAATATTTGTAATGTATGACTTTTAAACATGAGTGTAGGCTACTTCATGAGTTGTATGTAGTGCTTTACTGTCTGGTGTGTTCACAATCTCCAGATTTGAGGGTGCATGATCTTAACGAAGCCCCAGAATCCTATTCTTGGATTACAGGAGTAAAATGTTCAGTTTTTTTCTTGTTGTAGCCAATCAACTTTAAGTTTTGGAATGTTTTGCATTCTGAGATTCTTTTCTTCTCACCACCATGTAAACAGTAGTGGGATTCTATACTATATACACGGTGGTATACTGTATACAAGGTGGTGTTTGAGATGGATCTTCATGTTCAATTCTGCATGAGACAAATCTGGCTAGTAGGGTGGGTGTGGAAGTAAGATCATGTGGATTGCTCTCTGACGATCATCATGCACAAGTGGCCAAATAGTTTTGACATTTTCAGGGGTTGAGCTCATTGAAGGTCTTCCTGATCTCTCGTCGTCTTCCAGTGATGTTTTTCCGCTCTTGAAGCGAGCTTGCTAATCAAAAATCAAAACACGACTCATTGCAGCATCGACGTATGGCAAAACGTACGTCATGCCAAACGTCTTTGTGGCAGATTTGCCCAGTCTGAGACAAAATTTCACTTTTGCTCTTTGTTCTAATTTGCTGTCCATGATGAAATCGCAGACGTGGTAATGCAGGTCAGAATAGCACCAGTTAGCAGATCCTGTGCAGTTCCTGAAACACTCGAACCAGCCCATGTGGCAGCAACAAAGATGCCTCACAGAGATCACATTTTTCCATCACTTTGATGTTTGACATGAATATTTTTAAAGTAAAATTAAAAAATAAAAGAGTTCTTGGTGGTTGTTACAGACAGGGCTTGAAAATTCTGTAACGCTCAATTGGAAAATGTTTTTATTATTATTTTTTATTATTATTAATTAGCCACTCATTCATCTGTACTCTTTTGCATTTTTCACAGTACACAGTCGTATCAAATAGATGGGTATAATGCAAGACGCAATTGACAACTAGTACTAGTGAGCTGACAGGAAAATGGTTTAGAATCCATCTGCTTCTAGTCTTAATATAACACTCAATGCAGAACACACAGACTTTGTCATCTTTCATCAGAAAATATGGAAAATTGGCCAATATTCACAGTTGGCCTACATTACTAATCCACGCAACACAGTTTGAAAGTGATCTTTAAAACATATAAAAGCATCTTTATTCCCATTCAAATGGTAAGAGGCTTTCACATGGGAGAAATCTTTATTTTCCCCATTCTTTTTTAAAAGAAAGAAAAGCGTTCCACCAGGCAATAACAATACATGTATAAAAAGGAATGTATGAGTAAATAAATATGCATGTGTGGCTGTATCTGTATGCTTCATATTCAAGGTTTAAACAATTTCGCCATATTTTTAATCTATTTATATTTGCCCTGCTCTTTGTATGTGCTAAAATGCTATGAAGTTATTGTTGTATTATATCTGATGCTGTTTACTTTTATACAAATACTCTTTTTTTATTTCCGTCAGGAGGTTCTAAGGCTTTTTTTGTATTACAGTAATATGTGCAGGGTTCATTTCTAGAGACTTTCTGCAGGTGTTTGAAAAATACCCAAAATTAATAATTAGACCTGGGGTTGAAACCAGATAAATGAGCAACTATCACTTAGGTTTATTTTTTAAGCCCTTTCTAAACATTTTCTTCTTCTTTTGTCTGCTCCCGTTAGGGGTTGCCACAGCGGCTCATCAAATTATAAGCCCTTTCCAAACATATACCATAAAAATGCTGCAAATTACTCATGAAATGAACTGTACTAAGTATATTGGTATTCTTTAGGTATCTATTATATGAATAGCTCATTTAAATTGTGTTGTAGAGATGTGGGTGTGGTTTAATGACTTTAGTGGTGCATGTGACCTACAAAGCAGTCTAATGCATGCTTGATATACATTTACATTTATTGCATTTGCCGGACGCTCGTTATAATGATTTACACGGTCCCTAGAAGGAAGCCATTTAGGAAGGATGGATATCATGTGTTTGATGGAATAGAGTTGGTTAGAATACAAAAATGTCTCCGTAGCTAAAGCAATGTGAAAGTTTGATCAGTAAACTGTCCATACTAAGCATCCAGAATCTACTATATGTAAATTATAAGGTATGTTTTTTACTAAATGCAAATTAAAGTGATGATGTCTGCACTGAATGTCAAGTACTTATGTAGATTCTAAACCTGCCTGTCTGTCTGCTTTTACACCAGTCCTGTGATTGCCTACAAACTGTCAATCAACCATCAGCTCAAATCAGCCATGTCAAATCAGCCATGTCCATGTGGAGGGAAAAGTGTGGACGCTAAAATATGTTATATAAAATTCACAAGAGAAGCATTGTTTTGCATTCACAAAATGATGTTGCTACCAAACAAGGGGTATTTTATCTAAGACCTAAAACCTGCTTCTCTCTGTGGGGTAAAAAAATATGTCATACATCATGCCATATACATACAGTTTGTACAGTATGTGTATTTTTTTTGTGTGTTTGTCATATACAGTAAAAAGGGTTTAAATCCCCCCCAAAAAAATCATGTACCATTATTTGGAAAATAGTGAATGAAGACAAGACATTAAGGTATTCTCCTACTTGTTAATAAATTGTGTCTCAATTAAATCTACATGAAATGTACATAGCAATTGCCAAAAGCCAGAATACAGAGATCAACTAAAACTGCACCTATCCAACAAAATCAACCGATGATCCACTTCTCACTTTCAGCATAAAGTTTCCACACTTTCTCTCCGCAAAGTTGCACGAGCCATATCTTTACTTACTCATTCTGCCTATATCATCTATCTGAAGCACCACAATCAGTAATGACCCTCTCAGTTATGGTAAAATGATAGAGGTTATAGAACAGGCGTATTCAATCTTATCAACAAGAAGCTGATGTGGCTTCAGGCTTTTATTCCTTTCAAAAAAGGAGGCAACAGTAATAGTAAATTGAAGCCCAAGATAAACTGATTAAACAAATTAAAACAGGAATGACTAATGCCTGGTTGAAATACCAGCCTTCAGCCACGCTTGACGACCCCTGATAGAGAGTAGATGCTCCGCAAGGTCGGTTTATCTGCTATTACAATTTAATTCAATTCAATTTTATTTGAAAAATTTCATTCATTGAAAAAAACTTTTGGTCATTGTCCCAAAGCATGTGACTATAAATTTCAGCATCATAAATTTGGACTTTTCTACATGATGTTTTGGCATATACAGGGTCATTAGTGTTCCGAAATATATATTTTAATAGACAATTTTAATAGAAAGCCAGTTTATATGATGCTTTAAACAATAGGCGTAAGGCAGGAATATGACATGGATAAGGCTATTGCACATGACCACACACACTTTCATAAATTCATGAATTTATAAATGAAATTCATAAATGAAATTATAAATGAAATTCGTACATTTTTATAAATTTATAAATTACATTCATAAATAAAATTATAAACTGGCTTTTTTGTGTTTTGTGTATTTGTCCTACACTGTCTTGTGTTGTCTTTGCACTGTCTGTCTTGCACTGTTTGCACCAGGTTGCACACGATGCACTTTATGTGGCGAGGACACTTACTAGTCCTAGTGTGTTTTCTGTTATGAAGCTTTATGTTGTTTAATGTAGCACCAGGGTTCCTGGAGAAACGTTGTTTCATTTCGCTGTATACTGCGTCTGCTATATATGGCTGAAATGACAATAAAAGCTTCTTGACTTCTTGACTTGACTCATTCACACCTACAGGCAATAAACAGTGGACAATAAGAAATTAAATGTAATTCATTACTGTACTTAAGTATATTTTCCATGTATCTGTACTTTACTGTACTGTAAGTATTTCCATTTGAAGAGACTTTTACTTTACCTTCACTACAGTTCCATGTCAAATATAAATATATATATATATATATATATATATATATATATATATATATATATAATTTTGAGAGGAATAAATGATGGAAGAAACTCCTGACTCTAACTTGTGCACAACACCCAGCGTTTGAATCTATCATTCTATTAATAGATTGGTGTGCTAAAAGTAACATTAGAGTCTTTTCACATAAACTTAAGCAAAGAGTCTTGTGACAAAAATTATGACATTATAGCCATAATAAATCATAGTACTTTGGATACTTAAGTACATTTTAAGGCAAATACTTTTGTGCTTTTACTCAAGTGAAAATTTTAAGGAAGCACTCTTACTTTTACTGAACTCATATTTTACCTACTGTATCTCTAAGAAACCACAAGAAACCAGAAAACCCAAAGAAAGCAATAATCATGTTACGTAATTTTCTGGATTTTTACACAGCACTGAAACAGCTTCTCTGCCATTTGATGATTTTAAATATGAATAAATAAAAAAAAAACCCTGCTTATATGATGATACATCATCCAATCACCAAAGCATCCATCTGTTTGGAATTCATCTGCATAATGGAGGAGTCTGACTTCCTGCTTTATCTCTCAGTCGCTCTCAAAATAGGTGCCCGCAGACAGGTTCAAAATTAAGGTCAACATGTTTTACATTAATATTTATGAACGAAAATCAACACGGTGTCACACACTTACACCAACACTCGTAACACTGGTCCAACAAACACAAAAACACACACGTGCACACACACACACACATGCGTGTGCAAATGCCAATCTTTATTAAACACACACTGCATTAGAAAATTATATTCGTAGTTGGATACAAGCTAGTGCAAATCATAGCCCCCTTTCACAGTGCTAATTTCACTTTTTAAAGCTATTCGCCTCACCAGATTTTCCTGCCATTCAGAGATACAGCTAAAGCACAAGTCAACACAGAGAGCGGCGGGAAAGGTGGAAGAAAAGGCGAAAGATTAGCATTTCATTTTAGCTGCAAGCAGACTGGAATTTAAATACTCATTTCCAACCACAAGGCATTCATATCAACAGGAGGGAAGAAGGTTGCACGCAGAGTCAACCAGTTTATCCTCCACTAGAGAGAGGGAGAGTGAATGAGAGGAGATAATAACCTGCTCCACAAAAAATATCAAAATCTTACACAGCTCATAACATTCATACTAGCTTTCTTTATTGTCCGAATACATTTATTACACCTGTTTGCATGCATCTCTGGTGAAGCTGTTTACGATGGAGATTATTGTTGGCTAAATAATCAGACTTAAATTTCCCATAGCAGAATGATACCTAATATCCAATGTCTATATTCAGCCTATTTTTATTAAACACCAGAGCCTTGTGATTCATTTAGGACACATATTACACATATTATGACATTCTAACATTATAACCGGTGAGTGAATAACACTAATTATCTCTTTATCATGACACCTTTTAGTGGGTGGGAGATATCAGCAAGTAAACAAAGTTTTGTCCTCGAGAAGCAGGAAAAATGGGCAAGTGTAAGGATAAGAACGAGTTTGGAGGCCAAATTGTGATGGCTAGACGATTGGGACATAGTGTCTTTGCAGCTCTTGTGGGCCGTTCCCGGTCTGCAGTGGTCAGTATCTATTAAAAGTGGCGACAAGGTTCATGGGGAGCGAAGGCTGGCCTGTGTGGTCCAATCCAACAGACAAGCTCCTGTAGCTCAAATTGCTGAAGAAGTTAATGCTGTTATTGCGCGAAGAGTCAGGACTGTTTTGGCAGCAAAACGGGGGAACGACACAATATTACGCAGGCATCAGTGGCCATAAAGATATGCCTGGTCGGTGTACATATGCAGCAATGTGCGTATTACTCCTACAGGCGTACATACTATCCAGAACATGTTGGTATTTAGATTAGTATGACAATGCATTTACAATATAATCTTAACAATTTGTTACCTGTTTGTGCTCACCTGGTCTGTGTCATTGTCATTGATTAGTTTGTCTGAATATACCATGTTGTATGTCACTCTATGTATTTGACCTATGCTTTATCACATCAAGTAAGAGCCTTGTTTTCTAGGTTTCTGTGTTTGACTCTTAGTTTTCATCTTTGTCTGTTTCCCTCATTTTTGATTATGGATTATCCCGTTTTAACTTTGCCTGCTGTTAACTCTAAAAACCTGGATTATGAAATAAAGCATGCATCACATTTTCTCTTGTTTGTCAAGTCCCTAATTGTATGTTACAAACGCAATATTTTTTCTATTCACATATCCAAGTTGTCTTTGTTCATTAAATGAAAGCCATAAACTACAAAACAGAGGATGCTAACAACTGGCTGACGTTTGCTGAGGAAAAGATAACAGCCAACTCACTTAACTAGCTATCGTTTGCCTAGAAAACTGGCTAGCTAAATTTCTTATCAAGGTAGCCTAGCTAATATTTGTATGCTAGCCTACATTTACACCTAATTCTATTCTATTCCATCTATATAGCATACCATTACAGGTACAGAGAAATTGTGAATATTTTTGTTAATTTATATATACATGTGTCTTATATTAACTTTTTTTCTATGATCTGTATGTTGTTGTTGTCACTATGTTATAAACTTCTGTCACAAAACAAATTCCTTGTATGTGCAAACATATTTGGCAATAAATCTCTTTCAGATTAAATATAAAAAATATGCTAGCTATCATATTTAAGAAGTCTTTGGGTAATGAGACATCCAAAATCAGCTCCCTCAAAGCATAGATAAACATGATGCATATTGCTTTAGTATGACATTTAAATGTAAAAACTCACAGATATAGCAAAATAAAAAAATAAAATGATAAAAAATGAAGCACATCTTAAAATTTCCTCTAATATCTAAAACTCATTTAGATATTAATCCCATAGATATTAATCCCATAATCCCATCTCATACAGCTCAGAAGCACAATCTCAGTGGCAGCCAGAAGATTGCTTATACAGAACAAAGTATTTAAAAAATAAAGACGTAGCAGCAGAACATAAAACAAGAAACCATTCAAGCGTAAAAGCATGAGTAAATAAAACAGATCGCATCTAAAAATAAAAAGAGCGACAAAAGCTACAGCGATTATAAAAACAGTGATAATGAATGATATTTCCTTCATTCAGAGGTGGTGTGACCTCTGCAAAAACACGAGCTCCACAGTATATGCTTTTCATCTCTCGCTCGGTCGTATTATCTTTCTAATCCACCCAAAGCATTTTACTGCTGCCAGGAAGCTCTAACATCAGACCGAGAAGTGACAGCGTGATTGAAAGAGCCAGGTTAGCATTAATAAGCTCTCTCTCCGTTTCTGTTATCTATCTTTACAGCACAAACACTTAGCAGTTTCCTGTCATTCACATAATGTAGCCACTTTCACAAGCCTCAAAAAACTCCCGCTGCTACACACTCAGAGATCCTAGTCTTTATTAAACATTCACTTGGGGTGTAATTACAATCGTAATGAGGCCCATTTTAACAAATCAGAGTTCATTTTACTTCACTTTTCCACACCACAAAGAACTCATAGAGTAGATCTTGAACTGCACACCACATAGGATACACTTTAATACCATAATATGTAGTCATAGCTGAAGAACAGTGATAAGTGGCAGCCTGGGAAACCCATTCACAGTCATAATTTAACACATCCAGTTCGGAAATCTTAATTTTTCTCAATTGACGTATTTGTACATGACGCAAAAACAAGTAAAGCTATAGAGTTTCCAAATCTGGTTACCACCAAGTGGGAAGGATTGCTTTCGAGGTCTTTCGAAAATGGAGGCAAGTACTTTATATCTATAATCAAATCAAACTATTTGCAATGTGAAAATGAGTTTTCACGCACCATTTGCATCAACATCAGGGCATGTCTATCTCTAAGGCCTCTTCACTATTTCTTCACTTCACCGATATCTGTTCATGCTAATACTGCTAGGGAAATGATCAATTACTCATTCATTCAGTTTGGTTGGAAAAGTCTTAGTATTATAGTCGTTTATTAGGTCATTAAACAGCATAAAAAACAAAAAATTTGCAAAAAGATTATGTAGTGGTTTTTTTGGGTACTTCTACTTTTTAAAGTGGTTTTCAAAAAATGTATTTTTACTTTTACTTCAGTATGTTTTGTTTGAAGTATTGTGAAATGCCGCCCAAACCAAAGTTGTTCAATGTGTGCGCTAGCTTTCTGAATTCTGAATCTGCATTGCCGATTTCTCTGGTTATCATGAATGACATTATAACAGGAGATTTTATTTTTTTTTTTTTGCTGCAAAACTGCATAAAAGTCATGGACTGTATTTGCATTTATTGTTATTGCACTTTCATTTGTAAAGGTGTTCCTTTAATTAAAAACAACTAGTTTAAGATTTATATACCCTTGTCCATTTTGAACTACACTAGTATCGCTCATGCCACCCCCAACTGTTAAAAAAACTCAGTAAATTCTATTCTCAGTCACTTTTTAATTAGCTACTTTTTACTTTTACTTTAGTAGATTTTAGGACCCATAATTCCACTTGTACGTAAGTAAAATTTCATTGAAGTAAAAGCACTTTTACTTGATTTGAATATTTGGTTACTCATTTCAACTCTGATGTAAGCACACTTCTCTGTTTTGATATTGCAAAGACATCATGTCTAGTCTGAAACGTCTTCACAAACCGCATTGATTAAACTGTTTCAACCTGAAAAAATCTTTTTCCCCTTGAATACACTCATCTGATTTTCACAGACAATCATCTTACATTTTTGTGATGGCCAATGACTTAAAGGCTTTCCTCACTCTCTTGAATATAATGTATTTGGCTTTAAGACAAAGTCACAAGTCAGAGCTGATCTGTTCATTTCTGACAGTGAAAAACATAATAACGGCATATATTCCACTGAATTGGCAAATCCATTGCAGTTACAACAAAGTCCCTGTTCTTCCTGGACAAGAGATCCCAAATCCCTGGACCAGAACCCTGGATGTGATTAAATGTAAAGCAGTGCTGCTTGCCTTCCTAATAAGTATATGGCCTAGCAAGACATATGGCCGTACATTAAAAGCCAGTTGCTAATTCAGTCAATTTCATTTCTCTGTTAAACTCCAGATAACTAGCAGAATGAGCTGGTCCAGTCTTTGGCTAACCCAGGATTGATGAGCATTAGAATATTAGGATTATTGAAGACAGAGAACTACCACCCCTCCCACCTCTATTCGACAAGATGAAAGCTTCAGGAAAAAGAGAAAGATGCTAGCTTGCATGGAGTCACTGCTTATTCCCCCTTGCTGTCTGTCCCACCGACGCAAATAGCACACGTGCACTCCTCATTAACACATGCCTGTGAGGCTTGTGAGTCTGAGGTGGAAAAGGTGTCCTGCTTCTCATGTAGGCTCACAGCTTGTCCTGTATTCACTCCCAGTCTGCTCTTTGGAGTAATTCACAATAGTGTGGATTCAAAAGAGATCGAGGTGTGATATCATTGAATTGAACAAATCGCTGAGTAGCATTATACTATGCAACCTACAATCCATTATTATAGTGTCAAGATATGTTCACATTTTGAAAATTGTATTCAGTTTGTCTTTAAATCAGTGTGGTATACTGGAGGATCTCCGTGATATACAAGAGGATCACTATACTATATACTGGAGGATCTATGTGCTATATACTGGAGGATCATTGTGTTAAACAGAGGAATCACTGTGCAACACAGAGGGATCACTGTGCTATATAGGAAGATCACTGTGTAATACAGGCGATTTACTGCTACACAGCAGGATCACTGGGTATACAGGAAGATCAATGTGCTACATACAGGAGGAACACTGTGCTACACAGAAGGATCACTGTGCAATATACTGGAAGATCTCTATGCTATAATGAAGATCACTGTGTTATACAGGAGGATCTCTTTGCTATACTAAATTATCATTGTGCTAAACAGGAAGATCTCTATGCTATATAAGAGGATCACTGTGCTATTGTGGAGGATCACTGTGCTTTACTGAAGGATCACTCTGATATACTGGAGGATCACTGTGCTATGCTAAAGGATAATTGTGCTAAATACTGGAAGATTCCTGTGCTATATACTGGAGGATCTATGTGCTATATACTGAAGGATCACTGTGCTATATA
>JAAIIK010000027.1:2400520-2423857 GCA_014706435.1 Silurus glanis
ACTGAGCCACTGAGCCAGGAGAGATTGCAGGTGTTATGTCTGGTGACTTGCTGGACTGAGTTGAGTGGTGGAGAAATTTCTTGCACCATTGGCTGAGGTGATAGTGTGTCACCAGTGGGACTTATGTGTCATTCCACGTGCTGGATTTGTTTCAGGCTTTCAAGCAAGGATTAAGAGCAAAAAAATACTGCATGGGTCACTGTGGTTTGTGGAAGCAAACTTGACAGAAAATTGGCCCATTAAAATCTCACTATGGCCAAGATATGGTGCCTTTCTTTCCCTGTGGCTGGTGCTGAGGCCTGTAGAATGACCACTCCTGTGAAAGACACTAATATGATTCCTTACATAAGAAGAACGATAAAAAAAAATATATATAAAAAAAATAAAAACCCTACTGATTTCAGATTGCAGTGCCTGAAGCTCTACAGTGAAGTTCTTTCCTGGGTTCGAGGTCAAGCAGAGCTCAGAAACCTTGAGTGCTGGTCTGTGTGTGGGTGTTTATGCGTATATGAAATAGGTTTCAGCCAACTGACAATGCTATGAGAATCTAGGCTACTGCTACAGTGATTAAATTGGACAATTCAAATGCCATAAAACGTGTTTTCACACAGCAGACAACAAATCTCTCGACACTCCATCTGTCTTTCTCTGCTTACCGATATGAAAGGTCAGAACTGCCACAGATTTTTATTCAACAAGAGAAGAATCCACAGCATCTCTCACATGGTAACTATAGTGACAGCAATATAATGACAAAAGACTGCTGATGTTTTCCTAAAAAATCAACACAATTACAGCTAAACATCTATCCATCTGTTCCATGAATATCATGTCATTATACAATATATATATATATATATATATATTTTTTTTTTTTTTTTTTTTCTTCTAACTGCTCTGTCTTTATTAGATGTACAGAGGGTGAATGGACAGTTCCTGAATGCATTCCTTAGTTCCATAAAGGTTCCCACTATGGAGCATGATGGAGGTGTGATGGTGTGGGGTGCTTTGCTGGTAAAACTGTGGGTGATTTAGTCAAAATTGAGGACACACTTAATTAGCAAGGCTACCACAGCATTTTGCAGTGACATGCCATCCCATCTAGTTTGCACTCATACAGGACAATGAACCCAAACACACCTCTAGGTTTTGCACTATAAAAGCTAGTTCTACAGGAAGTTGAGTGATGGTGTGCTGCATCACCCTGTTGGCCTCCACAATCGCAGGATCTAAATCCACTTGAGATGATTTGGGATAAGTTAGAACAGAGAATGAAGGAAAGGCAGCCAACAAGCACTCTACACCTCTGGGAACTCCTCAAGATTGTTAGAAAACCATTCCAGGTGACTACCTCATAAGGCTAAATGAGAAAATACCAAGATTGTGCAATGCTGTCATCTAAGCAAAAGGCGGTTACTTTGAAGAACTGAAAATATATAATATAAACCCTTTTTGTTTGCTACATTGATGATTCCATATATGTTTTTCATAATTTCGATGTCCAGTATTAATATACAATGTAATTTAAAATAAAGAAAAAACACTGAACTTAATCTTTTTTCTAGTACTGTATATACATATGCTCTCATTAATCTGCCATTGCTACAGGACTTAATAAGACTATGCTATGCTATGTCACACAGTCACAAGCCTAGTGTGAAACGTTCAACGATGTGATAGATTTTAATGAGGTATTTGGACACCGTCCTGCTTGCATTTGCCTTGACTCATATATGGTATTCCCCAAGGAGCTCTTCTCAGCCCTCTTCTTTTTCTGATCTATTTGATTCCCAATAGCAACTTTACCCATTTCAGTTCCTACTTGCAAAACTACCTACCTGTCTACAGGCCTACTAGCCCCACATTATGTTCCTGCCATAACATAAAAGACTGTATATACTCACATAATTGTATTTGTTCAAATAATACATTTCGATAAAACATAACTGTACAGATCTGCTTAGGTGACATGGTTATTTTAATAAGGTGTGGGCACAAATGAATATTCTGACACTATTAGCTTCCCATAGTTACACATTAAGGGTTTTTTTGTAGGAAACTGAACTTTTATACTCAATAAATTAATTTTGTGGCCATATGAAGATGAACTTAGCATTGGTAATGTTTCGATAGGGAGCACTTCACTCATGATAACCGCTGCATTTTAGAAAACTAACTAAAATATAGTCAATCGATTTTGACCATCATGGCTACAAGAACAAAAGAATGTACATGACTGATCCAATTACACTTAACTTCCATCTGTGAATGACGTATGAGTCATGGTGACATTGGATATACCATTAGCTCAAAGAAATTCCCAGAGTGAATAAATGCCCCCCCCCCAACAATTCTATCAAATAACTATAGGGCAAAAATTAAGAATTGGACTTCAGTTGTACACTTCATGTTCATGAAATATCAAATTCATATGTGCATTTAGTGTAATTTCAGCTCACAACTTGCCATGATATATTAAATTGTGACCACACTCTATATTAAAAAAAAAACAGAACATCAGTGGCTTCATAGATATCCTACATTTTAGTGCCAATACTTTTATAAACAGCTGTCGTTATTTAAACATTGATAACCAGATTGAACTCTTGTCCATCCCCAGGGATCTTGGAACTCATGGCACAATTTGGCAATGGTTTATTCCTACTCTGCATATCAGGTGACATAGAGAGGATCCACATCTGCTTCATACAGACTTTCCAATAGTGTCTCAAATCGTATGGCCGATCAATCGATTTTGTCCATTAATCGGCACCGAAAGTTGATTGCTGGAACTATGGGCTATCAGCAAAAAAAATCCATACCGATTAAAAACCGAGATTTTACGACGTCTGGTCCTCTGCACGGACTGTGATTGGAGAGCGCTATATTATATTTATTACTAAAAATGTATATTTAAATATATTCTTATTATTAATTTTATATTTATTATTTAAATATCATATTTTATTTCATTTCATAGCACATGATTCAGTACTGTTTAATTTTTTAATTTCATTCATTTAATATTTGTTTTTTTTTACATGGAATGTTATGTTTTGTTTTTTATCCAGTACCTATTTTTTATCGGTTGATTAATCGGTTATCGACAAATACGATCCAACCTAGTTATCAATCGACCTGCAGTGTCTCATAAGGCTTAGTACTTAGTTTACTTCTGTTCTTCATTTATAAATGTTAAATTATATATATCCTCACATGGGCCTTAATCCCAGCAGAGGTGCATCATAGTTGTTTTATCTACATGTCAAAATCTTGGGATCTCTATAGACAACTCTCTGATCACATTTTCAGTCCTTGCATACAATCTTGGAGTAACCATGGACAATCAACTGTCCCTTTCATTCTCACACTGCTATTCTAACATGTCAATTTCTCCTTTTAAACATAAAATTCGCCAGGCCACTCAGGTGCTTGTTCAGTCTTTCATCATTTCTGGGCTACTGCAACTCGTTCCTGGCAGTTCTGTTTGTGACCACTGCAACTGATCCAGAATGGAGCTGCATAACTTATTTTCAACCTTCCTAGGTTTTCTTACACCACTCCACTGATATGCTTCTTCCACTGGTTTCTTGTAGCTGCCCACATCAGATATGATGCCACATACAAAGCTAAAAATGGACCAGGACTCCTCTACATCACAGTACCTATCTCACCTCTACATTTCACCACGCTCCATTCAATCCTCAACCACTGCTCGACTGGTCTCGCATCTCTAAGGGTAAAAGGGAGACATGCTTCAAGACTTTTCTCTGTCCCAGCACCTAGGTGGTGGAATGAACCTCTACTTGATGTCCAAGCAGCTGGGTATGTAGCAGTTTTCAAACAACGATGTAAGACCTTCCTCTTTCAGTAATGCCTAACAAGACTTCTTTCTAACTATTTTCTCTCACAACAGAGTTTTAGTCTGATGGTATTCTAATGAAGCAGTATTAGAATTGATTTATTGATGAAGACTTTAAAGCATTTTTGTAAGTTGCTCTGCATATGGGCTTCTGCCAACTTCGATAAATATACATGCAAAAGTATTTTTTTTTGGAACAGTTTATGCATGTTTCTTTCTCAAGGTGAAAGAGATGGAAATTTCAGTTTATCGGTTCATAACTTCTCGTCTCGACTGCTGCCATGCCCTTCATTCACTTCACTGCATTCATTTTTTGAATTCACGTTCTGACCTTTAAAGCACTTCATAACCAGAACTTCTCAATATTATACGGAAGCCCTAAGAGGCCATGAATTATTATTTTTTCATGACTACAATTTAATATTCTCGTGATCTTGACATAATAAAGGCCTGCTTTCTCATCACAGAAATTTCACGCCTTGCAAATGGGACCACTAGAGACCCTTAGAGACCCCTTAAACTGTAACCAAATAAATAAATAAATAACCTACTGAGCACAGAGAAAAAGTGGCATTTTTTTGCAAACCATTCTGTAGACCGTCCTTATTTTCTTCACCAATAAACACCAACTACATTCGTATTGCAAATCTGTAAATGAAACTAGATATCCTGATATATATACAGTATATATGGCAGTATATATATATTCAAAAAGAAAAGATGAAAGATGCATTGCTGAGCACAGGGACAGCAACACAACAAAAAAATATATATATTTTATCACTAATACTTGTTTTTGTTGTTGTCCCTGCGCTCAGCAATGTATCTTTTCGGTGTTGTTCCTGCACTGTGCTCTAGAAAGGTACAGGTAATACACTAATGAGGATTGAGTATTTCATACAACCCCACTTCAAACCAACTGATCTATCACTTTCACTTTCACACAGTTGGTTTTTTGGATATAAAAACATAGTCTTTTATCATTTTTGAGAGACATGTGTAAGTTCCTTTTGTTTATATGCAATCAGGTAGGTAATGAAATGAATGTTCACCAACGCTATTAATATTCACCTTAAGCAATAACAGTAGGGTTGGATGATTACATGTTGCTATGTCACATTCCATATCACACGATTCTGGTTATAGGTGGAAAAACGAAATTGGAGGTTGTAGCATATTGGTTAAGACTTTTAATTTGATTTTGGAGTTCAAACCCCAGCACCACCAAGCTGCTACTGCTGGGCCCTTGAGCAAGGCCCTTAACCCCTCAACTGCTTAGTTGTAAGTCACTCTGGATAAGGGCATCTGCCAAATGCTATGTAATGTAATGCAATGAACACATGCCAAAGAATAAATAGTGAAAGAAATACTACACCAACATGGCTACTATTCCATATTTCAATGCCATGCAATTCTATCTGCAATGAGTGGCAACAACATTGAAATATAACAAAACAATGACCAGAAGCATACGCTCTGTAAGCGTTAATTAAAGAACAAATAATCAGCTGGAGTGATATTAATCATGGAATGGCCTGCCCAGTCATCGCACCTAAATCCTATTGAACTGCACTGGAAGGAACTGGATCACAAGGTACTGTAAGAAAGAAATATGCACACATTTGGCAAATTTTACAAAGAACATGGAAGTATTTCAGCTGAATGTTTGGAGAAACAGACTGCCCATATGCCAAGATTTTATAAAGCTGTTATTCATGCTAAGAAAGGATTTTTCAATGAAAATAAAGTGCAACCTTTGACTCACAAAACCTCTTATTAGTTCAACTTCAGCAGAATGTAACAGGGTCCGTAATTTCCGGACTATTAAGCGCACCCATATATAAGCCCCACCCACTGAATTTGACAAAGATTTTTATTTTGAACATAAATAAGCCGCACCTGTCTATAAGCCGCTCATGTCTACACTGAAACTAATGAACTTTACACAGACTTTAACGAAAGACAGTGTCTGTTACACGGTGTAACGGGTGAAATATGTTGTGGCTCCTTTAAGAGCAGAGCGGCATTTTGGGAATAGCCTGCCCTATTTATATATATATATATATAATATTGTTGTATATAGAAGTCCTAAATTGTCATGTATTCAAATATATATTTTTTTTCTTGCTTTCTCATGATCACGACTTAATTTTCTCGTGATCTCAACATAACAAGAGTTGTTTTTCTCTTTCACGATAACGAGAACATTTTTGTTATGTTGAGATTGCGAGAAAATTAAGTCGTGGTCACAAGAAAACTCATGAGAGAACAAGAAAGAAAACATTATTATAAAGCATGGCCTCTTAGGGCTTCTGTGGTTGTAAATCTCATTCTTTACCGCATGCTTGTAAAAATGTGATATATATCATTCGTGGCAGCCTAGAAAACCCATCCAAATATGCAATATTTATAAGCTAATCAATTTATGGAAAAACTGTGACCTTTTAAAGTATCATAAGCTTACAAAGGGAAATGAGGTTGATTTTCTCCACATCATTTTCATCACTTGAGATAAATGTCACTATCACAAAGTTCACAACTATGCATTTTGCTGTGGGAATTAATATTCCTATGGATACAACAAACTCTGCCATTCATTGTGCAAGAAAAGCACACTTAGATCTTTTACTCACTGTATTTACCACTTTGTGCGCTAAACTGGCTCCTAACCCAGTGTGTTTTTCCAGGCAAGCATCCAAAGGCAAGAGTTGAAAGTAACCTAAATAAAAAAATTCCCATGTCCTTTTGCTCCACGAGCAGCTCTGCTGTGTTAGCTAGTGTGGGATGCTGGGACGCGGTTTTTTCAGCTTGTGCTTTATATCAAAGTAACGTGCACGCAAAAAAAACCACAGTTTTTTATAAATGTCTGCTTTGCCGATCTTTCTCTGACAAACACAGTGTACGCAGAAGCAAATCGTGTGCCTCTGGTACTTAGATAAATCCTGCATTTATTTCTTTATTTTTCTTTTTTTTTTATTATTTTTAGAATGTTGAATATTCATGGGAAATATTAAATCAAAATCATTCCGTTTTTGCTCACTCGTGTTTTACATGCTTAAGCGAAGGCTTCAATTACTGACAATTATCAAACATTAACACACACACACACACATGCTCAAAAAACAAAACGCACCATGCTGTTATTGATTAGATTATTCATACCTGTTTCTATCAGCCCTTTGAGAAATACACTGTGATATACAGTAAATTGCACACAGGGGTTGAGAATAAAATGTCATAAACCAAAGCAAATAAAACTATCCAGCATGATGAGCAAACTTAAATCAATCCTATGAAAAGTAAAGCTAGATCACAGTGATAAAATCAGCGCTGATGAATTCTAGTGTTGCGACTGCTTTGGGAAAATTCTCCCTAGCGCTGGTCCTCAAGGCAAAAAAAAAAGCAGCTGGGGAGAAAAAAAAAAAGAAGAAATGCAGGTGTGGAGGAAGTCGGCCATGAATTTCAACTTTTTCCCTTATTAATGCCCCAACTACTTTTCAGGAAATGTATTTGCCTTGGGGAGAGAAAGTGATATTTCTCAGCAGTATGTTCTTTTCGATTGGAGCAGGAGGATGGAGACTCAGGAAGAGACGCTGGTAATGAGGAGCTGTCGGTACCTGGTGCCTCCATCTCCTCCTCCTCTTCCTCTTCCTCCTCCTCCTCCAACCCACCCTGGCTGGCAGACATTCAAAAAGAAAAAGTCTCCTTTCCATCACTTTATGCTAATCCTAAACTATTATAGCTCTAGTGTGTCTGTACACTGTTGAGAGGATACGTAGAGGTGTGTGAGCATGAGCCTGAGTTACCGTAGTATTTGAGCAAAGCTGTAAATAATACTAAAAAAAAACCGAGGAAAAAAAAAGCTTCTCTGTCAATTTTTTGTCCTTCATAGATTGATGATAAGGGCTGAGTCTTGCTATAAAATGGCATCTTAATTTCTTTGGTTTAGCCTCAGGTCCCTGTGGTTCCCCAGAAGGCGCTCTGCTTTATGGTTTCAGTGAAGCCGGGACGTCCTCAGGATGCTGTCAGATTTATGACAAGCCTGCATTTTGAAATAAGCTCCTATTTAAAACCAGTCATTAAATTAATATTATACACTCCATGCTTTAATATCTTGCATGCCTTGTGGGCAGCTGAAAGAATTTGCTTTGTACTGCAAGGAAATTTATTTTTTTTATTAAAAAGGGTAAATAGTTACCAAATTTAGAGTTTCCAAACTTTCAAGAATATCACCATCTCAAGTCAGGCACGGCGAATTTTTCGAACGCATCAAAGGCTTAACTAATAGATTTGAGAGCGGGATTCAGAGAGCAGCACTGAGCAGAACAGCAAGATGGATACAGCTGAATAATATATCTGCTGGCTGCTGGAGTTTTTATATTCACAAGACTGCTCCGTGATTACTTTTGGACACCGGCCCGACCTCTTCTCGTGCCGCTCACCTTTGGACGGGGGAACAGCAAGAAATATCTTTTAATATATTCCAATAAATCTGCCCTGACTTATCGAGTACAGGGGCTTACTAAGGTGTGAGGGAGGGGCAACCCTTAGATTCAATCCAACCTGTAATAAAATCTTATCGCGTTTCAGAGAATTTCAAGGAAACCGTAAAATAACCATGAATAACAAAACATAAAGCAATACTGTCGAAAACACCAGCATCAGATTTATTATATAGAGATAGTGCTGGCAGCAGGTATTTTGAAGGACAGCAGTAAGGTTATTTGGGTTTGGTCATAATAAATATATAACTGTAAGCTGATTGTCAGCTTGCTGCAGATTTCTATAATCAGTAACAGCCTTTGTGGACTAACGATACAAGAGATAAGAGCGGTGCAGAGTAGAGTGGAACTGTGCTCTGGTAAACAGAACACTTTAGGCCACTCACACACACTAGTGATGGAGAAATGGCCTGCCACTCACAGTGCCGCAGCTCGAATGAGTGTAGGAGGAATTGTTTTTTAATAAGCGCCACAATACCGAGAACAGCAAAAGATAAAAAAAGAGGCAGGATGGGCAGAGGGAGCAGGAGAGAAAAATCCACTAACACACTGAATCACTGCCTGTGAGGTGCATGTAAGCTTTTAATAATTCATGCATTTATTGCATCAACCTATATCTAATAAACACATTAAAGAACATAACACAACCCCATTTACAAAATAGTTGGGACGCTGTATAAAATATAGGTAAAAGCAAAAGAATGCAATGATTTGCAAACCTCATAAACCCATATTTTATATGAACGTAGATAACATAGAACATTGAAAACATACCAAATGTTTAAACTGAGGTCATTTGTTTGTGTAACATGGAGGAGGCAACAAAAGGCTGGAAAAGTAAAAGTTACTTAAAAAGAAGCAACTGGAGGAACATTTTTCAACTAAATAGGTTATTTAGCAACCGGTCAGTAAAATGATTGGGTATAAAAAAAAAAGAGTATTGTAGAAACAATTTCAGGATAATGTTTATGAACTTGTGAAGACTTTGAATGTCTCACTAAATACAATACATAATTTCATCAGAAGATTTCAAGAATTTGGAAAATTCCTGTGTACAAGGGACAAGAGTGAAAATCAACATTGGATGTTGGTGATCTTTGGACCCTCAAGCAGCACTGTGCATGATTCAGTAATGAAAATCACTGAATGGGTTCAGAAAAACCTCCGGAAAACATTGTCAGTGAACATGGTTCACTGTGTCATCCACAAATGCAGGTTAATGCTCCATGATGCAAAGAAGAAGCCATATGTGAACATGATCCAAAAACATCACTATCTTCTCTGGGCCAAGGTTCATTTAAATTGGACTAAGGCAAACTAAAATGTGATTTTTTTTTTCAAACCATGGACACTGCATCCTCAGGACTAAAGAGGAAAGGGACTATCCAGCTTGCTATAAGCACTCAATTCAAAAGCTTGCATCTCTGATGGTATGGGGTACATTAGTATGGGCAGCTTGCACAGATGGAAAGGCAGCATCAAACCTGAAAGATTTAGAGTAACATATGCCATAGGTAAATCTTATTTTTCAGAAAAGACTTTGCATATTTCAGCAAGATAATGCTAAACCGCATACTGCATCTATTACAACAGCATTACATTGTATTATAAAAATCTGAATGCTGACCTTTCACCAACTGAAAACATTTGGTGCATCATGAAATGAATAATATAACAAAGAAGACCCAGGATCCTCTGCCAAAACACAAGCAACTGGTCTCTTCAGTTCCCAGTTCCCAAACATGGCTCCATCCCATTTTTTTTTAGATGTGTTATAGACATCAATTAAAATAAACATAGGATTGGGTAACAGGATTATTGATTGGAGTTTCATAAGAAAGACAATACCTTAGAAAGAATGTGGTCAGAGTGCCAAAACCCAGCAAAAGCAGGAACAGAAAATATGACGCCTCACCACCAAATAATAAATGTACTGTAGATGACTGTCATCTTGCCACGGAGTTCTTTAATCAGCAGCATCCTTGGACTAACATGGACTAACAATACAACAGATCTTTGTGGTGCAGGGCAAAGTGGAAACTGCCCTGCAACAAACATTTCATTGTACAATTGTCACTGACATTTTGTGCACATGACAAATAATTGGGTCAGTGTAATGGTCAGGAAAGGTCAGACAAGGAATCTAGGTTAGCTGCACGAGTAACTCTTTTCAAGCTGCTCTAAAGACCATGAATCTCTGGTGTGTCAAAATGCAACAGTCTCTCTATAAGTCACTGGAAGAACTTGCTGTGCACCCGAGAGCTTTACTGGAACAATTTCTAAAGTTACATGTTACATAGAGCCAAATGGCACCATGTGCCCAGTGTATGGGAGTGAATTCATCCTCTAAAGAGAGCATACCCATCAGGATAAAAATCATAAAATAGAGTGATCATTCAGAATAGCTTTGTATTGATTTGCTGTGACTTTGACCTTTAAAAAACAAACAAGCACATACAATAAGAGCAAGATGTCCCTACAGCATAAAACATCATCTGTTTTGTTTTTTCGTTTTTTTTGCCATGCGATGTTTTCACCCATCTATACTCCCTTGTATGTTGCTTCAACAGACACATTGTCTTTCCGAAAGCTTGAAATAATTAACTATGGTCACTACCAATCATACAACACACATTAAATGTTTCTATAAACTCAAGCTTATAATTGAATGCACAGCTATAGGAAACAGCTGGTTAAGGAACTCTTTTAATTCAATTAAAGGTATTTTATTTGTATAGTGCTTTTAACAATGGACATTGTCTCAAATCAGCTTTACAGAGATAAGAGGTTCTAAAGTTGTATAAAGGAATGTGTAAGTTAGGTACCTATACGTGTGTTCCTTATATTTATAAAGTTTATCCTCAATGAGCAATCCAGTGGCAACTATAGCAACAAAAAAACTCCCTGAGATGGCAGGAATGAGATGAGGAATTAGATGAGGAAGAAACCTTGAGAGGAACCAGACACAAAAGGGAATCCATCCTCATCTGGGTACCAACATTCATTACAGTTTTAGTTGTAAAGCTTTATAAACACAAAGTAACTCATAACTGTGACCAGTGTGATAGCACGTATGAACTCAAAACTCTTAGCAAATCAGTCAGCTATAGGACTGAGGGAGGTATGGATAGTTCAGTCTGAAGAAAAGCATCCACCAAAGTCACAGCAAGTACGATGCGATAGAGCAAAGCTGGTTAGAACTCTGAAGAAATAGAAAGAATGCTAAGGTTTTCTAATAAGGCTGTCAGATGGGCCAGCTGATGATGTAAGTAATGTTCTAGGTTCGAGAACTTAAATTGCTTTCTCCAGTGGGCACAACCCGAAATACAGAGAGACATGCATGAATGCACACACACTGAACAACAACAAGAAGCAAAGAAGCCACACACTGACACAGTCTAACATAACATTAGTCTGACACAGTCTAACATTCCATTATTGGAATAAAATCTTGCGCATGCATTAGCCAAAAACTTGTTGTAGAAAAGACTAAAACACTGTAGAGAAGGGGGAAAAAGAAAGGTCTCAAGAAAGTTCATTTAAAGGAATAAACAAGTCAAATTCAAGTCAAATAAACACCAATCTATACTTGAATGTGACCGTTAAGCAAGTCAAGTCAAGAAGCTTTTATTGTCATTTCAACCATATATAGGTGTTGTAGTACACAGTAAAATGAAACAACGTTTCTCCAGAACCCTGGTGCTACATACATTAGCATAGAGCTACATCACACAACACAGAGCTAAAGACTGAAAGTAAGTTGTCCTAGCTACATAAAGTGCATTGTGTACAACCTAGTGCAAACAGTGCAAGAACAAACACAGTGCAAACAGACAATACAAAACAAAACAGTACAGGACAGATACACAAAATAGCACCAACCAGTATACATTCTGTATATACAGTTTTATACAGTAAATGTGCAAAAATAAAAGAAAAAGGGTATGTATATACACTGCTGTATAGCAGCAGTTGGTGGCAGTTTGAAATGTGTGCAAAACAGCAACAGCAACAGTTAAGTAAATGTGCAAAAAAGAACTGAAAATAGTTATAATATGGGGGGTGCTATAGACATGGATGTATATGACTTGAATATGAGTGTACACCGAACTAACCAGGCTTGTGCACATTCTTCTAAAAGGAAACATTATTGCTTGTAAAAATGAGAAAGAAAGCGCTAAAAAACCTTAGCATGAGCTTAATGAACTGACTGTATCGAAGAGGCGCTACAGACACGGTGCCATTTTTGTTTTGTCTGTTTTTTCTCACAACACTTCGTCAAACCCTCAATTCTTTTAATGGAAACATAACACAAGGTTTTTCTTTCTTTTTTTTTTTCTAACACCAAAAAAAGGCATAACCTTAAATAGTAACCTGGGATCCAGGTGTGGGTGAATGGTGACAGCTTGCTGAGGCTTGATGAGGAGGCAAAAAAAAGAAAAAAAAGAAAAGAAATGTAATCAGATGAGATGAAAGGGGAGCTGAGGGAGAAGTACACCGACCTCCTACTGTGTTCATCACTTATCCTCTTTAACACACACTTACACAGGCAATAAATAGTAAAAGATGATTTAATGATGACATTGGAGGATAATGTGTCGTCTGGGGGAGGAGAGCAAAGTGGAATGGATTGGCTTAATAAGAGGCTCTTATACACTGCTGACACACACACATTATTGAAACGGATTCAAAGTGACCGTTTTAGGGTAATACTTTTCTCAAAAGGGCACAAGTGACTCAAAAAACACATTTGCTTTCCAGGCAGAGTTATATTTCAAACGGATATTCAGTAAACTTCAGAAAAAGTCGTACGTGCATCAGTATGATAATTACAGTTCATCCGAGGCTGACTGTAAGGTGAGGCTTTATTCTTTCTTTCTTTGATTGTCAAACATGATCCCTCTGGCCTTGTGCTCTCCCCATATTTAGCGTGAATCTCAATTCCCATTCTAATGAGTGATAGAATAAGGACAAATTATGCTTAGGGGAGCTTGGTGTCAAGTTTAGGCGTTTTCTTGAAAGCAGCACAGAGAAACATCAAAGCCTTCTGGTATCCTGATATCTGAGTATCCTGTTCCTTACACCATGCCTACAAAAAGAATGTTGTTCCAAAAAGCTGCAAATTAAAACTCTTGTCACAGCAAACAACTCACAGGTTCGAGCCATTAAGCATAATTCTTCTCTTAAGGCGTACTTGCTGTCAGCCATAGAATAAACAGTGGTGACAGAAGTAAGCCATAATCGATACCGTCTCAGACATAAGGCTATGGGTGAGGCTCATTCAATAACATTAACAAATAACCTGGCAACGAGAGCCATTATGCACTGAAAACTAAAAACGGATAAACGGAATTGATGGCTGCACTAATGCCATGTTCTATTTCCCCTCAGAGCCTACTTCGTCTCTCTAATTGCTTTAATATATGGAGGTGTGTGGTCTGATCAGTCATGCTTATCGGGGGGTCAGCAGGGCTTTCCTTATTCCCCAATAGGGTTAGATAAACCACGGATAAACGAACCCATGACCAGGGCGTTATATATCCAAGGATTAATTAAAATCCACTGCAGAGAAACCATGTTAAATCGTATGTACAGCAGAAGCGTGTGTATTTAAGAAGTGTGACCTGGTACATTTTTGTACATTTCCAATAATTAACCGAGAACAGACTTAAGTGTATATTTTGTCCATGTTCTCCTGCGTTCCCTGTTGCATTTGGCAAATGCCTTCATCTAGAGCAAATAAAAACCTTCAGTAACCCTGGATGAGCAACAGAGGTATGGTAAGAATTTCATATAAGCAGTTTACTGAAGTATTTCCATTTGGGGAGACTTTTACTTCAGCTTCACTACATTTCAAAATTCAAATATCTACCTTTTTACTTAGCTACATTTAGCAAAATCAGTCATTTCTTTTTTATTTAGGAGTGGATAAATATAACTTAACTGCTCGAGTACACAGGAAGCCACCAATCAGGTTAGAGCACGCTCTGTTTTTAAATTGTTTTGATTGCCACTTGGCAGAGGTGGGAAGTAACGAAGTACAAATACTGTACTTAAGTAGATTTTTCTGGTATCGATACTTTACTTCACTATTTATTTTTCGGACAACTTTTTACTTTTACTCATAACATTTTTACACAAATATATGTACTTTCTACTTCTCACATTTTCAAACCAGCCCCGTTACTTTTAGTATTATTTCTTCTCATTGAGCTCTGTTTCCAGCCTATCAACCTATCATTGCGCGGCTTTTTCACCATATCACTGGTGTATTATTTCCTGGCTATCAGATGTAGACGTAGGCAAGCGGAGCTAACAATGAGCAAGGCAACAAGAGGAATGGTTAGAGACATTCCTCAACACCAATGGCCATGTTTAAACATACAGTTCAGCATCAGTTAAACAGCAAGCAAAACTTTATATTCTTATATGCAGTGGCGGATGAAGTACACAAAGCATGTAGTAAAAGTAGAGATACAGTACGTTCACTTGGGTAAAAGAACAAAAGTATTTGCTTTCAAATGTACTTAAGTATCCAAAGTACTATGATTTATTATTGGCTATAATGTTCTCATTATTTTTGTCACAAGACTTTTGCTTAAGCAACTTAGTTTATGTAAAAAGACTCTAATGTTACTTAGCACACCAATCTATTAATAGAATGATATTAATTAGTCAAACACTGTTTGATATCTTTTAAAATAATCATTTTCAACTACTTCAAAATATTTGTGCAAATAAAATGTAGTAAGAAGAAATATTTTACTCAAGTACAGATGTGTGAAAAAGCTACTTAAGTACAGTAATGAATTTACTTGGCTACTGTCCACCACAATTAAAATGTGATCAGACTCTATGGTATAGAAATTTGAAATGTAATTTCACTCAGTGTGGTAAGTTAAAATGTGATCAGACTTTGTGGTATAGGAGGTTGAAATGTGATCAGACTCTGTGGTATAGTAGGTTGCAATGCGATAAGACCATGTGGCATTGTGAGCCAAGATGTCACCAGACCATGTGGTGCTGTGGGCTGGGTGTTATAAAGCCATACTGCGTCTCAGTAGGATATCAGGAGTGTCAACCTGTGGGACTTTACACCACATATGGGCTTGTCTCCATCACTTAAGACCCAGATATCATCAATAATTTGTAAAATCAAAAGAGTAAAAAATATTGCTCATTCATATCATGTTCTGACGTTTTAAAGGTACAACGTATTAAGACATAACACAGCATTCTTAATTAGCTTATACAAAGAACAAACACATGCATTGAAGCAATTTTTTAAAATTCTCCTACTATTTATCCGATTCTCCCCTAGTTTATTATAATGTCAGAGTCCATATCCTTATCCTTGATTTCCTGCACCAAAACTAGAAAGATAAAAATGGTATGTGTTTAAGAAATGATAATTCTTCTTATGCGTTATCTATACATAATGAAACATACAAATTTCACAATGCAGGTCTCATCTTCAACAAAATTTCACTTGAATAAAAAAAAAAAACCCTATAATATTAAAGTAAGAATTGTAAAGTTTAAGTAGAGAATTTAGACCAGGTTCAGACCTTTAACTTGAAGGAAAAAAAGCTCAGATAGATGCATTTTAATTAAACCAGATTGACATTGAACAAACCTTACGACCTCATAAACATTACAAGCCGACAATAATATAATGAATCCACCCGCTATAATTCCCCAAGGTTGTTTATTTGAACAATTTAGAAGCTGCTATGATTCATGCACCAATTTTAAACTTATTCAGTGGGAGTTGCTTTAATAACTGATAAATTGGCCAGCAGAGAAAATAAAGATGTTCATGCCAGGTTTATTGTTTAATCTACGTTTCCAGTGATAGCGATGTGGGTGGATTGTCCATACTTTAATTGAACCCTGTAATGTCACAGGGGACAGTTTCATTTGCCTTTTAAGGGACTGGCAGCGACTCCTACTAGCTAAGTCAGCTCATTTAAACTAAAGAAGTGGGAGGATTGTAATATAAAGTGCATATAAGACCAGGGTCGTTGATGGCTTTATTTTTTATTTTTTTTACTTCTGGCAAAAGTTTATTTTCATTACAAATTGTTTAAAGCAATCCAGTTCTTCATTAGAAAATCAATTATTTACCACAGGAGGTTATTGAATACATCTCAGCTTTGATCAAGATGGCTATAGTGGTTGAAAATAATAATAAAAATTGTAATGCAATAACAAGGGCATTAAGATACTGAATTGTACAATCTGAATGTAAGTTACCAATGTATGTGTACACACATGGGCAACTATATTTATAATGATTGATTATGAGACAATGAAAGAAATTCTGCTCAACAATACCAGCTTCCAATCTAAAACATCTTCATTTGGGCAATTAAGCCTCGGAATCGGCCAATGCAAGGTTTGTGGTGCCTTCTAAGTTGTGCTTTGCAAGTCGTAATAAAGCCATTTTATACCTTTACACATCTGACATGCAGAGTGGGAAAAAACATGTTTGCTCTTTCAAAAGCCACCAGTCCTGGCGATTTTACAGTTACAGGCTTGAGAGGGTACTGGTAGCATTTTCAGTGAACTTTAAACATTCCTGCAAGAATTTTTGGACGGAAATTTCAATATACAGAAGTAACAACAGAGGACAACAGTAAGTAGAGTCAGCTAACTGTCTAATTTTAGTACTAACTCTAAAGTTGATGATAACCTTCTCAAAAAAAGCTGTTACTTAATCATTTAAGTACTGTGTCTGTACACTGTACAGTATTAACTGAAGCCAGTACTGCTCTAAAGCAGAGAAGGTTACAGTGCTTTACACTGTGTAGGCAACCATGTTGATTTGACAGCACTTCATAAACAAATGGCAAGGATCTTGTAGTTGAAGACTTGAGACTACCTCAAGTTGACAAGTTAAAAGTTAAAGGAGCATTTTGTCTGCGTCTTTTACTGGTTGTAGGCGGAGAATTACAGGTATCACTGGTCTAATTTCACGAGCTCAGTGACACTCAGTGACAACAGAATGTTGACTCCTTCTTCTGTTATATCAGCTAAAGTGCATCTCCTCCATCCTTCCATCCCTCTCTTTCTCCCTTCCTCCACTTTCAATTCCTGCCTAAATGTTTGGCTCAAAAGCGGAGCAGCAAAAGAAAAACACAATAAAGCTGGGGAGCCTTGAATGTCCAAAAGCCATCAAAAGTGTGCCAAGAGCAAAAATAAAGCCAGAATCTAACAAAGAAACAAGAATGACATCACCATGTACAAAAGACAAACCCTATGAAAACAGTATTCACTTTAAAGACATTTTATGTGTGGGTTTGAAAACCCATTGTGTACTTAGATTGGTGCATAGGAACACCCTAACACCTCCTAATTGCCAATCATTCACTCATGTGGCAGCAGTACAACGCATAAAATTATTACGGGTCAAGAGATTGACATCAAACACCAGAATGGGGAAAAAGTGTGATCCTTGCACCTTAAATGTGGCATAGTTATCGGTGCCAGATGGTTGGCGTGAGCATTTCTGAAACTGCTGATCTTCACACATAGCAGTCTCTAGAGTGTACATAGAATAGTGTGAAAAACAACAACCAAAAAAAAAAAAACGTCCTGTGTGTGGAGGGTCTGCCAATGGAAAGAATTTATTCATGTGAGGAAAGTGAAAGGAAATGAGGAAAATGATCACACTGATCTGAGCGGACATGACGATTATAGTAAACCAATAACACTCTTTACATACGTGGTACATCAGTGAGATGGATGAGAAGCAGCAGGGGAAAAAAAACATATTGGGTTCCACACCTGAACGCTTGAAACTGGACAGTCTGGACCAGGTGATAGACTGGACAGTCTTTTTCCAGTCTTCAGTTTGGATGGGTTTGTGCCCTTAATAGCCTCAACTTCCTGTTCTTGGAATTGTCAGGAGTGGACTCCAGTGTGTTGTCGTAGCTCATCCACCTCAAACATGGATATTGTGTGCATGCTTTTCTACTCACCACAATTCTAAAGAGTAATTATGTTTACTATGTGCTTCCTAGTAGCTATCTGCCCATTTTCCTCTATTATCAACTAGGGACTCAATGGTTAAAGTTTGACTGTGGATCAGAAGGTCACAAGTTCAAATCCCAGCACAACCAGGCTGCCACTGCTGGGCCCTTGACCAAAGCCCTTAACCCTCAACTGCTCAGGTGTGAAGTCGCTTTGGATAAGGGCATCTTTCAAAATGCTGTAAATGTAAACAAGGTGTTTCTAACCACAGATCTGATATTCACTTGTTATTTGTGATTCGCACCATGCTGTTAATCTCTACAGATTGTTTATCAAGAGTTTCTGAAATACTCAAATCTGGTATCTACAACAATGCCATGATCACAGCATTAACTAAAGCTCTTGATCTGTATCTGCATTTTCATGCATTGTGCTGCTGCCACATGACTGAATGATTGGATAATTGTATAAATGAGCAGACGTACAGATGTTTCTATTAAGGTCGACTGTGAGTGCATAACTGTGCATCTCCTACTCTGCTCAAGGCTGACAACTTGGAATCTTCTAGAAGATAATAAGGAATGAAGAAGATTCCTCTTTCTTGCCAGTGTCATTTTTTTTTGTCCTCACTCTTCCTTCTCTCTCTTTCAGATTGACACATGGTCTCTTTAATAAGGTACCTGTGACTCAACTCTCCATAATTGGCTCCTTCACTCAATCATTTCCAGACCTAATGTGCTTTTTTCTTCGTGACAAATAAGAGAAAGGAGAGATAATGTGTCTCTGACATGCACACACACACACACACACACACACACACACACGCACACACACACACACACACACACACGCACACACGCACACGCACACACACACACACACACACACACACACGCTCAGGTCATCACTTTCTTTCTGCCCGTCACAGATCATCAGGTTTCAGTTGGTAAGGAATTGAGCACTAATACCCCGAACATAAGGACCCACACTTCTACAAGTCCTACACATTCATATTTGTCTCTGCTTACCTCACAACAGCATGTTGGATGACATGGCCATTTTCAAAGTTTGCTTCTCTGCATCTCAACTATTTCATTAGAAAGCATTTCTGGAGCCACACAGTGCAAGACAGTTTTGGAACAGCTAAATCAGGGAGGGTTAAGCCACGAGTGCAAAGGATACTGACAACTAATCTGAGGGAAAACACTTTTAATTCACTTATAAACTTCCATTAGAAAAATACAGTCTCTTCATTTAGTTGATTAAATAATATATTAAATTATATGACGTTATATTATATTATTTTATATTATATTATATTATATCATATTATATTATATAAAATTATGTTATATTATATTAATAATAACTTATTATAGCATGTAAATCATATGAAGCCCCATGACTTACTTGCTAATTGTTTGATACAACAACCAGATACAACATCTGAATAAAAAAAAAAAAATAAAAAAAACAGCCTACATGCAACCTATATAAACCTGTGATAAATCTACATAAATGTATATTCTTGACATGTGTCATAAGGAACAGAGATGGCAAAAGTACACACATTCTTCACTAAAGTATAAGTAAAAATTCTTATGTTTTACTGCCTACATTTTTCACTCAAGTTAAAGTAAAGAAGTTTAGGCTCTGACATGTACTTAAATAAAAAGTTGCTATTAATATGACATGTTTTAGTGTCATGAATAATATATGAATAGGATCTCGCACATATTAACACAAAAGAATTTCAAATTGTGTTACCTAATGAATGTATCATGCTGAAAGTCCACCATATAGAACATAAGCACAGAAAAGATGCTGATCATGTGATCAGAAATGTCTGTGTTCTCAGTCATGTTTACAACGCTGACGCCCTCTGCCTCATCCACGTTATCCCCATACTTCTTGTTGCATTCTGCCTTGCTTGTTGTTAGCTTTGTGAACTAGCACACGTTTGTGGTGCGTGATAGCCAGGAAATGATACACAGGTGGCAGGTTGAAACATATGACATGACATAGTATTTGTACTTCATTACTTCCCACTTCTGATTAAGACTACTTTTGCAAATAGTGAAGGCAAGTTGACCAGCAGTACGAGGTGGTATCAACAAGTTTTGAGACTAGCTGTGTTTACAAGAAAGTACTCTATTAATCAAATTTTACACACTATCAACTATCAAGTCTGCTTGTGCCGCAGTAAAGGGCTCCCAGCGTTCCTGCCACTTCTGGAATGTGTCCTGGAAGTCTTCTTTTTCAAAGCGAATTAAGCACTTTCTACGATTTGTGCTCCATTTCCATGGAGTCAAAACGGCGACCTTTGTGCTGGATCTTCATCTTCGGGAAAAGGACAAGGTTCGCAAGAGCCAAATCTGGCAAGTAAAGTGGGAGCATCCGTGAGATCATGTGAATTGTTCTCCGACGATCATCCTGCACAAGCAACCGAATGGTTTTCACATTTTCGGGGTTTGAACTCGTTAAGGGTCTTCCTGACCTTTCGTCGTCTTCCAGTGATGTCATATGTCAACGTCTTTGTAGCAGATTTGCCGTTGCGTGCAAAATTCCACCTTTCTTTTTCTTTCTAACTTGCTATCCATGATAAAATCGCAGACGTGGTAACGCACGTGGTCAAAATAGCACCAGTTAGCACTATTAGTCTCGAAACTTTTTGATTCCATCTCATATATGCTGTATTATGTTGCGTGACACTCAGAGGCTGTTAATAGCCCAGGCTGGCATTAAAATTGTCTCTAACTTACTGATGATGTAAGTGTATATCGTATCATTATGTCATGTAATGAGGATGATGGTGAATGCAAATGCAGATTAAGATGACAAATTCATCCAAGTCATAATTCAAATACCATAAACTTAAAATAAGCATGTTGTAGGTAATCAGCAAGCAACTTAAACTAGACAAAACAATTACGAAAACATGAAACCAGATCAAAAACTAGTCAATGTGTCAAAACACTACTCAATGGGTCAAAACGGGTCAATGACATCACAAACGTCTATGTTATGACTGATTGAGTTAAATTTAATTAGCAGACATTTAAATGAAATATGGTCAAAAACCAGGTCCACCATTTCCTTCACATGCTTGTATAAATGTCTACACAGGACTAACTATTAGATTCTAAACAGGAGAAGGAGGATCTTCAAGGTTTTTTATTTGTCAATGTCATCATATGTGCAGACATACAGAGGAATCAAAATACCATTTCTCTTCTCTCTCATCAAGTGTTTTCATTGCAAATGCAATAAAGAAAGTTTGTATAGGCAGTCAGTGTAATATCAGCAGTCAGTGCAATCTAGAACAGATTTTGTAGGTAGCTAACAGCAGTCTACTTGTACTAAATAGACATATATATATATTCTCTAAAACATCTGAGTGTGTAAGGTGCAAATATATGTCCTAGTATAGTGCAACAGTGTCAGGTTTAAAGAATTTGTACATGTAACGGTTTTTAAATAGGTGTTTATAAACACTTCCATTTGTGCAGAATTCTGCAGAGACTATAAAGTGTCTTATGTGCAATGAAGAAGTGCGGGGTAAGCAGTAAATTCTTAGAGTTTAGGAGTAGGTGCGAGAGGGGGGAGGTAATGGACAGAGTTCAGCATCCTGACAGCCTGATGGATAAAGCTGTTTGAAAGTCTTGTGGAGTGAGCCTTGAGGCTCTGGTACCTTCTCCCTGAAGGCAGGAGGCTAAAGTGGAGGTTTGATGGGTGTGAGCTATCAGCAGCGATGCTGATGGCTCTTCTAGTGAGACGAGTGTGAAGGATGTCCATAAGGGAGGGCAGAGAGACACCGATGATCTTCCTGGCTGCATTCACTATGCGTTGCAGAGTCTTTCGACAGGAGGCAGTGCATCCTCCGTACCACACAGTGATGCAGCTGGTGAGGGTGCTTTTAATGGCATACTGATTAAGGGAGCACATGATGGGAGGTGGGACTCATGTTTTCCTCAGTTTGCGGACGAAGTAGAGGCGTGACTAAGCTTTCTTGGCCAGTAATGTGGTGTTTGTCATCCAGGCAAGGTCCTCAAAGATATGCACTCGCAGGAACTAAGTGCTGCTCACCCACTCCACTGCGGCACCGTTGATGGTTAGTGGGGGTGCTGTGGAGGTCCTCTTCTGAAGAGAATAATTTCTTTGGTCTTCCCCACGTTGAGGAAGAGATTGTTGTTGTTACACCACTGGACCAGTCGGTTCACCTCGCTCCCGTAGTCCTCATTTTGTTGTTGTTGATGAGGGCCACTACAGTCATGTCGTCTGCGAACTTGACGATGTGATTGGTGGTGTAACTGGGTACACAATCATGGGCCAACAGGGTGAATAGCAGTGGGCTGAGCACGCACCCTTGTGGTCTTAGATGTTTTTCCGCCGACCCGTATATTTTGTGGTTTCTCTGATAAGAGGTCCAGGACCCAGTTACAGAGAGGTGAGTTGAGTCCCAGGTGTCTCAGTTTGTTGAATCAAAACACTCGAAATAAGCTAGTGAGTAAATTCTGCTTCAGGTCTCCATATCTAACCCTCACTTAATCCCTAACAACCAGAAACAACCAACCCACAATATCTTATTAGCTAGGATGAGGATTAGGTGTTCGTTTGGCAGGAAAGTGAAGGGCGGAGTCCGACACACCAGGAACGGCTACAGTGAAATGCACACACTTGTTTATACACAGGCATGTGCATTATTCATTAATAATACACCATTACATATTGTAAATGAGCTGATTTGTTGGTCTAGTGAGCACAGGAAAGGCACAGCAGAGTAATTCATAAGTGAAACATTGGCACACACACACACACACACACACACACACACACACACACACACCAAATATATGCGTATTGACATACTTTCATCAAGAACTATTAAGCAGGAGAGAGCCACAGTCCTGTAGAGAAATATAAAGATGGTGCTGTGTGTGTGCGCGTGTACGTGTGTGTGTGTGTGTGTGTGTGTGTGTGTGTGTGTGTGTGTGTGTG
>JAAIIK010000027.1:2431654-2458944 GCA_014706435.1 Silurus glanis
AGAGAGAGAGAGAGAGAGAGAGAGAGAGAGAGAGAGAGAGAGAGAGAGAGAGAGAGCACAACAAGAAATAAGATAGACAAAGGGAGACGCATGAGAGATAAAGAAAGTGGGTATAATTGTGTGCATCACTCTCGCTCTCTTTTCCTCTGTGATACCGTTGACAGGCTGCTCGTTTGAAGGCCCATACATTACATACCTCTAAAATTTCTCAAATAACAGTCTGGGTTTTTTTCTTTTTCAATCCACTGTAGTTTTGCAGTTAAATCACATAACACAGAAAAAAAACTCAAAAACCAAACACCATAAATCAATTCCGCCCAATATATTGCAAAAAGCAGAACCCTAACACTAAACACATTTCATCCGCCAACTAAAGCAATAAGTCACCGGTCACTCGGATCCCTTCCGTCCTAATATCTTTGGGTCAGCCTCACTCACCTTTCTTATCCCCAAAGAAGAGAGTTTGCTGTGCTGGGTTTGACCACTGGAGGGAAGTGTTGTCATTATGATCCACGCGACAGGTCAGGTTGGCCGTCCCTCCCTCTGTCACCGTCACATTCTGGACAATTGGGAACTGGCCTTGGGCTCCTGGGAAACAGGTGTGGAGAGAAAAGCAGATTGTGGTCAGGTGTGCACACAAAGTGGCCTCACAGGGAAAGAAAAGAGCTTAACTGTTACTGGGTGTTAGACGGTGGTGAACAGTAACAAAGTAATAGTCACTTTAGTACTTTAGTAAAGTATTTCCATTTGGTAAGACTTTTACTTTCAAATATCTTACTTTCTACTCAACTACATTTTGCAAAATCAGTTGTTTCTTTTTATTTATGAGCGGACCTGGTCAAGCCACCAATCAGGGTCGAGCGCGGGCTCTGTTTTAAACTTGTTTTGACTGGCGCTTGGTGGTATCTACTTATCAGCAACATACAGTTCTATTAATAGATCAGTGTTCTGAGAGTAACTTTCAAGTTAAACTAAATTGATTAAGCAAAGAGTCTTGTAACAAAAATGATAATAGGAACATAATAGAAATAATAAATCATAGTATTTTGGATACTTAAGTACATTTGAATGAAAATATTTTTGTACTTTTACGAAAGGTTAAATAGAGCACTTTTACTTTTACTGGAATAATATTTTGCCTACTGTACTGTGTACTTCGTCCACCACTGGTGTGAGAGCAACACTGTATCAGTGCAGGGGCCTGATGATAGAAAATGTAATGAAACCCAAGCAGATTAATTCATGCACATTGTGAAAACCTTGACTGGGGTACATGAGGAATCCAAACTGGTGTACCCGTTCTACATCTAAGAAGATATGACACAATATTCCGTAGTGACAAAAGAGCTAAGGGGTTTGGCTTTAGACTTGGTGCGTAACAAATTTTATTAGCCTTTGTCTCTTACTGGACACTGGGTGACTGTGTTTTGGGAACCGACAGTCTCCTAAGTGCCCTTGAGCAAGATAGTTTGGCATGGTCTAAATTAGCATAGCATAGAGAAGTAAAAAAATAAAAATAAAAATAAATAAATAAATAATAAAATAAATAAATAAATAAATAAAATATATATATATATATATATATATATATATATATATATATATATATAATAAAAATCTTGGAAACTGAGACACGAGGAGCTCGCAGTAGGTGCCCATGAAGCGACTAAATAATGATAAAAACAATCCATCAGGGTCAGTCCCTGAGACGCAAGGTGTCACGTTTTAACGAGAGAGTGAGTAAAGCTTTAGCTCCGTTAAGAAATTATTCACAAACTGACATCTTCTGTGGCACCCCAGGGTTGGAGAACCCAATAATAAATGACCTTGCACTGCGGAGGAATGCAGAGAGGAGAGATAATGAAAATGTGTGCATATATAAAGGAGTCCCTGGAGAATAAGTGATAGATGAATAATCCACGCGTATTTATAGTGCGCCAATGACGCGCCTCATACCGCAGGGTCAAAGTCTATGCCACAGACGGCGTGTAACAAGCACTCAGGACGGGTAATAGATATCACACTGAGACAATGAGGGGTCCGAGAGGGAGGCGAAAGAGGAAAGGACTGTCATATAAATGCGCATCAACATCCCTAATGGAAAGCTTACGGCATTAAAAAAAGTTGACTTTGGGAACATGGTTTTGAGTCTTGCACCTGGAGCCACTATGTAAAACACAACAAAGCAGGAAAGGGAAATATTCAATTGCCTAATCTGGCCAAAGCAGTTTCATGCCAATTTGTAAGATTTTTAATTTAGATTTTTGAATAAGAATACATATATATACACAATCAGCAATTTGAGCTACAGGAGCTCGTCTGTTGGATCGGACCACACAGGCCAGCCTTAGCTCCCCACGTGCATCAATGAGCCTCGGCCGCCCACGACCCTGTCGCCGGTTCACCACTGTTCCTTCCTTGGACCACTTTTGATTGATTACTGCAGACCGGGAACAGCCCACAAGAGTTGCAGTTTTGGAGATGCTGAAATGCACAGTCGTCTAGACGTCACAATTTAGCCCTTGTCAAACACACTCAAATCCTTACACTTGCCCATTTTTCCTGCTTCTATCACATCAACTTTGAGGATAAAATGTTCACTTGCTGCCTAATAAATCCCACCCACTAACAGGTGCCATGATGAAGAGATAATCAGTGTTTTTGATTTACCAGTCATAATGTTATAATGCCATAATATTATCCCTAGTTGGTGTATATACACAGTATATGTATATACAGTATAGATAAGATCTGTAGGTTAAAATTCCACAAGAAAATGTAGCTTTCTATTGACACACACTATATCAGCTATAAGCAGTCATTCTATTTCTTCCTTTCTCGCTCTATTACTAACAACACACAGTGTTTGTCCTGAAGACTCATCTGTGGAAGAAAACTTGCATGTGCACCTTAGACTTTACACACTGTAAATGTTAAACAAATGTCTCCTGACAGAAAGCTTGGCAATATCCACAAATATACAACATTTTAAATCTATTAAATCCACTTAAATTATGTAGAGAGTCTATGTGATGACTCTTCTGTTACAAAAACGATCATTTATTATGTGCACAAAAATATATACAGTATAAGCTTCACAGCCAGAACTAAAATCACATCACTGTGCTGTTACAGAAAAGTCCTGAAGACCTTCTGATCGATTAGAAATCAGAATTCAGTCGTGCTGGGGTGAAAAAAACATTTCAAACCACAAACAATATGGAAGTGAGCAACGTGGTTGATGATTTGATGATTCCTGCTCATTGCCTGGTTCAACCTAACAAGCTCATTCCAGTTCTTCCATGTGGGAACGGGGGGCATTTCATGGTCACACGAGGTCATAAATATTGAAACAATTTCTTTCTGTTCAAGCACAAATGGTGCAACGATTTGGGGAAATAGGCCATTTTTTGTGGCGCATTTGGTAAAACCCAGTCATAAAGCTGAAGATCTTTTTCCATATCTTCAGCAGGCCTGTCTTCTCCTCCACACTGTCACCATGGCAACAAACTTTGACTGTGGTATGCTGGTATTTTGCTTATAGTTACAGTATATCTCGACTCTTCCAAATGTAAGCCTACTGTATCTGTAGTATATCATATCCCTTATTCTTTCAAATATGTATGAAATAATAGTACGAAAACAAGCACCTCACATTAGGGTTACATTTAGAATTGGTTTACTATCACACAATTAGTATTCAGACACTTAAAAAATATATATATTTATATATTACTTAATATACGTTTAATATATATGAAATATTTATTTTCTATATTTCTTCAAATGTATAGATCATTTCAATTTGTACAAAATGTGAACAAAAGAAAGTATTCATGTATTATGAAGAAAAAAAAAAAAAAAACATCAGACTTTAGACTTCACACTGTAAATGTTAAATAAATGTCTCCTGACAGGAAGCTTGGCAATATTAACAAATATACAACATTTTTAATCCACTAAATCCACTTAAAGTATCTATCTGATGACTCTCCTGTTACTACAGAAATGCTAATTTATTATATGCACAAAAATATATACAGTATAAGCTCTACAGCCAGAACTGAAACAAAAACAACACTGATAGCAAAGAATATTCAGACCCTACAAAACAACATTAATATTTTGCTGCAAAGCTCTGCCTAATGGTAGAAGTATTCAGCTTTTTTGCAGTAGCATGGCTCTAGTATTGCCCCTTCAATTTCCCAAGGTAATGTTGGTTCATCTGATGGATTTACAATTATAAATCCTTCATTTATTTTCAATTGGATTCAAGCCAGACCGGGCAGATTTTTTTTTTTTCCCATGGTTTAAACATCCACCTTCTCCCAAGATTCCATTTCTTGTTTGATTAAATACTTCTTAATCACTACTGTATGTATAGTCTTCCTGTGAAAATACTATATTCTGTTTCCAAACAGATAATACAGATAATACAGTTCTCTCTCCAAACATTATTGCCAAAAAGCTCAATTTTCCAGTTTCGTCATAGGCGTTCAGAGTTGTCTAAACGTTTTTTAAGCAGAGGAGACTGCTATAGGAAATAGGTGTGCAATGCAATGCTTATCACTGTGGCTGTCAGGTTGTCCTGCAACGGTTTTTAAGTGACTGTTGGCTTGTTTTTACATCATTATTAGTCTAAGAGCATCTTGTACAGTCTTCCACTGCCTTCCATAAACTTTCCACCTGTATATTATCAAAACCTAAATGTACTTACTGACAGGGATTTTGAAGCTATTTGGCTCTGTATGTTTTTCCCATTCAAGAGCTGTTTAACGGTGTTCTCCCTGAGAACTTTATGTTACAGGTTTAGTTCTGTTTTTGCCGTAATCGCTCTATTGTTTTTGAAACGCTTTTCAGTGTGGCTGATGGGATTTGTGCTCATTCAGCCAGAAGAGCATTAGTGAGATCAGGCGATGTTGGGTAAAAAAGGCCTTAGGTACAGTCAGCATTCCAATTCATCCACAAATGTGTGCAGAGAGGTTGAGGTCAGTGCTCTGTGCAAGCCATTTGAGTTCTTCCATTACAAGTTTGACAAACTATTTCTAAATGGACCTTGCTTTGTGCACAGGGGCACTCTCTGGGTCTCTTAAGATCTAGTATAGGGAAGATTATGATGATAGAGCATGCTTTCCAGGCATGTGTGTGCTTACAGCTTTGTTGCAAGGATTTGAGGAAAACACCCATATGGTTGTGATGGTCTTTAAAAAAGTAGAGTTGAGAGCAAATTGAGGACAAATACTATTCCTGACCTTGTGCAACAAGCCATTTTACAACACCAGACATATACCTGTATAAAATAATATATTTTATTTAGAGGTATAAATAGATAGAATATAGAAGTATTGAGACAACTAACTTTTCCAGCCATATGTGTTTCTTCCTCCAGCTTTTACCACAAAGCTGCAAACATGCAATTATGTAAGTTGTCTTAGGATGTTGTAGCTTTAATGCTGTCTTCAATTGAACTAGGAATCCCAAACCTGTTCCAGCATAACAATGTTCCTGTGTGCAAAGCCATCTCCATGAACATATGCTTTATATTAGTTTGGAGTGGAAGATCTTGAGTGGCCTACTATAGAAGTCTATCCTCAACCCTATTAAACACCATTGAGATGAACTGGAACACTGACTGCACCCGAGGCCTCCTCACCTCACCTATATCAGTGCCTGACATTAAAGGAGACTAAATGTGAAAATGGGAAGTAAATTTTTTTTTTTTTACGATAAGTTGTGTCCACAAACTTTTGTCCATATAGTGTAAATATGCTCGTACTCGAGAGAGTGAATCCATATGCTTTAAACACTTATATTTATATATATATATATATATATATATATATATATATATAATCCTCACAATAAAAAAAGAGCACTTCCAAATGTTAGACATAGTGTGTCATTAAAAATAAACTTGAATTTGAACATGTATGGGTGTAACTTAATCTCATTATCTGTGTGACATTATAAATATGAATATAAATATATATATTTTATAATATTTATTTTATTTATTTATAATTTTTTTAACCTCCACCTCAACAATTAAAATTTTTGTCTTTACATTCCTTAAAATGCACTGGGTTTCAGTCACATTCCTATCTTATCACATATAACAATGCGTTTGTAGAAAACCTTATGCCCTTGTGTTGTGTTACGTAAAACTTAATATCAATTACAAAATATTAATTATCAATTATAAAATATATAAGATGTGTGAATGGGTTACAACGAGTGTGTGTGTGTGTGTGTGTGTGTGTGTGTGTGTGTGTGTGTGTGTGTGTGTGTGTGTGTGTGTGTGGAAGTTGGAGTTAGTGGCGGCCATCTTTGAAGGCCATTTCAGTTCTAGCTGAGATCTGACAAAAAGACATGGATGATTGTGACTGTAATTGATTATAGGCATATGGCGGTAGACTCTTCATTAATCAACTAACTAATAGAAAGGAGAATTCTAGGAATAACATATAGGCCTAATAGGAGTTCAAGTTAGAGAAAAAAGTGCAGTGTTATGAGTCTACTTAATGTATAAGTACTTGCATAATCATTAAGGAAAAACACTTCAGCAAACTCAAAGTGGCTAATTTTGTGATGTTTGCCCTGTGCCCTGTGAAAATCCTTCAAGAAGAGTGAATAAATGATTTTAAATGACTTGCATAAATTCCAGCCCTCTGGCTCCTGGATTGAAACAGTTTCATATTATAACTGAGTATTGTAGAATCTGATGGTTGTAAGGAGATGCGCCTGTGTGGAAAATCTTGGCTGTCCTACACTTCCATGTCCATCTCTCATATTTTGAGTCATCCACTGGCTTTTAGAATAGAATATCTTTTATTTGTCACATGTACATTACAGCACAGTGAAATTCTTTCTTCACATATCCCAGCTTTATCAGAAGCTGGGGTCAGAGCGCAGGGTCAGCCATGATGCGGCATCCCTGGAGCACAGAGGGTTAAGGGCCTTGTTTACCTTTATCCCGAGGCTTCCTGAGGTTTGGCCAGCTCCAGTCACGTCCCACCTCGTGAAGATTATGGACAATAAAGAAGTAGATGCCAACTCGCAAACATCCTGAACCATCTAGAGACGTACCAGTGCCAATTGGATCCCACTACATGTGTGGAGTTTTGACATTGGACCTCCTGGAGTGTTTAAAGGCTCTGGCATGGAGAAGCTGGTGCTGGATCTGTGATGATCACAAATGCTCAGTAGCTCCTACTTTTATACCAAAGACTGTAGAAAGAACATTTACTTATAATCTTATACTCCAGTACTCATGTTAGTTCTCACTCTCCAGTGTTCTGTATTGTTGAAAGATTTATGATCAAACTCTTGATGTCACCCAAATGAGGATGGGTTCCCCTTTTGAGTCTGGTTCCTCTCAAGGTTTCTTCCTCATAACATCTAAGGGAGTTTTTCCTTGCCACAGTCGCCACGGCTGCTCATCAGGGATAAATGCACACCATTCACCTTAACTGTTGATTTCTGTAAAGCTGCTTTGAGACAATGTCTGTTGTGAAAAGCGCTATAGAAATAAACTTGACTTGACTTGACTAAGAGTGGCAGCTTGGCGATACCACGGCTTGAACTCCTGACCTTCCGATCAATAACCCTGCGCCTTAACCACTGAGCTACCACTCACCCGAATTTGTTGAATTTGCCATTTATTGCTTTTGCTTAAAAAAAATAAAAATGAAGCTAATGAACCACGCAGCCACAAGTAAGAGCCATTTTCACCTATGTTGACATCGATGCCGGGCTTGACTTAATTAACCTTATACTGAAGAGTGGCGGCAAGTCCCTCTAAAGAGGATGTGTCATTTTCAGCACTGATTAAACTCTTCCACAGAAACAGTGGAGGTTAAAAATGGAAGAAGAAAAAGGAGAAAAAGTGAGGCAGAGATGTATCTATGTTAGTCTAGGTAGGGAACATGCATTATTCATAAGGGTTTTTGCGTGAAGCATTGCCTGCCAGCAAGTGTCTCTTCCTTCTTCCGTTACTCCTACCCTTTCTCTCCCTATTTTTCCCTCCCACCCTGTTACTCTCTCTCCCCCCCGCTACTACTTTCCACTCATAACTCTATTCCACATATTGTACTCTCGCTCTCTTTCACTCTCTCAGTCTCTGTCTCTCTCATTACTGGTGGAAAGACTTCCAAACTGTGCAAAGCTGTCATCAAGGGTAACTCTGAAGAAACTAAAATAAATGACAAATATTTTTGGTCAATATTTGAGATTTTCTAGCCTTTACTTTTCCTCAAAATTTAAGGGAATAGCAAAAAAAAGTAAGAAGTAAAAAAAAAAAAATTTCTAGTCTAGGTGTAGGTGCATTTAAACATTTGGTTGGTACAACATTCAGCATGCACCATCTGGGAGAAGACAGAATGCTCTGAACGTTGTGATTGTTGCCACGAAAGAAGCACCTTCATAACCTTTAGCTTTTTTCCATATGCATAAATACTGATGCAACTTTTAAACTTAAGTCTCGAGTCGTGAATGCAAGTGTTCTGGTCAGCCGTGACGACGAGAGAAAACCTCATTATTGCTCTTTACTTTGTGTTCCTAGACATCATGGTTTAAATGCCTTGAATGGACCACTGATCTCGACTTGCTCTGGCAATGCCCAGAGCAATCAGCGCAGGGCACGGCTGTTGTAATGAAGTCGAATTTTTACTCTGCTATTGCCTTGAACTGCTGGAGAAAAGCAATTAAACATCACAGCGACTTACTCAAGAGATGGAATAATGGACTGATGAACACCGGGGCATTAAGGTTACGCTTTGTGGTCTGGGTATGATCGTGGGCTTAATATGCCACATTAGGCTTACTATTCTAATTTGCCTGTGCCTATTATTGTGACATTGTTCAAAAGCACAGAATCAAAGGCCTGGACACCTTTTCCCCACTCCTCCTGGGAATGGACTAAAAGCATAGGTTAAAGCCCAAGTCTTCTATATGCTGGAGAAAATGGAGGGCCTTTTTAGTATTATCTGGGTGACCGACATTCCCGATTCTATTTTCTCTCTACATTTGCACATATAAGGTGTGTTTGAAGAGTGTTGGGAGAATTTGCATGAGTTTTGTCGCCCTTCTGTCCCTGCTGCGCTGCTGCTCCTGGGAGACTCGGCGCATTGTGGTGATTTGATTAGAACTGGCATATTCCAGTGTTTGCTTAATTGAGCAGTGAAGTAAGTTCTTCCACCCTTCCCTCTAGCCAGGCCTGGCTGATTGAGAGGCGTCTCCCTAGGGATCGGTGCTGTCAGCGGTGGGCCACAACCCCTCTATACCGGTGTCTCTCTTGCCCTCTCTGTCAATCAGCTAATTTCTGTTCCCTATCTCACCCTCTCACTATCTCATGCCTTCTGTCTCTCAAGTCCATGTGTAAAATTAGCTCCCTTCTTGACTGTCCCAAAGTGGGAGAGAGAGACAGAGAAAGGCAGGGCGGAACTGTGGAAAGAAAAAAGGTTAAAAATGAGAGAAGGAGCAAAGAAGAATAAACTTTTTTTAATTTCCACTAATGCATATGTATACACCTTGATATGGTGTAGGAACTGTTCCCACTATTCGCCTTCCCAGTCTGGCTCAAAGCTTTGATAACTGGCATAAATGACAGATAAGAAACTAATTTATCTGTTATACCAATTGGCCCACATGCTAGAGTACAAATGATATTAATAGAGATAAGGCTGAACGATGCTGGAGTATTCCTTCAAGAAGCTGCAAAACATGGGCTGTGCATGTACTTGTGTGTATGTGTCTGTGCTCGAGTGAGAGCGAGAAAGATTGCTGCCGGCCTCCACCTTAAATCCTGGATACTGCCGTAACCTTTCAGAGGGGAGCCTGAACAAGCTGACCTTTAGCAGAACTCTGTAGCTTTGCCCTGCCTCTGCAAGACCCTGCAGACTGCCTGGGGGAAGACAAGCCTCTAACCTTTAGCCTGGTTACACGCATGCATGTACACATATACACACACACACACACACACACACACACACACTTCCATAAAAATAAACGATAGAAGGTAAGAAAAGGTCATCTTGAGAATCGCCATGGTTTATTATCTGAGATCTGCTAATATGAAGGAAGTGAGGTGAATAATGTTACACGCGGTACATAGAGGAAGATGGCATTTTCCTGTCATGCAGGAACCGAAGTGATAACAACAAGCCCGAGTGCCTTTTTAGCCATATGTGCGTCAAAGGAGCTACAGGAAATATTAATTTAAATCTCGCTCTGCATCTTCATCCCCTAGATTAGCCAGGTCGGCCCACGCAGGGGAAGTTATTGCAGACTTGAGACCCAACAGACAGGGACATGGCCTTGGGTGTGCTTGGGCCAATGCTGCCAACTCTGTCCTGTGTGTGGCCAGATGTTTAGAGCTGTATGCCAAGGCCTAGGGAGGAAAAAACAGATGGTATTTGGGTGATCTATCCCATCTACCCCCTTCCAGTTTCAACAAACAAGGCTCCAGACAATTATGCATGCTTCTGACCCAGAGCGTTTATTTAAGACGTCAGTGAGAAAAGCTGCAATTGGAATGGTGTGCGCTTAATAACTTTCTTCCTCGTCGCTGCGAGATGCTCTGAGGCGCAGTGAAACACCTTTCTCCGGTTTGGAGGAGGCGGGCAGGGGGTAGCTGTGGGATGGAAGCTTACCTGTCCTTGATCATTTCCTTCCCCAGCAGAGACAGGCTTTTCTTGCGATCGATGGGGTGGTTAATGAGGACGGCGGGGCTCTCTGTGGTGAGAGGAATCGGGTTGCTTGTTATGCGGACTGAAACAGAGCCACGCTCATGTTTTATATAAGACCTGAATTATTACAGCCCAAAAAGCTTCTCTATTTCTATCTCATTTTGGAATAAGGAAAGTCTCAGTTTAAAGCTCCAGTCAGGTATCTCTGCAGGTGGCGGTCTAGATTATTGATTCGGCGATGACAACAAAAACAACTAAATCACTATTAAAAAGTATGAAATGGTTGTTAACTATACACACTTTTCTTCTTTTAGTCCGCATTACTACTGTGCTGTTTCAATACTGTGTATAATTAGATGCATGGAGCTCACATGTATGCACTTAAAGTGTGACACGATCTCAGTTTATATACCGTATTTTTCGGACTATAAGCCGCTACTTTTTTCCCACGTTTTGAACCCCGCGGCTTAAACAACGAAGTGGCTAATTTATGCATTTTTCCTGGGTTTTTCCCGGTTTCACAAACTTCAAGCCAAAAAACTGAACCCCATAACATTAGACCAATGAAATTTCGGAACGGAAACAAAAAAAGGCACCTCACCTGTGTTCTGAGCTGCACGGCATCGGGAGAAAAAACTTCCATCGGGTGATTTTTAAACGCACGACGATGCCAAAAGATAAACTCCCGAGAGAAATAGTTGTGAAAGGAAGGAGGAAGACAGTGAACAATGACTTTCTTGGTCGGCTACTGTTTAGATACAAGCCGTTGTAACGCGTTGAGTCAGGGTGAAGGGACAGCTCGCTTCTGGCATGCTATTCCCAAAATACCGCTATGCTCCTAAAGGAAGCGCAACATATTTCACCCGTTACACCGTGTGTAACGTGTCTTTCGTTAAAGCCTGTGTAAAGTACATTAGTGTAGACACCTGTGGCTTATAGACAGGTGCGGCTTATTTATGTTCAAAATAAAAATATTTGTAAAATTCAGTGGGTGCGGCTTATATATGGGTGCGCTTTATAGTCCGGAAATTACGGTACTTCTGTTCCTTTGAGACCCCTGTAATTGTTAGAGAGTGTGCATTTTAATAGCTGAGGCCGATGTGATTCGCATCTCGATGATTAGCCAACGATACGATACAATAAAGATGCATATGAGACGCTACCGATGTGGTGTGATTCGATGTAATACGATGCAATGGAAAAATATGATGCTATGCAATTCAGTGTGGTACAGATAGTTCCCTTTTACTTCTATGGTTCAGACAGACAGCAAATCGTGAATTTACTTAAGTGCCTTTTTTAACTTTTAAAGCTAATCTCTGATTAGATACAAATGTAGGCTCATTTCAGATCCACACCAGGAACTGATGTTGTTCAAGGGGCTGAACACTTGAACACAAAGCACTGTAAATGCAAAACAAACCCTTTTTTTTTTTCACCACGGCTTGATAAATGAGTGTGGAGATAACATTCACTCAGCTAATTATCGATGTACACTTGATCTGAGCATTTTTTATTACAGATACCTAATTGCTAACATCTGCAGCATTGTTGCCTAATTAAGAGTTTTTTCTTTCCCCCAGAATGCCCTAGTGCAAGGGGGGAACTAGCAAACACGGAAATGGGGCTGATTTTCCAGGGTTCATTTTGGGAATAAATGTAATTACACACGGGGGGGGGAACGCGCCACTTCCAGACAGAGGCAGGACCCCCACTTTCTAAGAAAACACTATAATTTTTGATTCCGAGAAAACGAATTAATTTTCAAACAACAAAATGACCTGGCATCAGCACTTCCAGTCTCATTTACACAATTAGTGCGGTGCACAGCTGTTCCTGCCACTGTAAACAAAGCAACAACATGGAGCAGTTTCTTCAGTGTATTGAGAGTGGATATCGTTTCATTAAAACGTAGGACCATGGGAAAGTGAGATAAAGCTGAAACAAGCTGAACTTAAACACTAATAGCCTGCACACACACACACACACACACACACACACACACACACACGATTGTGTATGCGCAACTACACACCCGCTCATGCACCCAGATAAACTAGTCATCCCTCTCTTGCTTGTTCATTGAATGACTATATATTTTTCACACTCAGACTGCGCACAGGTGGTTATGATTACTTTAGTACCAACTGCAGCTTACACATTCAGCCCACTTTGCATCTAACAGCCGGTCGTTTCAGGTCTAAAACGCAGGTGGTATATTTTTTGCTTGCGCCGAAACAAATACTTCTATGTGTTAACCTGCTGGGAAGTGAACCCAAGTGCATATAAAAGCCTTTTCACTGTCATCCATAATGGATTTCTGAAACCGGTGACGTTGGTTGGAGGCCTCGCAGTGTGACAGATGGTGAACAAAAACTATACAAACAGAGGATAAGCCACACAGGACGAACATGTAGCTACAGATACACAGATAATTATTAACACGAGCAAAGTGCAAGTGTTGCTCAGTAACACTATTTGCAAGTCTTTGCAAGGACTGATGAAAGGTTCTGGGTTATTTATATTTTGTCAGGAATGATGAAAGTATTAATTGATTAGAATGACATTGTGGTAATCTGCAGTGGATGAGAAACATAATATTTTGACAATAGTATACATACCGTAGTATGTCTATTAGCGATGGTATGATTCACCAATAAAATGTATTGTGAATCATACCAACGTGAAGCATCGATTTAAAAAAGTGTGCATCGGATAAAAGTTGGCATTTGTATCCCGATGCATCGTTTTTAACATATTTGCATCGGTAAAAACTCATTTATTTATACATAATCATTAGTAGATGCGCTATTCTGTTATTATTTAGAAAGTGACCAATAATTTGTGACCAATATTTTATATGTAGTTTGTTTTCTTCTCGCTAAACTGTTTCTCGAGCGCGTTCTCGCAGCACCACTGCTGCTACGTGAATATGACTTTTCACAACATTATGGAGACCGAGGAGAGTCCTCAGAGTCACATAGAATACAGATTAACATGGCAGAGGCAGAGCTGCACCCTCCTGCAGACATCACAGGAAAAGAACGTCTGGGTTTGTTTATTTATTTATTTATTTTTGTATGTAAATTGATTTGGATGGAAAATGTGATTCGCTGTCTGTCTGAACCATAGGAATAAACGTGGACTAACCGTACCATGCTGAATTGCAAAGCATCAGATTTTTTTCCATTGCATCGTATTGCATTGAATCACATTGTGTTGAATCAAATCGTTGATCGGATTCATATGCATCTTTGACGTATCATATCGTTGGCTATGCATAGGTCAAGGTCAAGAGGCTTTTATTGTCATTTCTACTATACACAGTGGTACACAGTACACAGTAAAAATTACGTTCCTCCAGAACCCTGGTGCTACACTAAATAACATAGGGCTACAACACAACACAAAGCTACATAAAGTGCATCGAGTGCAACCTAGTGCAAACAGTGCAGACGAAAAACACTACAGACAGACAGTACAAACAGACAGACAACAGTACAGACAGACAGACAACACAAGACAATACACATACCACAAGATAGAGGTGCGATTCGCATCGGTCTCAGCTATGGAGATGCACATCCCTAATGTCTATTAGTATTAACGATAAAAAAAGCACTGATGTCTCCTCCAGGGTGTATTTAGGGTGTAATCTCACACACTGTGGGATTAGATTTGGATCCATCATTCCCCTGACCAAGATAAAGCACTTACTGAAGATAAATGAATGAATTACTGACTAAATGAATGAAAGTTTATTAAAAAAGTATAAGTGGAATCTAGACGTGTTATTACATGTACTCTTTGCCAGGCTCTCAAGGGCTAAAAGAGAATTTGTTCACCCTATCGTTGCAGGATAGCAATTTTGTATCTTGAAAATGCAATAACTGTGTGTAACTAGAGGCTAGAGAGCAGAATTGGTCGTGATATTGACTGGGAGAAATATCATACTCTCTCCCTGTCACAGCGATCTTTACTAATCAGGCATCTTGCATGCAGAAGAGGGCAGATAGCGTTGATTGGGATATTGTAAATGCAGCTCCTGAGGTACCAGCAACCAAAATTCCTATCCCTTTTCTCTCCTCGGATCTGCCTGCTTCGTCCCGGTGCCCTGCCTCTGGATGGGGTTCTCTTCGATTGGAGGCCATTATGTGCAGTTCGGGAAATTTTAGAATCAATGGCCTGGGGATCCATGAAATTACACACAGTAGTTTTGAGGATTTATTTGGACTGTAGTTAATGTCAACAGTTTCTACAATGGTTCAGGACCACAGGTTGCATTTAATCAGCTATCACTGCACACCTCAACAACGATGAGCTGTAACGAATGGACATTCGGTGACACCAAGATGAGGATGGGTTCCCGTTTGAGTCTGGCTGATCTAAAGGTTTCTTCCTAATGCTATCTCAGGGAGTTTTTCCTTGCCATAGTTGCCACTGGCTCACTCATTACTCATGACAAAATGACAATTATAAATGACAAACTTATACATTCTTTTATAACCGCTTTATCTCTGTAAAGATGCCTTGAGACAATGTTCATTGTTAAAAACGCAATACAAATCAAAATGAACTGAATTGAATATAAGGGTTTTTTTTTTTTTTTTTTTGAAAGAGGCAGGCAGACAAATCCAGACGAGTTCAGCGAAGATGGGCTAATCAAAATACACAAAGCAGGAAACAAGGTGAGATCGAGAAGCGAACAAAACTAAGCGGCTCACTGAAGAGCCGAGTACACACTGAACATGACTTTGCCCAGCGCTAAGATCCCTCGTGTGTCGAAATATAGAAACTAATCAAAGGTAAATTGAAAACAGGTGCAAGCAATAACGACACATGAAGGACACAATCAATGACAATACAGGCACAGATAGAACACAAATCAACAAAAACACATTTGGAACGTGTGTAAGTGAGTGAGTGTGGGAACTCAAACACTCAATCTTACTAAGGACAAACCGGTGTTCTGTTTTTTTTTCTTTTTGTTTTAACGACCCGAGCAAACTTTTCTCTGTAAATATTTAATACTAAGGCTCTCAGGGTCCTGGTGACTCAGTGTTTAACAATGTGGCAAACAATAGCAATGAAATGATATAACAGCAGTGTGAAGGACACGACACCGTATTAAAGAAGAAGCGAGTAGGAGTCATAAAACGAGGGTTTAGTTTTACCACAAGACCTAATAAAATAAAAGTCAGAAGTAAAATCCTGATTCGTTCTCCACGACACTGAAGCAAAAGCTACTATTCGAAACAAGCAGCTTTGCCTTGGCTTTCCTTGTTCCCTAATAAAAAGCTACTTTTTACACACATGCAGTATTTCAGGTGTCATTTTGTTTACAAGTTGATGTTCGGAAAAAAAGCTCGTGCCATGGGCCAGGCGATTGCCAAAACCCAGAGACTCGAGACCAGGTGCAAAAGCTCTTCAAAACAAACAAATGAGTTTGCTATGACGTCTGCCAAACGTGGATCGCACAGCTCCATTTGGATCAATATAAATATGAGCACATGATGCCAATACCTCTATTAGATTGCAAATAAGATGAGGGGACGTCTCTTTGGCTCAGTCATCTACAATACACCTCCTTTCCCATTACTAAAGCCATGGATTTCCTATATCGTTATAAGAGATGCATTGCACTAGACATGGATTACCGTTTGAGATGAACCTGGATGCAGTTTGTTAGAACAGATGAGAACACCCTCAATCGCAATGGAGTTTAGACCGCGAAAACAACCACTCCGAGAGTGTCTGAGCTCTCAGCTCAGTTCCAAGAGAACTCTAGCGTGGGCTGATTGCAGGCAAGTGACTTGATTCGAAATCAACCCAACTCCAGGAAGTGAAGTGAACCAAACATGCCATATATTATTTTGGAGATGAAAGCCGCTAAACCGAGCCGTGAGGCACATACCGAGTCGAAACCCTCACGCAGAAATGTCATGTGTTCTAGATATTTGGATCGAAGAACAAAAAAAGTGAAACAATATGCTGGATGAATGCACAAAATGTTTTCAACTATCTCTTGTGTTCCGCAAGATGTTTCGCGATTTCTATAAGGCTAAGATTTGCTTGTTTTTTTGCTGTCAAATATTTTTCGAAGGATTTATATCTAAGACCAGGTAGCAAAAAAAATAAAAATAATTGTTTAAACATTATAAACCCAGCACAGCACAGTATTTTAATCACATTTTGCTTTGATTCATGCATGACAAATGAACAAATAGGAGCCCATAGAGGTCTATTTGAACAAAAATAAAATATAATCAGACATGGCATTGCTTCACTTTGTGCTTTTGTCCTCACCATTACAAAAGCTATGGCTATTACCAATGCAGTCATTTAAAAAAGAAAGTCAGGTTAACCTTTTTAAAACAAGACTGCACAAGCCTAGCTTTGCCAGAAAGCCATCACCTGTGCAGCATTTTATCATGCAAATGGCAACAGCATGAAAACCCTGACCGGATGTTAGAACCGTTTAATATGGCTGAAGAACCTGCCTCAGAGCCTGAAGGAATTCTGCTTTGATTATTGCTCAATTTGTGTATCTTTTTTCTTGTGTGTATGTGCATTTTATAAAAAGAGGTGCATGTATAACTGTATAATGGACTACTGTGTGTCCTGCTGTTCTGTATATTGTACACTATAAGCATCATAAGCAATACAAAGGTTTTTAAAGGCAAATAAATTGACATATCAAATGTGTTCAGATGTTATAATACATCGCTCACTGTTAAAGTACTGTAGTGTGTATTAACGTAATTACTGTACTTAATTAGAGGTCAATAAATTTTGGTGATTAATTGGCATCAATAGTTGATTGCTCAAACTAATGGCTATTTTCAAAAATCCATACCGATAGTTTTTCCGGCTTGCATCTGTTGCTGTCATTACAAGAGTGGCCTCTAGGGGCGAATCCCTGATGCCATGTGCTGTTTCTTTTTACACGGGAGACTGCGCGCTGCAGGGGGAGCGCTATAATATATTTATTATTTTTAATTTGTTAATTACCTAATTATAATTATTCATTAATATATTCATATTTATTTCATTTTCATGATTCAGTACTGTATTTTTTTTTTGCTAAGTTCAGTACATGGAGAAAAATGTTTGTTAGTTTGTTGCCAGTATTTATTTTAAAATCAGTTGATTAATCGGTTATCGACAAGTACGATCCAACCTAGCTATCGGTAAAATTCACTACCGGTCGACCTCTAGTCTTAATGCTGATGGTCATGGCTTGGACATGTCAGCTAAATGTTCAAACGAGGTCAGTTAAGAGAATCTCTATGTAAAGTATTCCCACTATATCGAACATAGTTTTAAATGTCTATTTATATGCATAGCTTTTGATTTCAGTCAACGAAACGCCAAAAACAAGCAGTTTCAGGACCCTTTTAATATTGCACGTTATAACTCTATAACAGATGGGTATCGTGTGACATTTCTTGCCATGTATGACTAATCGGAGAAGAACGAATGAGAAGGTGAGCATCTTGAGAAGTTGCTCTGCAGCGCTTCCTGAGTTTAGCACTTGGAAAAAGTAACCTTAACTTAAAAAAAAAAAAAACCAGCTGACATTAATAACGAGTGAGTTTTTTGGTTGACATGTGGCACGTCGGCACAGTGAGTAAGCACAGCCACCTCACAGCTCTGGGCACTTTGGTGAAATTCACCATCCTCCTCCACATTCAGAACTTTTTTCCTGTTTCGCAGTGGGGCCACTGAGGGGTTTGACAGGCGTATTTCTTACCACTCGGTTTTCAAGGAGATGACGGTTACTCCTTCCTTTATGAAAGTATCCGTGTGGGATTGCTCTGAGTTCTCCAGTTTCCTCCTACCTCTCAAAAACATGCTGGTAAATGGATCTTCTACTTAATTCCCACCTTTACACCAAGTGTTCCAAACATATGCTCTTATTAACCCCATGACTCTGACCAGGAAAAAACTAACAGTAAAAAAATACAAAAATAAATGAATGTATGGATGAATGAATGCTTGACATGCCACATCACCACTACATACGACTACAAACCTATATGGATCGGATTACTCGGTAATACATGTTTTTTTCCATGTCTTGGCAGCAATAATATTACCACAGGAGCAATGAGTTTCTAGTAGATTTATTTTCTATGAACCCGGATACATCATGAGGTAATAAAACCACTCTCCATTTACAACGTGGCATTCAAGCAATTTGGAATAAAATAAATGATGTAGTATATGAGAAGGATGCATTTTTCCTTTCATGACTCAGGAAGTGTTCAATAAATGAGGGAGGGTCACTGATACACATACAACAGACTGACTATAGCCTGTAACAGCAATTGAACAATTTTCTTCCCAACAGGAGGCGACATCTGCATAGTAAATCATGAACAAGACTAAATCGATCAAATCAGGAGAAAAACAGTGTGTAAAAAACTGACCCTTGGAGTTGTAAAGTCACAAAAGAGCACCTGTAAACTAGGAAATCACTCGAGGACTCTATTTAAATTGAATCCAGTATGGAAAGGGCTTATTATACACCGATCAGGCATAACTTCATGCAGACCGGGAACAGAGTTGTAGTTCTGGAGTTGCTCTGACCCAGTCGTCTATCCATCACAATTTGGCCCATTTTTCCTGCTCCTACAACGTCAACATTGAGGACAAAATGTTCACTTGCTGCCTAATATATCTCACCTTCTAACAGGTGCCATGATGAAGAGAGTGAGAGCATACCATAAATAGATCAATTCCAATCTTTATATGGAAACTTTATTTGGAAACTTTGCACATCTGTTTAACTAATGCAAATGTTTAAGCAGCCATTCATGTGGCTGCATAACGGTTCATGCAATCATGCCCAAAAGTCTCTACAATTTACACAGAATGGTGTGTAAAACAAAAAACATCCAGTAAAAGGCAGTACTTTTGACAACTTTTGGGTACGAGTAGACAAAGAAGAATGTGCCAATATCATTATCAGATATGAAGCCAGTGGTGACAGAATTATTTCACATAAAAATGGTTTATTTTAATGTCATGACAACTGACTTCAAAACTCAATATATTACCATTATACACCGATCAGGCATAACATTATGACATTATAACATAAAGACCGGCAGAATGCATAACACTGATTATTTATGGCCCACATCACCAGAATGCATCACACTATTTACTGTTGGTTATAAAATTAGGTTATAAGAATATTGTGTGTCACATGTTTCATGTTTTCTTTATAGATCCATCAGAGAACTGGTATGTTTGGATACATGAAAATATTCTTATCACTTGCACCCACTCGTCTGCATCACAGGTCTGAGTTATTAACAGAAAGTATCACTTTTTGCATTTTCAGTGAGACATTTTTATTACTTGGCATGGCCTTTCTTTTTTTCTTTCAATTTTTATTTATTTTTATTTTTTTTTTACATTCACCATCTTGCTCCACATTCAGAAACTTTTCTTGTTCTGCAGTGGTACCACTGAGGGTTTTGACAGGTGTATTTCTCACCACTAGGTTTAAAAAAAAAAAAAAAAAAGTTGACAGCTACTCCTTTGTTTATGTAACAAAGAAAAGCTAAAATGATGAAGCGACCTGGCAGCAAATAAACAAATCTGGAAATGATATAAAACCAAGATTCACATTGCGGTAAATGATAACGCCGTGAATACATTCAGCTCTTAAATGTACTGCTTTCGCCAAAAAGTGAAGCTCGGAGGTGCTAAGTAGTGTAAGGTACAACGCAGAGTGGAAGTGATGATGAACAGAAAGAAAAGCAGAGAAGGAGAGGGATGACAAACAGAATGGATAGCTGCAAGGAACTTTTGGTAGTGAATTGCACTCGTCTCGCTGGTCTCTGTGGGAGGAGAAGGCAGCGTCTGGCAGGCTTGTAGAAAAGATAAGCGAGTTATCGCTACACAGTTTATTGGGAACGGTGTCCCCCCATTAATCAAGGAGCTGGAAAGATGGAGCATTCCACTCACCTTTCACTTTGTTTTTCGTTGCCGCCGCTGGAAAAGCAGAGCACAAACATTGGGGAGGGAGGGGAGGGTGAGAATGGGTGAGGGGAAAAAAATGGAAGGAAGAGAAAAGAGGAGAAAACAATTGGTTAGAGTAAGCTACACTCAAACACCAGCCATCTAACATACTATGCATTGTTTTCCAAAAAACTGATTATCTATCTATCTATCTATCTATCTATCTATCTATCTATCTATCTATCTATCTATCTATCTATCTATCTATCTATCTATCTATCTATCTATCTATCTATCTGTGTGTGTGTGTGTGTGTGTGCAACGTGTATAAGATTAGAAACCCAAAACTAAGACCATTATTCCATTCCCAGCTTTGCCCTCATTCACATTTATTGTCGTTACTGCATATTATTTCATTTGATGGAAGTCTTCCAGTAAAAAAACAGAAACACATTCGTCTTCTATGTAAACAACAAAAAAAGACACCAGATCAGCTGTTCCACTGCTTAAACAGTTTTCTGCGTAGCTTGGTCACTGTGAGATGTTTTTTTGGCGGCTGTAGTTGATACGAGTTGCAGTGTCAGATTGCCTTTGTGGAAAAGGGCGTGACAGCGCAGGCAAACAGCAATGCTCAGCTGTGCTATTAGCTCCTGATTGACTATTGATCACAAACAACACTCCGCTTGAGCTGCCCCAATTAGCGATGCGCTGCATGTCTTTGATGGCTTCATGGGAAAACATGGCTGAGTAAACATTAACATAATTATGCCATTTGATCTTTTGATTTGTTTGCCTGGCTTTTTTTTTTTTTTTTTTTTTGCGTAGCCCAGACTTCCAAACCGTCCACAATGTCAGTATGAAGACGATGCAAATTGTCATTCACGAGTTGCTCCACGAACAGCGGACAAAACACAAAAGCACCGGTAAATCATTACAAATGGGGAAATGGTACCTTTTAACAATTGTACATATTTTCAAAGCAGAAATTTATTTTATGTTAAGATCGACATCATCTTATTCATCAGGCTCTTTAAGATCTATTCTTGATCGTTTCGGTTAATCATATCTAGAGAGATAATAATCTCAAATAATATCGTTTATCCATGACACAAGGGCAGAAGCCTGCAAAGTCAAAAGTACACAAACACAATGGGCTATATTAGCAACCTAATGAACAAAAAAAAAATAGAAAGAATATATTTACCCAGCCTAGTCAGTTCCCAAACTTGGACTATAAAGTATCAATAGTGGACAGCAACAAAGTAATTGAAATTGAAAAACATTTTGGGCTGATTTTTAATAGATGTCAATTAGTGTTGACTCATTAATATCATTCTATTAATAGATTGCCGTGCTGAGAGTAACATTAGAGTCATAAACTAAGAGTTGATTAAGCAAAGAGTCTTGATACAAAAATGATAATAGAAACATTATAGAAATAATAAATCATAGCACTTTGGGTACTTAATCTAAATACTTTTGTACTTTTACTCACATGAAAGTTTAAAAGGAGCACTTTTACTTTTACTGGAGTAATATTTCGTCTCGTGTATCTCTACTTTAACTACTTCAACTACATGGTTTGTGTACTTCGTCCACCACTGTGAAGCTGTGAAGATCATTTACTTGCTCTTCCTTTAAATAGAGTCCTCTTCTAAAATATATCAGTATTAATTGTAATTGTACATTTCCTTACTGTACTTGTATGTCATCATCTCACACAGAGTTTTTATCGCTGACATGTGAACACACACGCACACGCACACACACACGTGTTTCAATGAAATTCTTCTCACCATGTGGACTGGCACCCTGGATGAATACCAATAGAGCTACCAATTTTGTAAACCACAGTGCGTGAAGAATCTTAGTCAGTACCACAGGAAGAGTCCTGCTAATCATTTTCCCATTCTGCTTTGCAGAAAACAAAAACGATGTAAATACGTGAGTCACACTCCTTTAAGCTTAAAACTGATAAAGGTGATAAAGTAGAACAGTACAATAGTATACTGTATAAGATGTATTTATTTACTTACTTTAGTCTTTAGCTTTGTGTTCTGTTATGTAGCTCTATGATGTGTGAAGTGCAGTAGCTCTATGTTGTCTTATGTAGCACCAGGGCTCTGGAGAAACATCTCATTTCACTGTGTACTGTGTCAGATATATATGGTTGAAATGACAATAAAAGCTTTTTGACTTGACTTGACTTATTGTGTTGCTTTAACTTATTAATTAACATGCTACAGGTTGTTGAATGTTAGCAAGGTCATTCTAACTGCCTAGCATGCTGTAAATAAGAAAGGCTGTACTGTACGTGTCAGAAAATATCCCCCTCGCGTGGAGTGCGTTGAACCGGATTTTATGATACGCATGCCAGCTTGAAGCGCTAACAGACTTCTGAACACCATCATTCTCCTTTTATTTTCTTTATTTCTTTCGGCTTTCTTTTGGCTTCTCCCATTAGGGGTCGCCACAGCGGATCATCCGCATGTTTGATTTGGCACATGTTTTTACGCTGGATGCCCTTCCTAATGCAACCCTCCCCATTTATCCGGGCTTGGGACTGGCACTAAGAGTGGCTGGGGTTGGTTCCTTTCCTTTATTAAAGGGGTTAAAATCTTCCTTGAACAGGACAGGGCTTGGGCTGTCTGCGCCGAGAAAGACCCCTTTTTGAGTTAGGAATTGCGCTAATATCTTTAAAATAAAGGTGAGTTCCTTTAGTTTTAGCATGAATAAATAAAAGTAAATGTAATGAAAGGAGAAAAAAAACAAGAGCAGACTATAGCTGGAGAATGAAGCAAAAAGTAAAACAGAATACAATCAAATCTTCAAATCCACTGACACTCTGTCTTATTAAAGATCTTCACCCTTTTCAGATGTGAGTCAGTCTGTCTACATGTCTGACCTGCTCCTTCTCACTTGCTAACCAGCTGCTGGAAAAGACACGTAGCAGCTATAAAACAAGCGCTGCATTTAGCTAATCAGTACAGACCAGGATCTGATATGAGAATGGGTACTTATGAGAGGAACTTTATGGCTTAACCTTTCGTGACTGGCCTAAGCTGTAACCTAATCTTGGCAGTTATTTTGTGTCTCTACTTTTGTCTGCAAAGTATTAAAAAGTGTCGAGGCAGCATTACGTCTCCAACCCCGACATTCACCTGCAAACAAACCAGTTTTCATGCAGTCATCAGATTATTTTAGTGACTTGGTACTATTTACTGAATCGCGTTCTACATACACAAACTTTGACTATAGTTCCAGTAATTTAAATGTATACCCTATACAGTATATATATATATATATATATATATATATATATATATATATATATATATATATATATTTGTATATATCTTTAAATATTTCTAAGTCACATTAAAGACTCATTCAAAATTAACGAATAGTTCATTTACACACAGAGCAGTCACAGTGATTACATTAAATGGTGATCTCAGTAAGGTTTGATGTAGTGCTTTCATTACAGTTTAAGTCATTTTCCCATGAGATCTTTGATTAACTGAGGCTCTTGACCTGTATCTGTGTGATGTTATGCATTGTGCTGCTGCCATGACTGGCTGTTTTGGCAGTGGCGAACTGTAGCAAAGAATTTTTACCTCCTTACTTACTACCCCCCCCTAGTTTAAGTGAATACGTAAATTATGTTCCATGATCACCTGTCGCAACACCAGTCATAACTCCACAGCGCCTACTCTCATTGTGTGCCTTGAACAATGCAGACTCTTTCCTTAAGAAGGTATGATGCAGAGAATGGGACATTGCATTCAAAAATGAATCGAATATAGTTCTCATAGATCAGTACTTTTACTACATTCTGTAAAGCGTATTTGAGACAATGTCCATTGTGAAAAGCGCTATAGATTTGAGTTGAATTAATAATGCGACAGCGTTTTCGTACTCAAGTACAGAAACTGGTCATTGGATAATGGCTTAAATGAGCAGGTCTTTAGGTGTTCCTATTAAAGTGGCCAGTTAGTGTATGTACACTGGGAGTAAATGCTGTTCAGTTGAACATGAAACACCATTCAAATACATCACTTATTTATGAATATCATATGACAGCAAAATGAATGCCCTTAAATTAAAACAAAGCAAAACAAAAAAATAATGTATATAATTTATCATCTCTTATGAAGCACATTGTAAAGCTTCTATGACTTGTGCTCTTGATCTACCTACTTATAATACATTAACGTTACATTTATAACACTTGGGAGATGCCTTCGATCCCCGGTCAGAGAACCAACCCCAGCCACTCTTAGTGCCATTCCCAAGCCCGGATAAATGGGGAGGGTTGCGTTAGGAAGGGCATCCAGCGTAAAAACATGTGCCAAATCAAACATGCGGATGGTCCGCTGTGGCGACCCCTAACGGGAGAAGCCGAAAGAAAGTTTAAAAATTTTTAACAATTATATTAATTATACAACTGAGCAGTTGAGGGTTAAGGGCCTTGTTTAAGGCCTCAGCAGTGGCAACTTAGTGGATAATAATAATAAAAAGAAATACAGTGGAACCCGGTTATGTCGCCGGCCTAGGGGACGCCAAAAAGCGCCGAGATAACCGACGATCGAGATAAAAGAAAACCAATATGGAGGCAATATATTAAATGAGAATGTGCATGCACGTGTTTTTGGAGGTTTTTTTACACAACAGCGTTGCCGCGATTTGTTTGATTGGTCATGCGGATCGAGATAACCTGTAATGCGGATAAGGAGGCGGAAGCCGAAGTAAACGCAAACAAAGTTTATTGAGAATACTCAGGAGATAATCCACCAATACTTGTAGCGAAGCAGTAATATCCAGTGGTGCGCTCCGGGAGCGCGGTCCACGCTGTTCTGTGAAAGCAGAGACAGTTCGTGTAGAGAATCCACGGATCCGCGCTATGGAAAGCGCAGCGCTGGGCAGCAACGGATAAACGTGGTGCAGACAGCGTGAACATGGAAAACAGCAGGATCGGGGTAATCCGGGGGGCCGTTGAGAGAATGCGGAGTACGAGAAGAAGGGTACGTAGCGGGATACGTATACGCGATTACACAGATCGCCATGAACCAACACATACGATCATGCACAAACAATAACGGACCGCGAGTGTGTGGAGGTGAGGGGCTTAAATAGGAGATGGGATGAGTGAGTGAATGAGAGTCAGGTGTGTGTGATCAGCATGACTGCGACGAGCTCCGTGTGGGCGGGGCAAGCACGGGAGAGAAAGCAGGGTGCTTCGAGGAATGCCGCCGCCGAAGGGGGCGTGGCAGGGGGATTCCTGACATAACCGACGTTAAGTGGCAAATTTGCCCCCCCTTGTGCACAAGATAGGGTTTGGCGACATAAAAAAATCGACATAACCGATTAAAAAATACTAAGACAAAGCGAGAATTTGGCGGTTCCACTTCAACTTAATAGGGTTGGCGAGTTAACCGAGGTCGAGATAAGTGGGTTCGACTGTACAATAATAACATCTATATAACAATAGTTTATAATAATATATGATAAAATCTATAATTTATTATTATTAATATTATTATTATTATTATTGAGAGTTGTCATTAGTTTTGGTTTAAACCTTTTTGCTATAAGATATAAATAATAATTCTGCATTGATTTAAATTATAAATGATTTAAATATTAATGTAATATAAATGCATTATGTATTTAACATGCAAATATAAGTATTAACATACATTTCTCTAAAATCCTACTGTACATCATCATTCACCAGGCTTGGGTTAAACATCGGCCCTCTATAATACAGGCTGTGGAGCACGTAAAGGAAACAGAGAAAAAAACTAAATGACAGTTGGAAGAGAAAGCAAGCTGAAAGAGGAGGACTGATGAGAGAGGAAGCTCATTTGAGACGCGAGGCCGATGATAGAGCGCCGGAGGTAAGGAGGGAAGAAAAGCACGAGGAGATAGGATAGTAAGGAAAAGAGTAAGGTAGGGGAAAATGTCAGAGAGAAGGTCCTGGTGCACCCTATAGCAACGAGGTGACAAAGCTTTCTTGTAGATCACCCTGACACTTTCCTACATCACCTGGGGCTGATGTTAGATTAAATTATTCACTCGGCTTCTATTATTGATGTGCTGTTATACTTAGATCAAGAGGTGAGGACCTACAGTACCATAGGTGACAACTTCTGAGAAGTGTAAATTAAAAACCACTAAAGCAAACTAAACATACGGCCTGCTTCCTAGATAGAGAAAGTATACTTACACAGGGAGATATATTGGGCATGCATCTACAAATGACCCACTCACCCCAGAAGTGAAGATAAACTTCGGTGTGGGCCTGCTGGAAATAGCCTCGGCTTCAAAATAAGCAACAGTTTCAAAAGAGTAGAACACAGTACAATCTGAAAAAAGGAAAACGTTTATTCTGACTATACTGGTTTAGAAAAATCATAAGTAGGCAATGGAACTGATGCAAGATACATAATTGCCTTATTTCGTTTTTTTCCCCCAAGGCAAGCTTTAACATAACAAAACATTGTCTTTGTCATTGGCTTACTGTACGTGAATAACATTTTTAGGCATATAACCTTTTTCTTGTCTGTATTTTTCTGTATTTTCTATCTATCTATCTATCTATCTATCTATCTATCTATCTATCTATCT
>JAAIIK010000027.1:2460114-2477936 GCA_014706435.1 Silurus glanis
TATATATATATATATATATATATATTATTTTTTATTTTAAGGGTGTAATTTGGTCAAAAAAGGTCAGTGACAAAAAAAGACCAGCACAATCAGGTTCAAAAAGATCATTTTTATGAGATCCAGAAAGTCCTAAAATAATAAATAAATGCATCTGTGTGTCTCTGTGTCATAGCTTGTATGAATTATACATATGATTTATATGCATTTCTGTGCACATAAAATCCTGTCCATGCTATGCTATTCACACACCCACAACTCCAAAACTCCGGTGCAGAACCCGGGTGACTCAGACCATCATGTTGACTTCACTCCGCTCTGCCTCTGATGCTGATTCACTTGTCCTGCAGCGAGAAAGAGAAACCCTCCACTGCACTCTGACTCCATTAAGCTACTGCTGATTCATAAACAATAAATCGACTAAAAACAGGCCACATACTGTTGTCACTCAGTGGAAACAAAAACAGCTGAATTTTTAAAGCCTATGAGGAGAGTTCATCGTAGAATACGTAAGTAAAGAAACAGAGAACCATGTTTAACCTTGGACATAATAATAGCAGAGTGGAAATGAATGAATATTACTATATAAACCATGTTAATAGCGACACCTGTTCACCTGCTTATTTATGTAATTAAGTAATCAGACAATCACATACTAGCAGCATAATCCATGAAATCATACAGGTACATATCAAGAGCTTTAGCTGATTACATCAAACATCAGAATGGGGAGTAAATGTGACTTTTGACTTTAGTTGTTTGTACCAGACAGACAAAAAAAAAAATCTCCTGGGATTTTCTCACATAGCTGTCTCTGAATTTTTTTTTTACATCCATAATAAACATTTCTGTAGTAAGCAATAATGATAAAAGAGTTTATTGCAGACTGGTTCAGGCAGACAGGAAGACTGTATCGTATCTAGAAGTCTACCAATTCGTCGACCGATTATTTGGCACTGATAGTTGATGGCACGAACTATCTACTATCGGCAAAAATCCATACCGATAGTTTACCCGAGTTGCAGCTGAGATGGTCTGCTGTTATTATACAGTACGAGTGCGGCCTCTAGAGGCGAATCACCGATGCCACTGGTGCTGTTGACACGTGAGACTGCACGTTGCACGGAGAGCGCATACTGCCTGGAGAGAGTACGGTGCATAGAGAGTACTATTATATTGATAAATTATAATTTATAAATTCTTAATAATATAATTAGCTGTATTAATAATTAATATTTATTTAATTTAGCACATGTTCATGACTCAGTACTTTTTTATTTTTGTAATGAAGTTCAGTACTATTTTACTTGGAGTGTTATGTTTTAGAAGCCAACCGATTAATCAGTTTTGCGGCACCAATAGTTGATTGCTGGAACTATCGGCTATCGGAAAAAATCCATATTGATAGTTTTTCCAGCTTCTGATCCGCAGTCATAACGAGAGCGGCCTCTAGAGGTGAATCACTGATGCCACGTGCTGTTTGTTTTTTTACACGAGAGACTGCATGCTGCACGAAAAGCGCTGTTATATTTATTATTTCGAATTTGTTAATTACATAATTATATTTATTAATGAATAGATTCCTATTTATTACGTTTGGCACATTTTCATGATTTGGAAAGCATCACAGAATTCACAACTTTTTACAATAGTAGAAAACCACATCACTCCTCTCAGCCATGAGCAATGAGCGTTTCCACCAACTGGATAGTTGATTGTTAAAGATTTGCAAAAAAAAAAAAGTTTTTTACTTTTTAAAAATCTAAGGTTAATCTAAGGTTAATAAAAGCACAAATAAGCAGGTGTACAGAGTTTCTTTCCTGTTAAAACGTTCAGTCAGCGATTTTTGTTTATTTCTCCCCCTCCTATTTTACTGAAACTTACTCGGTGCTCAAGTTGAGCAACAACAAGAGCAGATGCAATTGCTCCATCCAGAATAAACCGTGGACCTTATTTAGCTCTGTTGTGCGTGAACTAATGACGTGACGGCACACAGATGGCGAAGAAACAACAGAGCAGAAACAAGTGCCCAATTACTCACCACTCCCTGAAATTGGAGGACTATGTGTAAAAAGGCTGTAATTTCTACACGGTTCATGGTTGGATGTACAGACGCCCACATTAAAGCAGGCACTCGCAGTCTGCACTTTAACTTTATAATTTATTGGTGGAGTTTAGTGGCAGACAAAACAACAAAAAAGCTGCATCGCCATCCAATTATTCACACTTCCCTGTGTGGGTATTAGTGCACTTTTTAATGCTTCGCCGCAATATTCCATCTCCTCGCTACTTCGCCTTGTTGCTTAAATGTTTCAAAAAAGCGCCCTTAACTTGTACTACTGTATGAAGAGGTGTGTGTGAGTGGGGGGGGAGGACGAAAAACTATTGCTCTAGGTCTCTCAAAGTCTCAGTGGGGGAGCTGAGGCAATAAGACCTGACTCAATATTCAGCTGTTTCACAATAGTAATTTGACAGGTAAGCGTTGCTGAGAGCACTCGCTCTCTCTGTGTCTTTGTCTCTCCGCTACAGCAACGAAGCGTGTGCAGGAAAATAAATAGCATACAATCAAATGAAATAACAAAAAAATAAAATCAGGATGAACCAACGCTTCAGGCTCATTAGCTCGGTGCTCGTGCGGGGGCAGGAGTCTAAGCCCGCTTGCTAAATGAGACAATAACATGCATGGATCACACACAGATATGACACAGAGAGAGCCTTCACCATTTGTGCTATCAGTCCGGAAAACACGTCCCACTTTAGAAAAACACAACCTTCACCATTAATAACCAGAGCTGGAAGCAAAAAAGCTGCTCGTCATTCTGCAATGGAAAACACACACACACACCTACACACCCACTACTTTATGCCAAAACCTGATAAACACAGTAATGGCTGGGTGAAGGTACACTAAAGCGTATGCAACAAAAAAAACGGCAGAGAGGCTAAAAAAGAAAAATGATGTGTTTATCCTGCTGCACATTCACTGCATCTCGTGTTGGCCGGCTGTCTAATTTAACACGGCATTCATAAATATTCTCTTTCTTTTTCTGTCTGTTTGCATCTGTTCCTCTTTGCCTTAGTGTCTCATCCTCTGTTCCAATCTTTCTCTCTAACACACACACTCCGTGGAGATACGAGAGTATGTATAGTGTGCATAACTGGTCTCCAGATCATTGTGAAATGCTCCGTAAATCCAGGTTAATGCGAGTTATTTTCTTGTAAACACCACAAATGTCAAAGCTCCTTCACTGTACGCTCGGGGAACGAGAGATTAAAGTCGGCTCTGTTGGACGGAACACAGACTCTTCCTCTTACAGACTCCGCAAATTCACTTCACTGCTAAGTGTTTTAAGTTGCACCTGCTGGCAAAAACACTGAAAATAACCGAGCATGGCTCTCATTAAACGACATACCTACATCCTAAAAGCTTAATATCCATTTTGAAATCATTCATTTAAATTGACATGTATAGCATTTGGTAAATGTCCTTTTCCAGAGCGATCTCATTTATACAACCGAGCAGCTTTGGGGTTTGGGGCCTTGCTTAGGGGCCCAAAAGTGGCAGCTTGGTGTGGCTGTGATTTGAATTCATGACCTTTGGATGCAAAGTCCATTCCCACTAAGCTACCAACTCCCAATTGGACTTCATGTTAAAAACCCCACAATAAGCTGCTAATCAAACTGCAGCTGCCACAATTAGCCCTTATTGTGTTTTTACAAATGGTGTAACGAACAAGGCATAGAGCGACGGGAGATAATCGTTATTGTTTTAAATCAGTCCTGCATTTCGTAGCAAAGCTTCTGCCACTTGTAATTCTTTAATAACGGGCTATTGTAGTCATCGTACATAAACATAATCATACAGAGTAAAACACAGCGCATTGTGTCTATTTGATTGTGATTTTCATAATTAACTTTGATGAAACTGTCAGAAATGACTTTTCTGGATTGTAATCTGTCTGAGGGTGGAGCTGCTCATTTAAGTGGCCGTCATTATGAAAACATCATTAGATGCATGTCAGCTAAATGCAGCTTTCAGGCACAAGACTAATGTGTAAGAAGGCTGATTATATTCACTGACAAATTGTTGTGTGAAAAAAAGAAGAACAAATTTGCTCGATCTCTAGGCCATGTATTCTTCTGAATTAAATCAAATTTAATTAAGTAAATGAAGATGAGGTTATTTGTACAATCACGGTCATACGAAAACAATCATGGTCATTTACCGGATATTTATTTCAAATACTTTTTTTCAATCAATGCTTCATTTGCTTTAATTATATATTAATAATAACAATAGATTTGCTCTAATTTCAAAAAGCCGGTATGTACTTGACTCAACGTGTTTCCAACAAGTGTCCCGTTTTGCACTAAATGGACAATAGCGAAAGCGGATTCTAATGCAGGCAGAGGTGGAAAGAGTTTAAGAGTTTAAATTATACGCAAGTAAAAGTACTGTTACTTTAATTACATTTTACTTAAGTACAAGTTAAAGTTACTGGTCAAAATATCAAATTAAGTAATAGTAAAAAGTAGTTAATACAATTTTTTTTGTAGTAAAATTTACTAGAGTAAGCATTTAAAGAGTTCCTTTTTAAAAGCAGGGGGTGGGGGTGGGATAAGGGATTCTAGTGTAGTTCAAAAAAGGACAAGTAGATGTAAATTTCAAACTAGTTGTTTTTAATTGAAGGAACACGTTTAAACATTAAAGTGCATCACCAAAAAAAAATACAGTAAATAATTGAGTCTAATGTGAGTTATGCACTTTTGCAGCAAAGAAAATCTCCTGTTATGATGTTATAAAATCATATATGACAATGAGAGAAATCACAAACGCAGATCCAGAATTCAGACAGTGAGCCCACTCATTGAGCAACTTTTGACTCGATGGCATTTCGCTTTCACCCGTCTTCATTTTTAGAACGTTTAGAGCGTTTGTTCTCCGCATATCAACCGGTCAGTGCAGTCCTTTCCAGGCGTGATTTTTTTTTCCTCCTATTTTTTAATTTAGTAATGGATATGATTTAAACTGTAGTTAAGTACAATACTTCAAACAAAACAGACTTAAAAGTAAATCGAAAGATTTGAAAAAATCCTTAAAAAAATTAGAAGCAAAAAAAATTAATAAAAAATGACAGTAATGCGAGTAAATGTAATTGGTTACGTTTCACCTCTGAGTGCAGAGTCTAAACGTTTTATTAAGACAGACATACAAATCCAAAGGCAACATGCAAAAATATAAAATGTGGAACACTAAGAGGGCAAAACAAAAACGACAAAACGAATCTGTACAATGCAACTGAACCGAACGGAGCTTTTTAACGCACACACAGGGGAATTTAAACACAAACCAATTACAGGGTAAATCAAAAACAACTGAGAACAAAAGGACACATGAAGGAAATGACAAATGACGGGGGGGGGGGGGGGGGGGGCAATAACAAAAAAAAACACGAACGACACATGGCTTATGTGAACGCTGAAACACTGAAGTACACCGCGGCGTTGTAAGCCGGCGTCATGGAGCACGGAGGGGATAATCTCTGAAACGCAGAAGTCCACTAGCGCTGCACATCGGCTCGCTCTCCTCGAGCTGCCATGTCGTGTTTGGCATGAAGGGGGATCATTTCTGACAACCAGACACAGTCTTAATGCTGTTACTGCCCCAAAGTGCTTTATTCCACTTACAGCACATTTGCGGAAGGATATTCCGGACAAAGTTCAAAAATGTATTCGTGATGGCGTTTGTCCATATGTAGACGCATAAATTGCGACGTAATCTAAACGCAAATAAATTGCAAATCTTTCATTACCGTTCCAAATTTCAAATGGAAAAGCAAAGTCTATTTGCAACTGTATTTCCTGTGTCTTACGAGTTATGACCATGTCATATTTAAATAGCAATATTAATGACCACATTCGCTTTTTATTACTTTCTCTGCAATTCCTTTTGCATCTAAACTTTCAAAGCCTTGCGCGGTTTTGCATTTGCATTTCCGATTCCTTGCACGGAAAGCTGTCAATCAAGTGTCAGGGGTGGGACTATATCATTGGCCGTTTTTTTTTTTTTTTTGTATCGACAAGTGACGTCACTCAGTCGGCGGCCAACAGGGGAAATACCAGGAAAAGACGATTTTGCAGAATGTTTTTTAAACAATGGAGGTAGTGGAGTTCATTATGATGCTCGTGCAGCAAGTTCATGACAAGATGATCCTTCCATACACATTCATTTAGCAATCATCCCACATTTTAATTTATGAACGAATAACAACATACTTTTTTTTATCCATTTACAGATACATTTAAAACGTAATCACGTCCTTTTATCACTAATGTTAGAACAGTTACAAGCAATTTCTCATGAGCCCCTTTTTCACATCTCTTCTTTGAAATTTGTAACTAAAATGAATCAGAGAAAAAAAGAGTTCTATGGACTGTAAATACTGGACTAAAAACATTGCCGTGACTGGAGACTGCTTAAATATATAAGCTAAATAAATGTCTCCCAACACAGGGTCATACAGGGACTAGCGAAATAACGAAGCATAATAACACACATTACCATAATAACAGGCAATAAGCACCAAACAGGTCCTTGCAAATTAAATACTATAATAACAATAGTAATAATAATAATGATAATAATAACAACAACATATTAAACAAGTGCATTAAAATAAACCTGAGTTGTTGTTTTTTTTTAACACTGAAAAACAAGTCACTATAAAGAAAAGCCTGTGAAACGGTGGGTTTAAAACAGATCTTCAAGATCTAAGATCGTACAGAAACTCTTCTCAATTCCTTATCTGCGTCGTCGTACCCATTTTGTGTCTTCTATCCATTTTTATTGAGTGTATATAGCATTTGTTTTGTTGCTGTGAGTTCACTGGCGCATGACCTCTGCGATCAGTCAAGCCTATCGCTTCTCTGTGTACAACCTGGCAACAGCCGTATGAACCATCCATCTGGCTATTAATGACTTTACTGCTCTTTCAATATAAACTCCTTTTATGTTGCCGTTATTGCATGTCGTGCACAAATTTATGGACACCCACGGGCACATCAGTAGCACACCGGTGCCAGTTACTGGGGTAGTGCACAGTATAAGTATATGAATCTAATGCAAACCAGGTACATTATTTACACTATTATTTTTATTTTTTTCACAAAATGCCTTCAGAGGAGAAACCGTCAGTAGATACACTGAGCACACATTGTGCAAACAACATAAAAAAGGACGGCAGCCTATTGAGGTTATCGTTTTGGGGTTCGTACCAAAAAAAAAAAAAAAGAAAAAGAAATAAATGGTTTGGTATTCAGAGAAAACAAGGCGTGATAAATGCATTCTGCATACTTTGATCTATGAATACGTCAAGTACTTCTCTGCAAACCAACCCTGCTCTTATGTCCCCAATAAATCAATGATCTAACAAGTTTTTTCTAAACAAATGAAACTCGACAGAAAATGCTCATGGTTTCACAAGGGCATTTCTGCATCGCGCCATGAGACTGCAATTCATTTCTTAATAAACAATCAAAGGCCATCTGAATGCAAATGGGTTAATAAATCTAATCCAGCCCATTTCAATAAGCTTCTCCAGAACAATCGTTATTAGATCTTGCCAAATCTGCCCCATCGCCTCACATAACCAAGCGACGCTGTTATATTTGGTTTTCATTTAATCGAGAATATTTGATTTACTCCCCTTAAAGCGATTTTGCTTGCGTATGCTCACGACACCAGCTTGTTCATCAGTTAAATAAACAAATGCTTTCCAGAAAGCCGCCACTTCACTGTAAAATATATGAGTCTCCGGGGCCGTGTTTACACACTGTTTACAGTAGTCTGTTTAAAGGAACATATTTTTTTCTAGAACTGTATAATGATGACAAATCATCAAATCATGACTACTTTGATGTAACGCTTTGATTTCATTTCAGTGTTTTCAGAAACTGTGTAATCTGGTGTGTGCGTAATATATATATATATATATATATATATATATATATATATCTACACACATGTCTTTCCTCGCCACATCCATAAACCTCCTCCTTGGCCTTCCTCTTTGCCACCAGGAAGGAGGAAAAGAGGAAGGCCAAGGAGTGCAAAATGTTTGCATTTTCACAAATGAGCAATTGAAGTTTAGGGTCTTGTTTAAAGACCCTAAACCTCAATTGCTCATTTGTGAAAATGCAAACATTTTGAGTAGCTCTGATTAAGGATGTCTAACAAATGCCATAAATGCGGTATTTTTGTTTATAAATTGTTTTTTAGATGTATTCCCTCTAGTCTAATTAGCAAAACAAAGACATGGGGGAATTGGTAGGCCAGTGGTCAAGGTGTTGGTTTTTGAATGGAAGGTCATAAACTCAAATCCCAGCCCCACCAAGTGGCCACTGCTGGGCCCATAAGCAAGGCCTATAACCCTTTAACTGCTTAGTTGTATAAATAAGATAATTGTAAGTCACTCTCAATAAGGGTGTCTACCAAAAGTCATAAATGTAATTATTTTGTTTAACAATTGTGAAAATTCAATAGATACTTTTCCTTTGTTGAAAGTTCACACGTTGGTTGAAAGTGGTAACGTGAATCTCCACTATGAAGCAAAACATAACTATCTTGAATTGCTATGTTACTGGACATTCACAAATTTGATTTGAACTGGACTAGAAGCATTGCCAGTCACTATAATAATGTATTAATAATATAATAATAATATAATAAAAGTATAATGATAATCAAATAATCTACAGAATGAGTTTGGGAAACAGTAAATAAAGCAGTAAACCAGTTTATGTACAGTGGAGCAAAAATGTCACTATGGACAATGCTTCCATTTTGCATTAGTTTCCAATTGAATACAATAATCTGAAGTACAAATTATATTATTAAGTTCTTAGTATGTGGGATGTCCCCCTTTCGCTTTAATGACAATGTGCACTTGAGCTCACATTTGTTCAAAACCTCATTACCCATTTTAGATCAAATCATTATAAAAATGTGCTTCTAATAGAAAAGTTTAGGCATTAAAATAGAGATTTTGGCAGAATCTTAAATATTAAAGGGTCGAGAAATATAACATTTAATTTAATGAAAAAAAGAAGAAAATACACACAAACACACACATACACGTGTGTGTGGTGTATGTATAGTAGATATTTAGAGGGTTTTTTAATTTCCTCGTACTCTGATCGGTGCAGACAATGCTGCCTTTTTGTTTATTTGCTTCACTGCAGTTATCAAATTAATTTATAGTTAGAAACATAAATAACACTGTGAAAATAACTGTGGAATAGTAATATTTGGAAACTATATTCTAAGTTGTCCTCTGTGTCATAAATGTAATCAATTTAGCAAACATCTATCAGAGCCCTTGACACTGTAAGGGCAAGTTGTCAGCATTTAAACGTTCTGCCTCAATAAATTCAATTAAGCATTTTCTTTTAATAGTCCATCAGTATTTGTAAATCATATGAGCGTGAATTGCTGTAAAGTTGCAGTAAACTGAGGAACTGCAGTTTGAGATGCCGTGTCAGTTCAGACACAATCTTTCTGCCTGAAGACACAGCAAATGTAATCTGTAGTCGGGCAGTTGGCCATATTTTTTCTTAATAGGAAACACAGAGTCAAGAAATGACCGTCATATCTCAGCCTTTAAATATTTAGCGTGTCTCCCCGAGCCATGTTCCACGCTGTTCAGAATCAATGAAAGCTGAGAAAGCCTGCAGCCCTTTGCCCGCCCAGCATCCCTATAAAGCACAGCCCTTTATGATGCCTTATGTGGGCCACTACACAGTCCAATTTCCAGTAATCTCTAAAGAGATATAGAAAGCATGAATCTTTCAGATGGCAGGAAAAGAAAAAAAAAATCTAACAGGTATCTGATACTGGGCAGAATGGCATTTGGGAAAAGTCTGCCCAAAAACAGCTTCTGCAAATGAACACGCTTTCTAACACAGAAACCTGCAAGCTAATCTACTAATAGGGTCTATGGAATAAGCAAAAGAGTGTCTCTTGTTTATTCTGCGTGTTTTGCATGTAAATCGATATGCGTTTTGGTTTAGTTCTACAGCATTGTACCTAAACAACAGAAATCAGGCTAAGATCAATGGTAATAGATTGATTTTGCACCTGTAAATGTGGTTAACATGCAGCCTGAGCCATGACTGTGTTTATAAATGAATAAAATTGACAGAAATACCATTTTAAGAAAAACAAAATTGCTGTATACTTGTGTCAGGCGAAAGAACGTGCCGGAAACCGAAGTGAAATTCACGAAGGTCCTTTTTAATGAAGATCAAAAGGGCAAGGCAGAAAAACGGCAAACCGCAACAAAACTCAGGTTAAACAAACCCTGGTGAACGCTGTGACTCAGATAGAGCTACAAACATACAAAACTTGTATACAAAGAGAAACCAAACAGTAGAGCTTGGGTAGTCCAACTATGTTCTTGAGCCTAAGCTGTAGAACGGACAATGAGACTGTGGATGAACGGGGGTTATATAGTGTGATGACTGATTTGGGCCAGGTGTAGATGATTAGTAAGTAGGAGAGCTGCTTGGAGTGATAGGAGGGTTTGGTGAGGGTGTGGGTGGGGGGGGCATAAACATTTGTCATATATATTTTTTTTTTTTTTTTTTTTTTTTTTTTTTTTACAGCAGTGATTTTCGCATATCCCTGTGATGTTATGAACTTGGGTCAGTGCTCAGGATTAGCCATGATACAGCGCCTCTGGAGGGTTAAGGGCCTTACTCAAGGGCCCCATTAATGGCAGCTTGGCAATATCTGATCTTAAAACCCTCACTTTCTGATCAGGACCCTAGAGCCCAGAGCCTTAAATACTAAGCTACCAACTCCCCATTTAAAGAAGAAGAAAATTACTATATTCTATCTGAATGTTTCCCCAAACCATAATATTTTTTTTAAAAGAATGTGAACACGCCTATCATTATTGAGATCAGGTGTATCAGTTACAATCACTGCTAATGTGAATACATTTTAAACGGCCCTATTGTGTGTAACTGTGAATATATACTGTGTGTGTGTGTATATATATATATATATATATATATATATAAAACAATGAACATGATAAAAAAGCAGCTCCAGAGAAATACATGTTATGGACAAATGACTTTCTGAGCGTACATTCTGGGGTGCAGTCAGCGTTCTAATTGAACTCAAAAGTGTTCCATAGGGTTGAAGTCAGAGCTCTATAGCAGGCTACTCAAGATCTTCCATGATGGGGCTGGGTTTGTGCACAGGGGCATTGTCATGCTGGAACAGGTTTGGGTTTTCTAGTTAAATGAAGGGAGAATTTAATGCTACTGCATCCAAAGGCATCATATACAATTGTGTTACCAATTGTGTACCAGCTTTGTGGTAACACTTTTGGGGAAAAAACATATCTATAATGCATATATGTTAGAAGTTTGAGTTTACTGTTCCTGGGAGGGTCTTTGGGATCTAGACTCTTCATACAGAACATTGTGTACATGCGAAAACATACTTTCTGATCAAGCAATTATCTGTGAATTACATGCGGAAATAATTCGACTGCACACGTGAGCACGTGTAAAAAGAATGCATATGTATACAAAATCAGTTGTCGGTATATCGGAGCTGTGTATTTAACAGCGTGAGAATATCCACAAGGCAACACGGCTAACACATCCTTTAGAATTGCAAACGGGTACTCCATCAAACTATGTGCTGACACCGACAAAACAAGATGAAAGAAGAAGAAGAAGAGAAGAAAATACATCAATTCGAGAGCAGTATCATTGCATGGTTGGTTGTCAGATTAATGACCACCATGGATTCAGGAAATCAATATGTTCATGTACCAGGCATGTATCTGTGTTTAGTTTTATTTGGACATGCCAATTATATATAATGGCAAAGAGATGCGTATTGTGCTCTGTTTCCTCAGATCTACAGAGGGGAAGAGTGAAAACGTGCTTCACGTCAAATAGAGGTAACACAGAGCTAATGTCAGGCTGTCAATATTTCATAACAAGCCATGGCCTCTCATTTTCAAACCATTTCTTTTATTCCTTTTTTTTTTATCCACGGTGCACTTTGGGTGGAAAAGTTGCTAACAAAGACTTCTAAACAGCGTTTTGAAGCTGGACGAAGCTCCTGAGGGAACGCTCATCCTCTGTGACCGGGGAAATCGATGGTGATAGGTCGGCATTGTGAATGTGTGCAGCCTCGGTTTTAATGAGGAAAGAGCGAGAGAGAGAATCAGAGGAAGAGAGCTAGAAGTAAAAGGAAAGTCAGAAAAGAGGTCATCACAGCAGTAGGGAACAGTTGTGCGAGAAGAATGAGGCCCGCTTTATGAACCCCCCAAAAAGAAATCTAAGAAACTTGCAACACTGTAGATGAAGGGTAGCTTAAAGGGTATTGGAGCTTCATAACATGTTCATAAGCACAGTATAAACATTTTAGAAAACAGCAACCAAAGTTTATGTCAACACTGGTGTGATTTGGTCTTTGCATGACAAAAATAAGAATGAGTAAAGGTCCATGCAATATTCTATATGAGCTTTACATCAGCCACTTCAACAAAAACATCTGTTTACCTATTCATTCATGCAACTGTACAATCGACCAATCATGTGGTAGCAGCGCAATGCATAAAATCATATAGATGCAGGTCAAGACCTACAGTTAATCTTCATATCAAACTGAAGAAAAGTGTTCTTCTGATCTTGGATTTTATGTTGCATCCACATTAGTTTAAATCAGGGGTCCCCAAACTACGACCCCTAAATTTGGAACGGCCCACTGAACAATGGCAGAGACAAATTTTTTTAATTGAATTTAAAAAGCCCATATTTATCGCGGTGGTTACAAAAACTGCCCCCGATAAACGAAAAACCGTGACAAACGGACGCGGTTCGTTTGTCAAGAAACAGTGTTGGTCTTTAAAGAATACAATCTGCACCGGCACTATGAAACCTACTACAGAGTCAAGCTTGCAAAGCCAATAATACTGGTAGTCACTCCGGCGCTTGTAATTTTCTGATACTGACCGGCCTGGCCCCAATTAAAAATTCTGTGGCCCTTACGAAAAAAAAGTTTGGGGACCTCTGATCTAGATAGTTCCGAAAGCCACAGTTGATGATTTCAAATAAGGATTTCTCCTGCAACATGCAGATGGTAGAATTACAAATTAGCATCCAGAACATGACCTATGGACCCACCCGGCCTTATGTTTACAGTTCAGGTTGGTGGGGGTAGAATGATGATGTGAGGAACTGCTTTCTTGTAGCCGCTTAATACATATTGTTTGAAAGCCACAGCCTATCTGAGTACGGTTGCTCACCATGTGCATCCATTATGGCCTCGATTTACTCATCATAGAAGAGCTACTTCCTGAAAAATAAAAATGTAAAAAAAAACATGAAGAATTACAAATGTTCTAAAAACAAATTGGGGCCTTTAACAGTTCCCAGTTCAAAGTGAATACTCCATTTCTATTTATTTGTCTGAAAATTGTGCTTCTTAATTTATTGCTTAATAAAAATTATAATAATAATAATAATATATTGATATATAATAATATATTGCTAGCAATCACTTTTTCCCACCCCCTTTTCACGCCAAAAGGCAGTGTTGGGTTAAGTAAGTGACAGAAGCTGTAAGGAAAAGTGCAGCCTTCGCTGGCTTTCAGTTTCTAACCTCTATATCATTCATGCAACATACAATACATGTGGTTCTCTCTCCCAGGAGTAGGTTTTGCAGCTTGCACTTTCACATGTGCTGTCCATACATCAAACAAGGTTCGAAAAGGACAGTTAGCATGAGTAGAACAACACAGAGATCCCCAAGGCCTCCAGAAAGCCGCCAGAGCTGATTTGAGGTCAGATCCGAGGTCTCATCGTCCTTCCAGCAAAAGCTTTTGGGAATTCGAATGTGTAACAACAGCATCTTATTCAACACTTTCTCTAAATACCACATAAATTAACAGAACAGCCATGCGATGTGCAAGGCATCTATGGGGTGCATTGATTTTCTCAACGGTAGGCATTTGCCACTTTTAACTTGATTATTAATTATATAACAGCATCGTTCAAAGTGTTTTATTGCTCTTATACCATAGCAATTTCTTTCATGGTTTTCTAACCTTTTATACAGTGGTTACATTTAAAGGTAAAGCTGAACATCCATGTTACTTCTTTTTGTTCCTCTTTCTATCTCCTAACATTGAAAAGAAAAAAAAAAAAAAACAGTTTGTCATGTGACCTCATATTGAAAAAACTCCTTCCATTACTTTTTGTTAACACTTATTTAACGGTAAACAAAATTCACCGTTCACCCTGCTTGTTTAAACAATATATACAATGATATTTTATGATTATTTTCTAAAAAAAAAAAAAAAAAAAAAAATCTATAAAAAAATTGAATAAATGAAATTAATGCGATACACATTTTTATTATATTGATTAAATTGAGTTAGCGATTAAATTGGCACAAATTAATTTGATTAAATACAATTATATACATGGAGAATTTTTCATTAAATATTTTACAACTATTTATTTAATATCATTAATTGACATTCTAGTATAAGGAAATATAACCCAATATTATAAGAATAAAAAATATGTAATAATTATTTTTTTAACTGTACAAAGTGTAGTTATATCATTAAATATATTTGCAAAGGGTTGAGTAAGTCTTAGTGAGTAGGTGCTCTGGGAGTATCACTAGTTTAATGCAGATGAAGCTCAGCAATGTCCCAGACTTAATTTACTCTTTTAGAGCCCAGCTGGACACCCAGGCACTTCTACTGCTGCCCTCCCGATCCCTCCTCGCACTTCTGCTGACATCTCATATAGTTTCCTGTCTTCAGGCCTAATGCAATTTGGTGGGCGCGCTACCACTGAGCACACAGCACCAAAGACTTTAGGGTACATAAGCTTTCTTCATTAACACAATATTTGCAATGCCGTAATGAAAGGCGATTGCATTAATAACATATTACACTACTTTTACCGCTTCTCTCCAGCGCGGGGAAAAAATTGGCCCCATGTGGTCGGCAGTAATTACAATGAGATTTACGGCACATAATTGCAACTTTACAATAACTTGAATATAAACATTATTTCAGCCCGCTATGAAGCCAGTCAGTTAATTGTTGGCCCGTTAGTCCCATCACATGGTGGGCCTTTGTTTTTGTTACCCTCAGGACCTGCACATGACTCACAGTAATATGGTTCATTATAAAGATTTTTTTGTAGTGATGCAATATTACAGAAAGACCTGCTATTTGTACAGCACGCATGTTAATAGTGATGGAAAAGCAAATAAAATAAGTAGCAATAGACCATATAGACCTGATTCTGGGATGTAACACCATATAGTAGTAATGGTGTTCGGTATCTGGTTCTTGAGCATGAAATTAAATATTGAAGACCATTGGTTTAGCTTTGTTCACATTTTGACCTTTTCTACTAAATATGGGACAGTTCTGAAAACTCCACAATGTTTCCGCTCTGTACACTTTCAAAGTGTATCTATAGGTCAAATTTAAAGGCATTTATTTATAAGGTCTACCTTTTCATTTATTATCTATGTACAAGATGATCAATCTTAATCAAATCAAATAATACAGACAATCAAATACCATTTAGAATGACACCTAAACGCTTATATCTTTGCAGTGTACTTAAATCAGCACTTTAAAAACCTTGTGTCTGTGCCTGGGTGTGTGTTTTTTTGACAATATTACCAAATGCCATAAATGTAAAAATGTTTATAAAAATAATAATTGCACAATTAAAAAAATATATAATTCTGTTGCATAAAATGCTGATTATCAGTAACTTGTAGTCTTTGAATCACTGAGGCAGTGTTGTTAATACTTTCCGAGTGAGACATCGGTGAGGAAATGGTATATTCCAAAACTTTGTTAGCCATGATCTGTACAGAGTGTATACTAAGTGCGCATAATTCACAATTCATGCCTCAAATAGTTCAAGCTAAAAAGAAATGCTCCGACAGGAGGTTTTGTAGTGAAATTAAAACCTCATATTGTCACGTTTGGATCAAGAGTCAGAAACCAGAATAAAGTCGATACGCTTTATTTGCCTTAGTACACGAGACAGGAGTTTCAGCAGAAGCACAAACTGGAAAAAGGGTAAAATCCGTAGCATAGGAAGTCCAGGAATGATCTCTAGTGCAAACTGTAGATCGGACAGTGAGCAAGTGGGAAGGGGGGCCTTATAAAGGGAAGAGTAGATTGGAGACAGGTGTAGGTGATTAGTAGGAAGGCGAGACTGAGCGAGTGTGCTGAGTGCAGGAGGGAGGCGTGGCTGGTGGTTCCCTGACACATATGTGACACATATATAACTTTAGTTACAGCAGAATGCATAGAAACAGACAGTGACAAATGGATATTCTACTTTCCCCCAATTTTTTTCCAAATGACTATTTTTTCAGGGCCCTGAATCATTTATATTCAGTAGTCACACTCCGAATTCATTTGTAGTCTCCATCAAAAACACCCATTGAAAGTATAAATAGGTCAGGGTCTAAGAATACGCGCAAGCTAAAGTCGAATTAGACAAGACAACCTATGAAACGATATACAGCACAATGACATGAGCCTTAGAAAATTTCAGTTTTTGGAAGGTAGAATCATGAAATGGTATCGAGTTCGGTAAATAGCCTGGTCTTTTAAAGTAAGGCTAAGGCTAAGATTTGAGTAAAAAATAAATAAATAAATAAATAAATAAATATACAGAAACAAAACAAGCAAAAATAGCTTTTGATGGTAATGAATGGAAAACTATCAACCAAAGTTAAAAAGAAAAAAAAATTCAGCCCAGAATTTAATTAAAATGAATAAATCTGGGACGCCATTGAAGATCACGTGTTAATTATAAAGATTAATATGCAAATCATTCCGGGTGGATTTTTTCCCTTTGATATATGCATCAGTGTATGAGAGTTCGGAGCGAAAAACAAATCAGTTTTGCTACACTGTGTTAATAAAAAGAACCCTTTTCAATACGAAGCTAATTTTGATCAGTCTCCATGGACAAAAGCGTACAGATCTGAAAAGTCAGCAGCTTTATTGTGCTCTCTGGTTTAATGAGGTTTGACCTCTGCGTTTCTCTGTCACAGAGCTCTGATTACATGCTCACGGTCTGAACGTCCAGAGGATGAGCCCTAAACATCAAAATGCTGCAGAACTGCTTAGAGTCCATCCCCACACATTCCCCTACCCAGATGCTGCCTGTACTTTCAGTGTCTGAATATTAGCATTTTATTAAAGTGCAAATTGGACACAGATAATTAAACATTAATACCTGGGGAAGAACACTGTACCATCTGTTTGTGTTCGCTTCGCTCAGTAAAACACACCGAGGCACCGGCAGAAAAACTGCCGGCTCAATAGCAAACACGGCTCATGATAATGGCCTGAAGTGTCCGTAAATCTGCAAGAGGAAATTGTTTTTTTCTTATTAAATCTTCTGCTGCATTATAAATTATGACTATGCTGACTAGTAATGTCTCTTCCACTTCAGTGAGCAAAAGACAGACAGGTTGGAACGCACAAGGACAGCAAATGCGAGACAGAAGAGAGATGAACTTAAACACAGAAGTGAAAAGTAGTAGTAATTAAAGTATTGTATAAATAAACTCTGCTGCATTTGGCAAGTGGCTGAACAGACAGCAGTGGCGTAATGATGATGGATGGCTGCGTTACACAGCTGGTATTTTACAATCAGAAAGGTCTCATTATGCCAGGTTGAGTGAGTGTGTGTGTGTGTGTGTGTGTGTGTGTGTGTGTGTGTGTGTGTGTGTG